>CALNXK010000036.1:3265000-3280000 GCA_942486035.1 Porites lobata
TCTAAGCATAAAAACCTCGCTCAAAAATATTTCGATAACTCTCTTACAGGCTTCTCATAAACTTCAGGAACATCGAAGCGGCTATTGGAGGGAAAAGTTCCCGTAAACGATTTTGGAAAAACAGTTCCCACTGCCGAGAAATACAGGCGCAAGTAAAATAGGCAATGGCGTCATTTCGTTGCTATGCCAACTAAGATGTCATTGCAACCCTGATCATAACATATCTTCGTCTTTATCTAATGCAGCTGTGGTGGAAACTTTTACCAAATCTTTGTAATATGTAGTTTATGCTCAAACTTGGGAGGTATCGACCCTGAAAAACCCTATGGAGTCACTTTTGAGACGAAGGTTGCCAAGATTACAACACATCATGTTATGATTTAAAAAGTTGGATATTGCGAACACTTTCCACCAATATGCTAACTCCTTTGAAAAGCACTCTAGCAGAGAAAAATTCAACCTTGGAGCTTTTCCTGTTGGTATAGCCAATTGGCCAAGCACTCCCTTCCGTGCGTCCAACTGTATTATTTTAAAAGTCGTTGCATTCATGTCATGTTTAATGAACAAGCAGCAGATTTGTATCGTGTTTGAAATCACGAGCCGAAATAGATAGATATGAAATTAGACATGCAAGAAAATTAAATCTCACACGCGTTTAGAACTTTTCTCCTACCAACGACGCTAACTAAAGAGGACATGGCGTTATGCTCCAGAGCTTTTCGGAAGCCTAAAATGTCCGGGGAAAAGAGCAGGTTAATCGAAAATGCTACCCCAAAGTCAACACGTGCAGTGAAAAAGTAGCCTTTGGAAAGATTTTCTAAAATTGCCGAATGGTAGGTAAACGATTAACTAGTACTCCAAACTTGCGTCTTCACAACTGAAAAGTCTTGCGTGCAACGCTCGTATACTGTAATAGGCAATATTACCGCTAAGTCACTAAACATTTGGCTGATTAAATTGGTCAAAGAACAAAGTTTGATTTTGTACAATACTCAATTTCCTGCGTGTGTAATTTTGAAAGAATGTTAAATATTCACCCACTATTTGTTGTGTTAGTTGCTGTGGTGATAATTGATATTCATAAGTCACGTGCAGTGACTTTATATCTGACAAAACACCGCATACTTAAAAGGGGAGGTTTTATAAATATAAAAACACTGCACGTGATGCATTATCGACCATTTGATAAATCATTTGGCTTATGAATTATGAATGAGTTTTTGAGTTAGCTTTATTGCTTCTGCATTTACAATGAATTTTGATTAAGGCATTTGGCCTATAGATTGCCTTTTCAGCTGTTTTTGCAATATTAGCGCAGTTTCATTACTGTTCTATAAACATTAAACCATACATCCAAATAACAACTAAAAATAATATTTTGGATGTCCTATTTACAGGGATTATTCCCCAGTAAAACTATTGAGAAACCATTGGTAGGTTGTGCTTTAATTTGGTCTTTACCTTCTAACAGATCTTTACGCTTCAATGAAATTCAGCGATTAGATGCGGGGATTTTCTCAAACATGGCACAATTGAGAGAATTGTAAGTGTTATCAATTGATCATTGTATCTGTCATTTTGTTATTATTCTTTAGTAATATTTTTCATAATTAACAATAATTCATTATCGTCGTTATTATGAGAAAATGAACATTTTTCTGCGCGAAAAATCTCCTTTTCGTATCTTAAAGAGCATTTTGGGCAATATTTTCTTCAAGAGTGGTTTTATCGAGATGAGAGCTTTTAGCGCTTTTGTCCACTCAATTCTTTCGTTCTCTCATTACGCAGATATCTTTATAATAACAAAATCCAGAAACTGGAAACAGGAATGTTCTCAAGTCTGACAGAGTTAACTAAGTTGTAAGTTGTACTCGTTGAAGTGCTGTTTATTTGTTTAAATTTTTTGTTGTTGTTGGGATGTGCCTTCGAGTTAATGCTAGAGTAGTGTAGTGTGAGCCACTATCGTTACCATACCACACTATCAAGCCATGAATTTGCCGTCTTTAATATGTTAACGGACTCACGATCAGTTGATAAAAGTAGTCCTTCTTTCTTCTTTGTTATGCTTTTGTTTGTTTGTGTCTTTGTCATCTTAGTGAGGAATTACAATACTGCACTATCAAGCCATGAGTTTGTAGGTTTTAATGTGTTAACAGACTCAGTTGATAAAAGTAGTCCTGCTTTCTTTGTTTTTATGAGTTTGTTTGTTTGTGTCTTCATTATCTTAGGGGAAAGTCGCACTAGGTTACAAAACTGTTTATTTATGTCAAAAATCTATCACCACAATAATAAACCAAGTGTGACCGGTTTGTTCACAAAAGGACAAAATTTCGCCGCGGACGGACAAACTTCAAAGATACCGTCGACTACCTCTGGAGCAGGCCAAATTGAGACAAATTTTGGAAAGCAATAACGAGGAAATGATTGGACAAGTGATACGTAGCAGAGTCTCTATGCTATAGACTTCGTTGTAAAATTAATCACGTTCTCATTTCTCAACAACATGAATCCCGGCGCGGGCGACGAGTTTTTTCCGTACGAATATCCACAATATCCACCAGGATGGATCTATCCTTTTCCAGGCCCTTACATATATAATGATCGAGGAAATCCCAGCCCATCTCCGACCACGAGTACTGACTCGTTGCCAGAATCTCACCAGTTCAGCGAAAATAGCTCAATGCCGGCATCAGCCCCGTCTTCTTCGCCCCGTGCATCTTCGTCAGCCGAGAACAAGAAGGCTCAGGCCAGCTGGAGTAAAGAAGAGGAGAAGCTAGTTCAACTATGGGCTGAAAAGCATGATCAGTTAGAAAGCCGAGAATCACGAGGCGCTCACAGCATGGTGTTGTGTTTTGTTCACAGATTTTGTTCTGAAGTGCGACTGTAGCTTTCCGGACAATTTTTTTGTCACTGGCCGATTTCAAGTCGGATTTGTCCAGAACAAGTCCGAAATTGCCTTCGAGTGCAACTTGGCCCTTAGTGAGGAATTCAATTGCAATATTTTCCATTAAAATAAAATAGATAATGTGCCGTACAGACTCTTTATCTCAAATATCTTAAATTGCGAACCATTTAGAGAAAGTGAAATTGCAAAAGTAGATTATTTTGGATGATATCAATTAGGGAGAAAAAGGACAGGATCGGAAGAAAATATGGGTATTTTCACATTATTACCACTTTCTAGATGTATGTTTTCCACATCAGTACCCAAAGAAAAGAGAGGATAATGAATTTTAGCTTAATCGGCGCCTCATTTTAGATTCTTTAGTTTCACGTTTTACAGTTCTAATTTTAGCAAAGAAAGACAAAATCGTTTTTGGATTCATGAATTTCCCCAACAAACACACCACTGAGAAATACCGTAACCAATGTTTGCAATACAATGTTTATAGTCACAGTTACTAACGGTTCGTAAGTTATCTGCTTGGAGAGAATTGACTTATTGCAAGCTTTCGCGGAAATGTATAATTTTCAATGTCCGTCTGTATTTCGTGTGCTGTTTGTTTGTTATTATTCTCTTCAAAACAATGTATGACTTAGCTTGTTACCTCGACCTTGATTATTCCGGATATCAAAATAGCCTAATCTAAGAACTGTTTAATATTGACTTCAGTTTTCGTCAGTAACGCATATCATATGATTAACAAGGATGAAGATGAAGAAGAAATAAAGAAAGAATAGAGTAGGCGCCTGCAAGATACTATATTCGTGGCGGGTTAGCCATCCAGTTTTTAAACGCGCACGACACGGCTTAACTTGAGTGGCGCTATTTAAAACCGAGTTTCGCGGAGGTTAATGCGAGATACGTATTTGTGGCATCAAAATTGTCATTTCAAACAGAAAAAATATAACACTAAAACAGACGAGTTAAAAAATGAAAAGGAAAATTACAAGGAAAATAAATTCTTTTAATAAAAAGGAGGCAGTAAACTTTCGAAAAGGTGCCATTATGCAAGGGGTTAATACCTGAGCCTGAAAGTATTTACATGTTTTCCAAACAACGCACAGTACCTGCTGTAACGTGGATGTAAGTGTGTCATCTTCTGTTTAATGGCTTAGAGTTATCTCGACAGCTAGATGTAAAAGGAAATTACCTATTTGGAATATTGTTGTCTTAGAAGAAAGCATAAAGCCAGAAAAGGAATTAATCAGCTATGGAAATGGAACTTTGTTATTAGACGTTTTGAGCGTGCTTATATTAGTTGTTCCTTTGACATCGTTACTACAAGTGGGTGCATAGTTTTTTTTCTTTGTTAACTATCCAAAAAAAAAACAGTTTAATGGCAAAAATAGTGTCGGTTATCTATTCTAAAAGTATAACCTCCAGGGCCAAAAGAGAGTTTCTCAATTGCGTTGGTGGCTAATAGACCATATTACAGTTGTGGACTTAGTACCCTGGCCTTCAAGTGAATGTGAGGCTCACGGTGACCTTGTTTTGATACAAAGCCCCTGTTCTTTGTTATGGAAATTGTCCGTGAAAAATACTAGTTACCATAAGAATATCTTGAAATACCTAATAAAGCAGGAAGGTTTGTATCAAAAACAAGGTTACCGTCAGCCTCGCTTCCATCCATAACTGTAAAATGGCCTAACGGCCAAAAACTCCTGTTCGTGCTTCCATCTGTATTGTTTCGAAATTTGTCGTTTTAATTAACCTTTAGTGTCGCCTTAATGAAATTTTCATTAAGGCGTTTTGCCTATTGATTGTCTTTTCGACTGTTTTCGCCATTCTAATTCAGTTACATTATTGTTCTATAAACACCAGTCGGTATATCTCTATTGAATGGAGACTACGTGAACCGCAAAAATACAAATGTAAATGAAGATATGATCGTCGCATTGGTAATAATTGTAACGGCCAAACATCAAGACTGTCCAGTTTTTAACGTATTTCTAACCATAAAAGCCTCACCCAAAAATATCTCGATAACTCTCTTACAACTTTCTCTTAAACTTCAGGAACATCGAAGCAGCTATTGGAGGGAAATGTTCCCGTGAACGATTTTGGAAAAACAGTTTCCACTGCCGAGAAATACAGGCGCAAGTAAAATAGGCAATGGCGTCATTTCGTTGCTATGACAACAACGATGTCGTTGCACCCTGATCATAACAAATTTTCATCTTTATCTTTTGCAGCTGTGGTGGAAACTTTTTTAGAAACTTTTGTTATAGGTAGTTTACGCTCAAACTTGGGAGGTATCGATCCTGAAACACCCTATCGAGCCATCTTTGAGACGAAGGTTGGCAAGAATAGAACACGTCATGTTAAAATGTAAAAAGTTGGATATTGCGAACCCTTTCCACCAATATTCTAACTCCTTTAAAAAGCACTCCGGCAGAGAAAAATTCAGCCTTGGAGCCGATCCTGTTGGAATAACCAGTTGGCCGAGCACTCCCTTCCGTGCGTCCAACTGTCTTCGCATTCATGTAATGTTTAATGAACAAGCAGCAGTTTTTTATCGGATTTGAAATCACCATCCGAAATAGATAGACATGAAATTAGACATGCAAGAAAAATAAATCTCACACGCTTTTGGAACTTTGCTTCTGCGAACGACGCTAACTGAAGAGGACATGGTGTTATGCCCCAGAGCTTTTCGGAAGCCTAAAATGTCCGGGGAGAAGAGCAGGTTAATCGAAAATGCTATCCCAAAGTCAACAAGTGTAGTGAAAAAGCAGCCTTTGAAATTGCCGAATGGTAGGAAAACGAATAACTAGTACTCGAGCCTTGCGTCTTCACAACTGAAAAGTCTTGCATGCAACGCTCGTATACTGTAATAGCCAATATTACCGCTAGCAGCAATTAGTAGTCTGTTGGTTCCCGTTGTTCTAGATAGGAGGTCTATTTTGTTTCGAGCCTTCTGATTGGTCTAAAGAATATTTAGATCCATTGTTGGGGGAAATCGGAAATATCTTAGAACAAGGCTCGGGTGTGGTCGGAAGCCTTCGGAGAGGGCTCGGGTGCCTTCGGAAGGAGGTCGGAATTATGTTAATGAGGGATTATGTCATAAGGTAAGTAGGAGAGACACAGCATGCGCAAGGCAGAACGCAGGCGCAGTAACGAAAAACGTTGTGAATAAATTTGTTTAATCAAATTACAAGTATTATAAAGTCAGAGAAAAGTCCGGAGAGATACTGGAATAAACGTCGATCAGCCAGTCAAGAAGAAATCCATTTACCAATAAATCGAGAATGACTAGATTTCCTTGCGTTCCATAAACTGGATATTAGTACAATGGAATGGAAGGACCGTAATAGTGGCGCAGTAAATCTAAAATGAGAGCGATTCTAGCATCGTTGAATTTCGTTTCATGCTTGTTCTCTGTCACAATCATATCAATCTAGAAGAAGAAGTGTGTTTAAGAAATATTGCTTGAATGTAAAGGATTGTGAAATAGTCATTGACGTATTTAAGATGGCGACTAATCCCCGAAAACAAAGGGCAAATGAATTGCGAAATAAAACAAACGTTCTAACGTACCGAGTATTGCTTGGTTTTTCGTCTGAAACACCGAGGACAGCCGTAAAAGCGAGGATAAGGTTTGTTTTCCATAGCAGAAGAAAAACGTTTGTAGCCGCTTGAAAACGAAAATTCCACGAACATTGGAATACCTGTGATAAGGCAACAGGGAAGGCGGGTTAATTCTTCATTCCTTTTTGTCCTTCTGTCATTGGTCATGAAACATTTGGTCCAGAACATAATGATTACTTGCACCTGGAAAGGTGGCAGGTTGCCGAACGGCTTGTTTTTGGGGTCTACTAAGCCCTTGTATTTCATTGCTTCGTTAGCAAAAACAGCACAGCAGGGCGTGTCTTGTCGTGTGCTTTAGCAAATGCTAGGTGTGTGAAAAACACAAGGGAATAGGCTAAACTAATAAAGTTGGAAAAAGTCGCAGGGGAATCCAAAAAGCACCAATGAAAGAAAAGCCAACAGTTAGAAAAAAAAAGGCATGAAATAAGCCTCATTTCGCTTTGCCGTTGTACCTTGTTTCTTAATCGAAAATGATGTTCCTTCAAGAACTAAGCCTGAATGCTGTGCCAAACCCAGGGGAGCAATCCAAAAAGGTTTTTGCCGACATGGCATATGGTACGCATTGCCCTTGAAGAACGGGAATTCAATGAGATGAGAGACAGGTTCAGAGAGGAACGCAAGCTTCGTTTTCGGTACGTACTCATTGAATTGCGTGTGTTAGAAGACTTAAACTGGACCCTGCCCTTGTTTCCCAGCCACGTGTGGTGGCTAAAGCGAAGCTAGCTAAAGGCGTGGACTGTTCTTTGTTTAGAGAGACGCTTATGGACATAAGGACATTAAGAGATCTTAACTGGCCGTTATCCATGAAAACGTATTTTGCCAACTTTCTCCATTAATTTAGACCAACGTTACAAATCGTAGAAGCATACCGAGGTGGAAACCAAAACGGAATGTGGCACCTAGCACTGTTTGTACGTTTTATGAACCGAGCGTACAGCAATGGAAATTTATACAGACATTGGCCCGCGTGTGCGTTTATCGCATTTAATATCCGTGCAATGGCAGATAGTTAAATCGGTAAAGTGTTTCAGTAATTAGTAGCTTTCGCTTAGTTCAATGGACAGATAGATAGATAGTTTATTCTGATTAGAATCGCAGCCAAAAGCTGAATTAGATTAATCGTTACAATAATAAAATCTAATAAAAATAGGAGAAAAATGTAAGAAAAATGTACACATATGTAGCTAAAAAATTTAATTACAGTTGCTATATATTAATGTGTTCTTAAGTCTCTTCGTCTTGGCCAGAGAGACATTAAAATTCCTCTTTCGTCTTAAATTGGAGTCACAATTTCCGGCGAGGTGGCAAGAGCTCATGCAGTTTATGGTCTGAGTTACAAGTGATGGAATCAAAAAGCTCAGTTGGGATAGACTGCCTGCGTCGAAAGAACGTCTCCAAGTTGGCTTGATGTAATGCGCAACATGACAGTTCCACCGGAGGTCGGATGATATATTTAGACCTAACAACTTAACAGTGGACACTACCTCTATTGCTTTCCCGTTGATAACAACCGGAGCAAAGTCCGCGGCTGATTTAGGGAACGAAATCCGTACTTCCTTACACTTCGACTCGTTTAGCTGGAACTTGTTTGGTTAGACTTAGCGATCAGTTCCTCCACATCAGATTGGATACGGCTGTCTTCCTTCTTGTCAACACACTCTGCAATAGTTGTGTCATCCACGTATTTCCACAGTTCCGTGTTACTGGTGTTGATGTCATCAATCATGAGACTAAACAGCGACGGCCCGAGCTTGGTTCCTTGAGGCACCTCTACCGGTACGTTCCTCCATCAATGGTAAAAACGGATTATGTATTTGTATGTAGATCGTCGCTTGACCTCATTCGACTGGTCCCATATGTAGATTGGAGGCCCTCATTTGCTGTCTGTTTTTTGAATTTTATTTAGAGAAACCCTGGAACGGCTACCTTTTATCAGAGACTTAGAGTGGACACCACACATAACAATTCTTTTACTGTCATTGTAAAAGCGTGTGTTTTTGTCGTTTATTGTAAAAGAGTTGTGCAAAACAAGTATTGTCCATTTACGAAATGGTTGAATTTTTACAAAAATATATGTAGTCATTGTGAAAGAATATTTGAGTCTGTTCTAACATTAGATGGTTTAATTTTGAGGTGGAAACACGAAGAGGTAGATACAAATCGGCAACGTGAGACCCTTTTGAAATGGTATAAAGGGCCATCGATTATTCAAAGACTAGGACGGTAAACGAATGGTGTGTTTTTTATTTTCTAGACCAACGCTTGTGGAACTGAGAGTGTTACCTTGTTGCCCCATTACGTTGTGGGTGTATACGGGGGAGACATGTAGTAGTTGCAATCTAAGAATTGGACTATTTGGAATCTGTATTGAAGACTGGCTTCTATTTAGGACTCGGTCAGAAGACTTTGACCTGTTTTCAGCCTATTTCAAGTTTTGTAGAGTGTATGCATCATTAATCGAAAGGTACCCCTTTCTATTTCCAGAAGAACAACTAATTCTAACTTCAAGATTAATTATAGACGACTATATTGATCTGAACTACTGGAAATATTTAAGAGTAACGTCCGAATATAGACGAAAAGCGCATGAAAATTGTTTTGTATTGTGTGTAACTTTATTTGAAGAATTGATTGAAATGGGCGGGAAGTTTAACTTCCACCACAAGTCCCGCTTGTAATAGGTATTTTAATAAAGAGTGTTGAAAGAGTGTAAAAGTAATTGTCTCCCTAATTAACTGGGAAATAAGGCGGGTAATGGATATTAAATTAGGAAGGGAAAAGGAAAATAACACTTAACATCACGTACGAGGGAAATACATGAAAGAAAAGGTAAAGGTAAAGGTTGAAAGAAAAAGGCGAAAGGTCATTGCGTGCAGGCAAAAAGAGGCGGTATTAGTCACTGACGTCAAACAAGATGGCCGCCTAATCCCCGAAAACAAAGGTTGAACATGAGGTTCATTTTGCTAGCTCAGCGAAAGTTATGTCCCGCGTTTTTAGAAATAAGCAATTTGCTTGCCGGCAGAACGAAGGTGAAATAGTAATTGCGTCAGAAATCTTGACAACAATGAGTACGTACGTCAATGGAAAGAGTCTACCTCAGTAACAAAATTATTTCCCACACGTGTACAATACGCTTCAGCGAGTTTGTACGCAAATGAAGCCTAAACACCTCAAAGGCCAATACTGCCTTTTGTTTCAGCGTTTATAAAGGAACGACAATTTGCCCACAATCGTTCATTCACTGCCAAGTGTCTTAGAGTCTTGAGCAATTAGCGATTACAACGAGTCAGCATTGTCAAAGTGTAAGTTTTTTTTTCAGCTAAGTCATTGCTTGAAAATGAACCAAGATTTATAAAATGAAGGTAAGATTGTTTAATTACCCGTTGCGTAAAACAAAGTGTTTAAAACGAAGTAGAAAGCCGAATACTTTAAAGCTGTCGTATTAATTTATAGAGCTCATCAGCTACAACGGAGAAGGTGTTCAAGAGCCAACCTCAATAGCAGCAATCGATAGCGACATTGAAGGTAAATTTTGTTAATAATGTTTGGTGTATTAGTAGCAAAGCGTCAACAAAAAGTAATGTAGGCGAAAGTGTAAGTAAAAGACAGAATTATAACTGCGAACTGTGTGTAAGGATGCGTAAACAAATTCACAGCTGGGGATTCCCCATTGATTGAGTATTTTGGTGTGTATCTCGTTTCAACCACAATCTGCTTGCTCTCAACACTTCCAAAAAAGACAGGGCAGGTAGAGTATTGCCCTTGTTTAGGAAGGACAAAGTTGGTATGCAGAGGTGTGTTTTCATCTTTGAAATACTCGCAGACCTCTGTCTCAGCCACCGGTTCCTCCACAGGCCACCATTCCACGGTTCACCTATCTTGGGTCACTGCCACTCCCTCTTCCATCACTTGCACAGGATCAGGTTGTGTTTCCATTGACCTAGGTCCGCCATTAAACATGTCATCCATTGTCATCTCTTCATAGCTTGGAAGAGACATGAGTTGATCAGGAAACTCTGCTAGTTCTCCTGCTGATGACGCGCCAGGCATTAGAAGGTTTGTGGTCACTGTTGGCTGAGGTGGAATGACTCGTAGTTCATCTCCAGCATATGGTGAATCATCAGTCACATCTTTAGGGTTCACTGTTTTCTTGGTTTTCTTGCCTTTGGGACGTTTGTTGCTTCCTTGAATTAGTGCTTGAGGTTCCATCAATAGTTTTTCCAATTGCTGCACCTTAACTTGTTCAGGAGTAGTTAAGGACTCTTCATCAGAAGAACCAAATATAGTGTGAATGAGTTGAGAGGATTGTGGCTTTGACATTCTCACTTGTTGCAATTGCTGAACAGTCGGTTCTTGAAGTTTGCATATAATGATTCTTTTCATATAACACGTGTTATTTTATGAAGCAATAAGGACCTAAGGGAATTGAGCAATGACGTCAATGCTTCTCCCTAGAGAGCGGGCAAGTGCAGGTCATCACGTCCTTACATTGTTTACGCTTGGGTCAATGACGTCAATCTAGTCACGTTTGCGACCTTCTAAATAGCGTCCCTCTACCCAGAAATTTCATTCACTCTCAAAGTATGGAGACTAATGGTGTCGTTGCTTTCTGTCACGGTTTTAAAATCACCGATGACTTTTTTCTCTATCGAGAAATTGGTTTAAGTAGTCGAGATGGATATCATCATCTTTTGTTGTCTTATTCTCCTGGAAATGACTTGTCTGCTTTTTCCAATGAGACCCAAATGAGTATTGATGAGCAAATGAAGTACGATCGTGGACTAACCTTTGACGACAATTCTGGCCCAGATCAAGAATTGGTTGCTGCTGATGCTAAAAAATGGTGCAAGACCCACTGTCCCTCTGATTACCCGGCGGTGAGTTTTCTAGAGGCAACACCACTCAAAGACGTGCTTCAAGCCATGGACATTCCCATTGTTGACCTTTCGCTGGATTTCAACAAGCTCGTGGAATGTCCTATAGGCACCACCAATGTGATGAAGCCCGGTGATGATAGAGCTTGGTGTAGAGAACACGATCATGGCAAGCTTCCTGTTTGGCACAATTATTGCGCCTGGGTCATGGCGTGTAAGCTCAGTTGGTGGCTACGAAAAACATTGAAAGTGCAACCCACCGTCCAAGAAGTCAATCAGCAACGAATTCTATGGCAAAAACGATGCTATGAACTTCTCGATTGGATCCTATGTGAATACTGCAATGACGAGAAAGAGGATGCCTTTGACAAGGGGTTAGGATTAGATTGGGTGCCGGACAATTGCGATGGAAAATGTAAAATCGTGCAGTATATTTTTAAGCGAGACCTAACTGACCCAAGATGGGAAGATCCTTATGTTGATGAATTACCCGAATGTATGCGAAAATGGGTATAAAAGTGTGTTGTGTAATAACATTTCTCATTTTTTTTCCTACCGTGACTCAACCGAGTGACAATGTCCACCTTGTTTTTCAAAAAGAAGTTAGGAGAGTCCCAAGGAAAATACATTAGGGTGGAAGAGTCAGTGGAGCGTGAACTGTCAATATAAGCAAGTACTAGTGTTGTTGTTGACTCACCATCAGTGATGACTGACAACGAGTGGTTTGCTATTGTGGCAAGACTCAAAACTGTTCTCAAAGACTTGGAAGAACGATATGACTACGACACCTTGCACTAAGATGGACACGTTGTTGAAAAAACTAGATCCTGAAACTTTTCCACCTACAAAGAGTTTATTCGCGCTTTGCTCATTGAAGCCTTGGCTAATACAGAAATTACCTTTGACGAGTTGAATTGCAGTCTCTATGCTTTGAACAAAGAGATTTTTAATCAACTGAACAAAGAAAAGACGGCCTTTCTTAAATTCTTGAACAGACAACCAGATGTGGATTATAAAATGAAAGAGTGACTTGCTTGAGTTCCAGTCAACACTGCCTTTTCTGGGAGGAACATGGACACCCTCTTGAACACTATCGAACATTCCAAAGTACAAGGGTATCATGACTTTATGCAAGCCATCATTTTAGAAGCCATCTCGCGTCATAATTTCACCTTTGATGAATTGAACACGTTTTTGTTTAACCATAACAAAGAGATTTTTGAACATAGTTGTGAAATAGCCATTGCCTATTTTGATGACTATGCTCCTAAAAGCCTCAAGTCCTGTGGGAATTGAACATGTCCGGGCAATGACGTCATTGCATTCTTCATTCTCTTGACGTCAATGCATCATTGTTTGGTCTGTTTATATTTCCCTTTGACAATGTGATTCTTTCATTCCATGAAGCAAGATGTCAAATGTGAAGCCTTTTACGATTATTAGTGGTGGTGCTAACGGAGTCGCCAGAGACTTACGATACATTAAATTATCATGTAGTGAAACAAGCAGAAATGGTGCTAGCTTTTACCACCTTTCAACCTGAAAGTAACGTATGCTTTGGAGGTACCGGCTGGGCAGTGGAAATGACCAAACTTCTCAAGAAAATCCTGTACGTGTATGATGTGCAGCGCAACATTTGGTTTTGGTACAGACACGATCAAGATCTATTCTACGCCTGTGATCAGATCTCTGAAGAACAATTTGCTTTACCCACCTTTCTACCCAAAACAGCCGATTATCCAGACGCTTTATTACAACTTCAAGATACCTCTAAACGTAGTCTCAATATACCTGTATGAAGTACGACATTTTGCACGATTTATGTAACAGGGTCTCGGTAGTACAACAATTAGTATCTCTGCCTGTCACGCAGAAGATCTGGGTTCAATTCCCAGCCGAGACGTTATTTTGGTTTCTACTTTGTAATTATGCCACTGTTTATCAATAAATATTTTCATTCCCATTATTGTGGTCGTCCCGATTATATAGTGGTTAGTACGTCTGTTTGTGGCACAGAAAGCTCGGGTTCGAATCCCGATCGGGACCTTCCTTTCAGTGTTGATCCATCAATGTCGAAAAAACTCTTTTATTTTATTCTTCTTTCTTTACGTTCGTAACGCGGTAGCACATTGTGCTGCGGTTAGTGCGGGCTTCACGTTTTTTCGATTACGTCCCAAGGTTGAACGTTCGGGTCTCCTTTTCGCCTTTTTATTCAGCTTCACAACGTTTTACAACGTTTTTTTCGCATTCGTTACTTCGAATGCGTTTTGCCTTGCGCATACGCCCTGCGCAGGGCCACTAATTCTGTCCCAAATGTGTGCACTGACTCAACCGATTACACATATAAGTTCGCTTCCCCCTTTCGTATAATAACTACTCAAGTGTCTCTTTTGTCGGATCGTTTTGTTCCCTTTGTTTTCATGGCCTTGGGGCATCGCACCGCGCCCCTTGGACCGCCAAAATACAACAAAAAAACTACTCAAGTGTCTCTCCTTCTTGCCTCATGACATCATCCCTCATTAAAATAATTCCGACCGCCTTCCGAAGAGACCCGAGTCCTCTCCGAAGGCTTCCGACCACACCCGAGCCTCGTTCTAAGATATTTCCGATTTCCCCCAACAATAGATCGAAATATCCTTTAGACCAATCAGAAGGCTCGGAAGACACTAGACCTCCTATCTAGAACAATGGGGACCCAACAGACTACGGATTGCTGCTACCGCTAAGTCACTGAACTTTTAGCTGAATAAATTGATCAAAGGACAAAGTTTGATTTTGTGCAATACTCAATTTACTGCGTGTGTAATTTTGAAAGAATGTTAAATATTCACCCACCATTTCTTGTGTCAGTTGCTGTGCTGATAGTTGATATTCATAAGTCACGTGCATTGACGTTATATCTGATAAAACACCGCCTACTTATAAGGGGAGGTTTTATCGATATAAAGTCACTGCACGTGATGCATTATCAACCATTTAATAAATCATTTGGCTTATGAATTATGAATGAGTTTTTGAGTTAGCTTTATTGCTTCTGCATTTACAATGAAATTTTGATTAAGGCGTTTGGCCTATAGATTGTCTTTTCAGCTTTTTTTGCCATGTTAATGCAGTTTCATTACTGTTCTATAAACACTAATCCACACATCTAAATAACAACTAACATTAATATTTTGGATGTCATATTTACAGGGATTATTCCCCAGTAAAACTATTGAGAAACCAGTTGTAAGTTTTGTTATAATTTGGTTTTTACCTTCTAACAGATCTTTACACTTCAATGAAATTCAGCGATTAAATGCTGGGGTTTTCTCAAACATGGCACAATTGAGAGAATTGTAAGTGTTATCAATTTATCATTGTATTTGTCTTTTTGTTATTATTATTTAGTAATAATTATCATAATGATCAATAATTCATTATTGTCAGTATTACATTTTTCTGTGCGAAAAATCTCCTTTTCGAATCTTAAAGAGCTTTTTAGGCAATATTTTCTTTAAGAGTAGTTTTATCATGATAGGAGTTTTTAGCGCTTTTGTCCGCTCAATTTTTTCGTTCTCTCATTACGCAGATATCTTTATAATAACAAAATCC
>CALNXK010000036.1:3287500-3310000 GCA_942486035.1 Porites lobata
TTAACGGAGAAACAACTCCACTCCATACATTTCTTTGTTGCGACTCGCAATGTTTGCCCCCTGGCGATCCCAGAATCCTGCACGCAAAACATGGGTCTCCGATTACTGGAAAATCATTCATTGCGGAAATACAAATATAAATGAAGATATGATCGTCGCAGTGGTGATAATTTTTCATTCACGGTTGCATATAACGGTCGAACATCAAGACTGTCCAGTTTTTACCGATTTCTAACCTTAAAAACGTCACCCAAAAATATCTCGATAACTCTCTTAGAGATTTCTCTTAAACTTTAGGAACATCGAGGCAGCTATTGGAGGGAAAAGTTCCCGTTAACGATTTTGGAAAAACAGTTTCCACTGCCGAGAAATACGGGCGCAAGTAAAATAGCAATGGCGTCATTTCGTTGCTATGACAGTTACGATGCCATTGCAACCCTGATCATAACAGATTTTCATCTTTATCTAATACAGCTGTGGCGGAAACTTTTCCAAATCTTTGTTACAGGTAGTTTCTGCTCAAACTTGGAAGGTATCGATCCTGAAAAACCCTATCCAGTCACCTTTGAGACGAAGGTTGGCGAGAATAGAACACGTCATGTTAAAATTTAAAAAGTTGGATATTGCAAACCCTTTCCACCAATATTCTAACTCCTTTCAAAAGCACTCTGGCAGAGAAAAATTCAGCCTTGGAGCCGATCCTGTTGGCATAACCAGTTGGCCGAGCACTCCCTTCCGTGCGTCCAACTGTCGTCGCATTCATGTAATGTTTAATGAACAAGCAGCAGTTTTTTATCGGATTTGAAATCAACATCCGAAATAGATAGACATGAAATTAGACATGCAAGAAAATTAAATCTCACACGCTTTTGGAACTTTGCTTCTACGAACGACGCTAACTGAAGAGGACATGGTGTTATGCTCCAGAGCTTTTCGGAAGCCTATAATGTCCGGGGAAAAGAGCAGGTTAATCGAAAAGGCTACCCAAAGTCAACACGTGCAGTGAAAAAGTAGCCTTTGAAAAGATTTTCTGAAGTTGCCGAACGGTAGGAAAACTAAAAACTAGTACTCGAGCCTCGCGTCTTCACAACTCGGAAAAGTCTTGCGTGCAACGCTCAAATGCTGTAATAGCCAATATTACCGCTAAGTCACTGAACTTTTGGCTGATTAAATTGGTCAAAGAAGAAAGTTTGATTTTGTGCAATACTCAATTTACTGCGTGTGTAATTTTGAAAGATGTTAAATATTCACCCACCATTTGTTGTGTCAGTTGCTGTGCTGAAAAATTGATATTTATGAGTCACGTGCAGTGACTTTATATCTGATAAAACACCGCCTACTTACAAGGGGAGGTTTTATCGATATAAAGTCACTGCACGTGATGTATTATCGACCATTTGATAAATCATTTGGCTTATGAATTATGAATGAGTTTCTGAGTTAGCTTTGATTGCCTCTGCATTTACAATGGAATTTTGATTAAGGCGTCCGGCCTGTTCTTTCTTTTGTCTTTTCAGCTGTTTTTGCCATGTTAATGCAGTTTCATTACTGTTCCATAAACACTAATCCATACATCTAAATAACAACTAAAAATAATATTTTGGATGTCATATTTACAGGGTTTATTCCCCAGTAAAAAAATTGAGAAACCATTTAATTGTAATTTGTAATTTGGTTTTTACCTTCTAACAGATCTTTACCGTTCAATGAAATTCAGCGATTAGATGCGGGGATTTTCTCAAACATGGCGCAATTGAGAGAATTGTAAGTGTTATCAAATTATCATTGTATTTGTCATTTTGTTATTATTATTTAGTAATAATTATCATAATCATCAATAATTCATTATTGTCGGTATTATGAGAAAACAAACATTTTTCTGCCCGAAAAATCTCATTTTCGTATCTTAAAGAGCATTTTGGGCAATATTTCCTTTAAGAGTGGTTTTATTGTGATAGGACTTTTTGGCGCTTTTGTTCACTCAATACTTTTGTTTTCTCATTACGCAGATATCTTTATAATAACAAAATCCAGAAACTGGAAGCAGGAATGTTCTCAAGTCTGACTGAGTTAACTAAGTTGTAAGTTGTACTCGTTGAAGTGCTGTTTATTTATTTGAATTTTTTGTTGTTGTTGGCATGTGCCTTCGAGTTAATGCTAGAGTAGTGTAAAGTGGAGCTACTATCGTTACCATACCACACTATCAAGCCATGAATTTGCCCGTTTTAATGTGTTAACGGACTCAGTTGATAAAAGTAGTCCTGCTTTCTTTGTTTTTGTGCTTTTGTTTGTATGTCTTCATTATCTTAGTGAGGAATTCAATTGCAATATTTTAGAATTAGGAAATTTGTCGTACAGACTCTTTAACTCAAATATCATCAATTGCAAACCATTTAGAGAAAGTGAAATTGCAAAAGTAAATTATTTTGGGTGATATCAATTACGGAGGAAAACTAAAGGATCGGAAGAATAATGGGAATTTTCACATTATTACCACATTCCAAATGTATGTTTTCCTCTTCAGTACCCAAAGAAAAGAAAGGATAATTAATTTTAGCTTAATCGGCTTCTCATTTTAGATTCTTTAGTTTTATGTTTTACAGTTCTAATTTTTAGCAAAGAAGGACCAAAATCGTTTTTGGATTCATGAATTTCCTTAACAAACACACCACTGAGAAATACCGTAACCAATGTTTGCAATACAATGTTTGAAGTCACAGTTACTAACGGCTCGTAAGTTATTTGCTTGGATATAATTGACTTATTGCAAGGTTGCGCGCAAAATGCATGATTTTCAATGTCCGTCTGTGTTTCGTGGCTGGTCGTCTGTTATTATTAATTATTAATCTTTGTTTATTGAAATTGTTAAGCCCCAGGGAAAGAACATTGTTACTGGTGTGATTTACAGGCCGCCAAACCAAAACGTTGATGAATTTTTAACAATGACTAATGAGCTATTAAGTAAGATTTATTTTTATTTAATGGGTGACTTTAACTTAAATCTAATGAACCACCATTGTCATTCCGTTACTGGTGAATTTTTAGATGCGCTATATTCAAATATGTTCTTTCCATTGATTACGCGCCCTACAAGAATAACTGGTCATTCGGCAACTTTAATTGATAACATTTTCGTCAACCAATTTTTCGATAGATCTAGGAGTGAACTGTTTTTCACTGACATTTCTTACCATCTGCCTATATTTTCTATTCATTTCGACACCTCAATCTCAGCATCTAATGAAACTGTTTTTGTTCGAGATGTAAATCAAGTCAACACAACTAAGTTTCTATCGCATTTGGAGAGAATTGACTGGTCTCAGTATGCCACTCTTGATGATCCAAATAATGCCTATAACAGCTTTTTCAAACAATACTCTACGGCATATGACTCATGTTTTCCTTTAAAAAAAACTAAGGTGAGCAATTACCGTTTGAGTAAGCCTTGGTTATCGAAAGGACTTCTGAAGTCGATAAGAACGAAAAATAAGTTATATAGACAGTATCTCACTAATCAATCTTCGCATTATGGAATTCGTTATAAAAATTACAAAAACAAATTGAACCACTCATTAAGAATCGCTAAACTTATATATTACGAAAAGAAAATCGATGCTTCTAAATCAAATGCCAAAGCTACATGGAGAGTTCTAAACGAAATTATTAAGACAAAAAAGAAAGCGTTTAAAATCAATTCCATCTTTAAAGTTGACAACCAAGAAATTACGGATCCAGTAGACATCGCTAGTAGATTCTGTAGTTATCTTTCTAGTATCGGACCTAATCTAGCCAAAGAAATTCACTCGTCTGTCTCTCACCGCAGTTTTCTCTCTGGTCACTTTTGTCAATCTGTGTTTTTTGATCCAGTGACTCCAAATGAGCTATCGGAAATTTCCAATGCTTTTCGACCAGGTAAGGCAGCTGGCCATGATAGAATTCCATTTCCATCATAAAACAGTCAATTCAAATTTTAGCCGATCCTTTAGCTCATATAATCAATTTATCTATCACTCATGGCATTGTTCCCGACCAAATGAAAATTGCTCGCGTGATACCACTCTTTAAAGCCGGTGATCGATCACTCTTTACGAACTATAGACCGATCTCGATTCTCCCTAGCTTTTCTAAGTTTCTTGAAAAGGTGGTTTATAACCGTCTGTATAATTATTTAAGTAAACTAGAAAGTCTATTTTATAATCAATTTGGCTTCAGGAAAAATCATTCAACTTCGTTAGCATTGATTGAACTATATGAAAAAATCTCCCTTGCTCTTGATCGCAATGAACATGCCGTTGGCGTTTTATTTGATCTTTCTAAGGCGTTTGATACCGTCGATCATAATATTCTGCTTGACAAACTCGAACACTATGGTATACGTGGCGTGGCTCTGGACTGGGTTAGAAGCTACCTCTCCAACAGGTTGCAATTCGTTCAATTTAACGGTCAATGCTCCTCTCCTCAAACTATCTGCTGTGGTGTCCCCCAGGGATCCATTTTGGGCCCCTTGTTTTTCTTGCTCTATATTAATGATTTAAACAACGTATCGACGCTCGTCGAGCTGATTTTATTCGCTGATGATACTAATTTATTTATGTCCCATAAAGATCCTGTCTACCTGGCAGCCTCACTCAATTCTGAACTTAATAAATTATCCACTTGGTTTAAGGCAAACAAACTCTCCTTAAACCTGAAGAAAACAAACTTTATGTTATTTAAGCCTAGACAGAAAAGGTATCATTTTCCAATGCAAATATGCATAAATGAACAGAGAATCGAACAGGTTAAGGAAACGGTCTTCCTCGGTGTAGTCCTTGATGAACATCTGTCTTGGAAACCGCACATTTCTCAAGTAGCTCGTAAAATCTCGAAATCAATAGGTGTCATTAATAGAGCAAGATTTTTTCTACCTAAACCCTGTCTAAAAACTCTTTATTATTGTTTAGTTTATCCTTATCTTCATTACGGTATTATTGTCTGGGGATCTGCGTACAAAACCAATCTTCGCCGTCTTGTCTCTTTGCAAAAGCGAGTTATCAGAATTATTTCTAAATCTACTTTCGATTCTCATTCAGACCCTATTTTCAAAGAATTAGAGCTACTAAAACTTTCCGATATTAGACAGCTAGAATTGGGTAAACTTATGTTTTCTCTTAACCATTCTCTTTTGCCTTCAAAGTTCAACAATTATTTTTCTTTAAACAAACAAGTCCATAGCTATGCCACTAGACAGGCGAACGATTTTCACCTTCCTTCTTATAGAACAAACCTTCGTAAATTTTCTGTCAGTTTCCAAGGACCTACTTATCATAACTTTATAGAAAATGATATTAAAGAATCTAATTCTCTTCACTTATTCAAAACGAAATTGAAAAAAATTATATATGAATTATTAGTTATAAATCTTGTAGTAAATAGTTATATTTCTTCACATGTCTGATATTATTTTTATACTTATTGTTCCATGTACCATACCTTATATTTTGTCAACTCAGTCTATGTAATTAGTTAATTTATATTTACCTTCATTATATTTTACTTTCGATCCTGGCCTTACTGTTACTGTTTACTGTATTTTTACTCTGAGGGAGCCCAATGTCTATAAGCCTCATGGTTTCTTTTTGGGCTTCCTCGCCACTTTCATTTGCTTTTGTGTAACTGTCTTGTTTTATCGTTATTTGTATTATTTTTGTGGTAAATCAAATAAAGTTATTCTCTTCAAAACAATGTATGACTTAGCTTGTTACCTCGACCTTGATTATTCCGGATAACAAAATAGCCTAATCTAAGAACTGTTTAATATTGACCTCAGGCTTCGTCAGTAACGCATATCATATGATTAAGAGCGCCTGTCTGTAAAAATCAGACAAATTCAAAATTTCGCGGCAAGGGTGGACAATTCGATTTCTTTCATATTTTAATGTTACATAGGCCAGGGTATAACTAGAATCACTGTATAGTTCTTTCGATGAAATATCCTTTTATTTCAGAGATAAATGCAAATAAGCAAAATCCGTTAAAATCGTCATTTGAGGCGCTCAATTATTACATGGGTTTGAAAGCCTCGCATGCAAAAGCGGATTACTCTACCGTCTTTAAAACATCACAGCCTTCTTTTACAACTTCTAAATATCTGTTAAAATGATTTGGGGAGATAGTGCTCTGTTCTTTGTGTACAATATAATTTAATTTCGAAGGCATACAATTTACTTCAGTAAAAGTAATGCGTGAAAAAACGTAATTTTCACCATGTGCGGAACCTTCAAATCGATTGAGCTGCTGGTGGTTGAATTTTAGAAGGATGGTCTACAGATTCCTGTAAAAATTTCTTTGGGCAAATGATTAATAGCGACGCGAGAGCTTTACAAAATCTGTTAAAAATGCAGATACTTGACTCTTTGACCGAACTTTGAAGTTGCGAGGCGGACAAAAATTTCGTCCCGTCACTTGTCTAAACTCGCAGTAGATTATAATAAACAATTAGGAAACCCTTTTGAAATGTTCTTACCTTAAAATCTGCTGTAAAAGACGAGTCCAAAGGCTATTTTAGCCCGCTTATTGAGTCGTTTGATCTTTGTCTTGTAACATGTAATTGTACACCACGCCAACTGTCAACGTATTCACCGGACAAATGCAATTCTTTGGCCAACTTTCGGGGCTTTTCATTACGACTTCATCTTTTTCGACGGCTCAGTCATTTGTTAAACATTGCTTAGAATGTAGTATCTGAAAATATTACCGCGCAGATACTACATCTGACTGCTACAACAGAATGACACAAAAATGCCGGTGCTCACATCTTGAATTGCAGGCAGCGTTTGTAAGTCACGCAATCCAATTTAGCGGGGTGGAGAAGGGTGAAGTAGCAAACGGCCACAACGAGAACAACAGCAATAATTAAGGCCGATCACTATACTGGATAGCTTTTCGTGCAGACACAAAAAGCTATCCGGTAAAGTATGAACACCTATCCGGTATGTGACTCCTCTGTTTACAGATCGGCGCGTCGCAGTTTTGCTTTTTTCCCCCGGTGGGGGGGGCTGGGGTACTTTCTTATAAGAGGCTAATGGGGATGCGCCGCTGGATGGGGTTGCATTTGTACGACTGATTGACTATAATGGGGTCGCATTTTCAATAGAGTTACTAGAATGGGGTCACACATTTTCGGATTTTTGGGGGTAAGACTGTTCGTCATATTTACGGTTAGCAAACGTACCACAATTTTTTTACTGCAGACGGAAAGTAAAGTGGTCTCATTCAATCTAAAAAATTGGTCAATTCATGAAAACAGACAGTGAAAGTGAAGGTTGGGATGGCGAAAATTACATATTTGCCCAAAAGTGACTAAGATGGGGTCTATAATTGGCCACAAAATAGACTATAATGGGGTAGGGGCTCTGAGAGGCCAGCGGGCACATACCCAGAAAAAATTAACCCAAGTAACCACCCGGGGCTTTTTCGGACCGAAATCACCCTTCTTTGCGTGAACAGAAGCCCTATCGGATATGCTTTCTTTTTGTGCCTGCACAAAAGCTCTCCGGTTAAGAAATGGTAAACGTGCAGCGTGCAACCATGGAGTTATGGATGCACGCGGGAGGTTGCTAAGCACGAAAGAAGCGTAAGAGTCGCACGAGGCGATAGCCGAGTGCGACTCTAGCTTCTTGAGTGCTTAGCAAACCTCCCAAGTGCATCCATAACTCCATGGTTGCACAGCTGCAACGTTTACCATTTCTTTTATAACATAATCAAAAGAGAAAAACATTATTTTCCATTTACCCTCGGTTCAGTCATCGGTCCGAGTTCATGTATGCCGCCATCTGCCCGCGCGTAAACAAATCATGTTCTATGTTTTTCAAAAACTTGCCTTTGAGTTTTTCTTTCGCTGAATCAACCGTTCTCCGTCTTCAGGTGTTGTTGTTTTTGTGAATGGCATCTGTCTACTTGCTCTTAATATTAGGGTAAAAACTTTGAGGGAAAACTATAGCTGCAATTATAAACACCAACTGAAAAGACTCTAAAAAATATGCTAAAACTAAATAAATGAAATAATTATCAAGCTTATTTATGTGACAATTTTTGAAATAAACGTAAAGTAGAAATGAGAAAATTTGACTGTAATTCCTTTAGAATAACAGGTAAGACTAATTTTAAAAAGAAATTAACTAGCTTTGTATCGAAATCTGTCTGGGGAAATCCAGCTATGAAAGTCAACTGAAATTCGCCGACTCACAGCCGGCGCTGAAGCTGTTGTTTTTTTACTGTTCCCTGAACGACTGTTATGAATGAACACTGAGGAACAAAATAATACACACAGAAGTTGTTTTTTGAAAAAGTTATTTGAAAACCCAAATGTTTCTGTACTCAAATGAAATTCGCTTATTCCAGCGTTATGTGGCCCGTTTAAACTCAACTAGAATTTTTCATCGATACGATGAAAACTTCACAACAAAGCTGTCTCGAATTTGAGCGTGTTTCCTAAAATATTTGCTTGAATTTAGCATCAGTTTGACCAAAAAGTCAGTAACACAATGTTAATTGATAAATTTACACTTCAAACAGACTTTCTCTTCTATAAAAAACACACATAATATACCTTAAATCTTCGCTCGCTCGATTTTCCTTCAGCCGATTCTAGCCGCGAGGAAAACAGTGATTAATTCATCCAGGGCAAATTTGTCGCTTGTTGATCTTTTGTCTTTTTTCCTTCAAAACGACAGCTTAGTATTTTCTTCAACTTCCACTTTTCATCTGTGCATTTCATCGGTGTATTTTACCGTCAGGAGAGGCGATTTGTTGAATTTGCCTAAATTTTACCTCGCTAGCTCAATTTCTTGGCGTGCACCCACGGGCAAATGGTAGTGGCTAACTGACCAATCAGAGCGCGCGATTTACTTTTGTTATGTTATAATATAGAGTGAATGAAGACAATCTATAGCTTAAGATAGTGATACCCTTAGACACGGTCTTTCCCTATTAAGATCCAAATACTGGTCATTTTGTTTATTCACAATTTTGGTTGTCAGCTCCCGGACTGGGTGATTTTATTATCAGTGCCATAACCTGCCGAAAGGAAGTCGTACTTGGAGTTGTTAAAGAATTTAGTAAAAGGCTGCAGCTGCAATTCTGTAGAACAAACTCTAACGTAAGCATGCAGTCACAGTCTAGGGACCTCTGACATTTAGGTCATTTCCCAACCCTTCTCTTAGAATCATAGTAGTGGTGGTGTTACGAGACAGCTCTTTAAAACTTCGTTATATTTTGCAAATATAAATACATGTAAATACCGTATTTCCTCGAACAAGCGCCCCAGCTCGGCTAAAAGGAGAGGTGCTTAAACTGGAAGGAGGGCGCTTAATAAGGGAGGCGCTTGTTAACTTTTCCTTTCAACAAACGGCATTTCTATTTTGTATAAATGCATCTGAACGCGTTTGGTGGTCTGTCCTGTGCGTTCATTTTAACTCTTTTTGATTTAACCTGTTACATATCTGTGTACCGTATTACCTCGGTAAGGGCCCACGCTCTAATAAGCGCCCGTCCCCGAATAAGCGCTCACCCCGTTGGCCATAACATCAAACAAGCGCCCCTCTCGAATAAGCGCCCTCTCTCTACTCCTCATAACTTTCTTAAATAGTAGGAATACAAGAGGAATGGGACGATCTGCTTATTGATGACGAGGATAATCTCGAAGATAAAGAGCAAAGTGATAGCGCGTAAATAGCGCGCGCACCGTGAAAGATCGTGACGTCATTACTACAAACTCTCTTGCAAACACAACTCTAGGCTGATTTAGCAACAGAACGGGAGCGTTAGTTGACGACGGCGCGCGCAAATCAAACAACAGAGCGGCACATTGGCAACGAAAGTCGCGTTTAGTCGTTTCCGCGCGCTTTCCCGTCGTCAACTGACGTTCGCGTTCTGTTGCTAAATCAGCCCATGCAAAAGTCGGGTTTGCATGAGCTGTGACGTCACAACCTTTTGCAGTGCGCGCGCTATTCACGCGATCCCTGGCGGTGTGAGGCGGGGAAGCGGGGGTGCTTCCAGAAAAATTTTGGCGGGGTTGTGCGGCACGCCTTCTGAAACCCTTACCCTATTTCAGACCAAAATCTGAGATTTTTCCTACCCTATTTCAGACCTGATCAAAAATTTGATACCCTACTTCAGACCTGATCCTTAAATCAATACCCTATTTCACACCTGCCTTATAATCAGTTCCCTAGGTCAGACCAATGTTAAAGGCAATGTTGATACACTTTGATTAAGTAGGACACAAAACTGTACAAAATTGTACTGTTACGAAACGTACCCGGTTAGCCTAAAACCCAAAGGGAAATGGTCTTATCGCCTAATTATGAAGAAGTAGCTTCTTCTAAAAAAACATACCCAGACCAAACTGGTCGAAACTGATACCCTTTTTTAGACCAAAAAAGATAAAAAACCATACTCTTTGGCGCCGCACACACCTATATAGCCGATATAAGGGATTACCCATCCCCATCTCTCCCGGGCCGCAATCACTATACATTCGTGTAAAGTGTTTAAAGGGACTTCGGTGTTTTAACGAATAAAAGGCACAAGTCTCGAAGAATCTGTACAGAAAACTTTCATAACCTTTTTATACAAAACAAGAACTGATTACGCTCACAAAAATTCGTGTAAAACAGGTCGCAACTAGCAGCATACCCCTTTTGATTAGCGCCTGCAACAATGATTCTTGCTTCTTTTTCATTTTTGAAACCCTGTTCGCAAATGTGACACGCGAGTTGTTAGTGTAACCAATAACGTTAATTGGTAACGTTCGCGAAATAAGATGACCCAACGAAGGATAGCTGTCAAAATAAAAGGAACAGAGGATTTTGTCGCCTGAAAAAAAGCTGTAAGCATCTTTCAAGTTTTGTTAATTACAAAATTTTCCAATTTTTTGCAAAGGCCAAACTCTATTTTTTGTCGCAGTGCCAACAGGTTCAGTTTTTTGTCGATGTTTATTATGTCGTAACTAACGATGACACCATTTTATGCTACGACCAGAATCCTCAGTTCGCTTTCTTGTACAAATCAGGACTTTTGATCTTGCTGGGATTACTAAATTTAAAAAAAAATACATGAAAGGTAAAGTAAAGTAATGCCATCGTGCAAATGCGTAGTATTCGTTGATAAATCGGCTTTAAAAAAACTCTTTAGTCGTGTATAAAGGTTTCTAGGTGTGCTACATGTACTTTTTAGCACCACCACTCCTCCCCAGTGAAAATGCACATGACAGTATTGCGTGACGAACAGCGTCGACATTATTGTGCCGTTGTAGCACCGGTCAGATATATACTTTCTTGCGGTGTAAAGCATTGTTTAACAAACGGCTAAGCCGTCGAAGAAGATGCAATCGTGATAAAATTCGCCTAAAACTGATCAAAGACTGGTATTCGACCTTTGAAGACGTCGAAAGTTGACGCGGTGTGTCGGGTGAGAGGTGTATTAATTGCAGACGTTACAAACCAGAGGTCAAGCGACGAACGACCGGAAAATCGTGCTAAAATGATCTTTGGACCGGTCCTTTACTGCTCATCATAAGGTAAAAACAATTCGAAAGGGTTTTCTATCTGCTTATTTTAACTTAATGTGGGTTTAGAAAAATGAAGGGACTAAATTTATGTCCGACTCGCAACTTCAAAGTTGACCGCAGAAGGTCAAAAATCTGCATTTTTAACAGATTTTGTAAAGCTCTCGCGTGCCTATTAATCACTTGCCCAAAGAAATTTTCTCCCCAAATCATTTTAACAGATATTTAGAAGTTGTAAAAGAAGGCTGTGATGTTTTAAAGACGGTAGAGTAATCCGTTTTTGCACGCGAGGCTTTCAAACCCATGTAATAATTGAGCGCCTCAAATGACGATTTATATGTATTTTGCTTATTTGCATTTATCTCTGAAATAAAAGGATATTTCACCCAAAAAACCATACAGTGATTTTAGTTATACCCTGGCCTATCTAACATTAAAATATGAAAGAAATCGAATTTTCCACCCTTGCCGCGATATGTTTGATTTTTACGGACAGGCGCTCTTAACAAGGATGAAGATGAAGAATTAATAAAGAAAAAATAGAGTTGGGGCCTGCAAGATAGGATATTTGCGGCGGGTTACCCATCCAGTTTTTAACACCCCACGACGCGGCTTAACTTGAGTGGAGCCATTTAAAACCGAGTTTCGCAAGGGTTAATGCGAGATACGTATCTCTGGTAACAAAATTGTCACTCAAACAAAAAATAATCTAAAACCAACACGGACGAGTCAAAAAATAAAAAGGAAAATTACAAGGAAAATAAATTTATTAATAAAAAGCAGACAGAGACAGTAAACTTAAGAAATGGTTTTATTAGGCAAGGGGTTAATACCTGAGCCTGAAAGTAGTTACATCTTTTCCAAACAAAGCATAGTACCTGCTTTAACGTGCATGTAACTGTATCATCTTCTGTGTAATGGTTTAGAGTTATCACGACAGCCAGATGTAAAACAAAATTACCTATTTGGTATATTGTTGTCTTAGAAGAAAGCAAAATGCCAGAAAAGAAATTAATTAGCTATGCAAAGGAAACTTTGTTATTAGACGTTTTGAGCGTGCTCGTATTAGTTCTTCCTTTGACAACGTTATTACAAGTGTTTGCACAGTTTTTTCTGTGTTAACTATCGACAAAAAAAAACAGCTTAATGACAGAAATAGTGTCGTTTATCTATTCTAAAAGTATAACCTCCAGGGAGAGAGTTTCTCAATCGCTAGACCTCTCGTCTTTCGCGTTGGTGGCTAATTGGCCAAATACTGCTGTTCGTGCTTCCATCTGTGTTGTTTGGAAATCTGTCGTTTTAATTAAACTTTAGTGTCTCGGTAATTAAAATGAAATTTTGATTAACGCGCTTTGCCTATTGATTGTCTTTTCAGCTGTTTTTGCCATGTTAATGCAGTTTCATTACTGTTCTATAAACGCTGAAATAACAACTAACATTAATATTTTGGATGTCATATTTACAGGGATTATTCCCCAATAAAACTGTTGAAAAAACATTTGTACGTTGTGCTGTAATTTGGTTTTTACGTTCTAACAGATCTTTACACTTCAATGAAATTCAGCGAGTAGATGCGGGCATTTTCTCAAACATGACACAATTGAGAGAATTGTAAGTGTTATCAAATTATTATCGTATTTGTCATTTTGTTATTATTATTTACTACTAATTATCATAATTATCAATAATTCATTATTGTCGTTATGATGAGAAAACGAACACTTTTCTCTCTCCTTTTCGTATCTTAAAGAGCAGTTTGGGCAATGTTGTCTTTAAGAGTGGTTTTATTGTGATAGGAGGTTTTAGCGTTTTTTTTTCCAATCAATTCTTTCGTTCTCTCATTACACAGATATCTTTATAATAACAAAATCCAGAAACTGGAAACAGGAACGTTCTCAAGTCTGACTGAGTTAACTAAGTTGTAAGTTGTACTCGTTGAAGTGCTGTTTATTTATTTGAATTTTTTGTTGTTTTTGGCATGGTTTCATTGAGTTAATGCTAGAGTAGTGTAAAGAGGAGCCACTGTCGTTACCAAACCACACTATCGAGCCATGAATTTCCAGTCTTTAATTAGCTAACGGACTCAGTTGATAAAAGTAGTCCTGCTTTCTTTGTTTTATGCTTTTGTTTGTTTCCGTCTTCATTACCCTAGTGAGGAATTCAATGACAATAATTTACATTAAATAATAGATAATGTGCCGTACAGACTCTTTATCTCAAATATCTTAAATTTCGAACCATTTAGAGAAAGTGAGATTGCGAAAGTAGATTATTTTGGGTTATATGAAGTAAAGGATCGGAAGAAAAAATGGGTATTTTCACATTATTACCACATTCCAGATGTATGTTTTCCACATCAGTACCCAAAGAAAACAGAGGATAATGAAGTTTAGCTTAATCGGTTCCTCATTTTAGATTCTTTAGTTTCATGTTTTACAGTTCTAAGAAGGACCAAAATCGTTTTTGGATTCATGAATTTCCTTAACAAACACACCACTGATAAATACCGTAACGAATGTTTGCAATACAATGTTTGAAGTCACAGTTACTAACGGCTCGTAAGTTATTTGCTTGGAGATAATTCACTTATTGGAAGGTTCCGGTGGGGGGGGGGGAACTCCGCATATAAAAGGCGTGGGGATGCTTGTCGTCTCGCTTAGGGGTGTAAATTTCGGATTTTGGTCTCACTTCGGGTGTTCCGTGAAGGTCTCGGTTAGGGTTGCACTCGAAAAAATATAAAAATATATATATTGTAAGTGTTTTAACATGGTCTCTTTTAGGGTTCAAAAAAAGCTTGGGCCACGCCCAGATCGGTCTCCTTTAGGGGGTTTAATTCAAAATTTCCGACGAGCATCCTCACTCTTTTCATATGCGAAGTGCCCCCCCCCCCTTTCCCCCTCCGAGGGAAGGTTGGGCGCAAAATGCATGATTTTCAATGTCCATCTGTGTTTCGTGGCTGGTTGTTTGTTATTATTCTCTTCAAAACAATGTATGACTTAGCTTGTTACCTCGACCTTGATTATTCCGGATAACAAAATAGCCTAATTTAAGAACTGTTTAGTATTGACCTCAGGCTTCGTCAGTAACGCATATTATATGATTAACAACGATGAAGATGAAGAAGAAATAAAGAAAGAATAGAGTAGGCGCCTGCAAGATAGGATATTCGCGGCGGGTTACCCATCTCGTTTTTAACACCCCATGACACGACTTAACTTGAGTTGCACTATTTAAAGCCGAGTTTCGCGAGGGTTAATGCGAGATACGTATTTCTGGTAACAAAATTGTCATAACATTTCAAACAAAAAAAAAATCTAAAACCAAAACGGACGAGTTAAAAAATGAAAAGGAAAATTACAAGGAAAATAAATTTTTTAATAAAAAGCTGACAGCAAACTTTAGAAAAGGTGCTATTAACAAGGGGTTGATACAGGAGCCTGAAAGTATTCACATCTTTTCCAAACAAAGCATAGTACCTGCTGTAAGGTGGATGTAAGTGTATCATGTTTTGTGTAATGGTTTAGAGTTATCACGACAGCCGGATGGAAAAGAACTACCTATTTGGCATATTGTTGTCTTAGAAGAAAGCATAAAGCCAGAAAAGAAATTAATTAGCTATGCAAATGAAACTTTGTTATTAGACGTTTTGAGGGTGCCTGTATTAGCTGTTCTTTTGACATCGTTACTACAAGTGGGTGCATAGTTTTTTTTTGTGTGTGTGTTAACTATAAAAATAAAAAACAGTTTAATGGCAGAATTAGTGTCGCTTATCTATTCTAAAAGTATCACCTCCAGGGCCAAAAGAGACTTCTCAATCGCTAGCCCTGGGGCCTTTCGCGTTGGGGGCTAATAGACCGTTTTACAGTTGTGGACTTAGTACCCTGGCCTTCGAGTGAATGCGAGGCTGACGGTGACCTTGTGTTGATACAAACTCCCTTTGCTTTGTTATGGAAATTGTCCTTGAAAAATACTAGTTAGCATAAGAATGACTGGATTTACCTAATAAAGCAGGAAGGTTTGTATCAAAACAAGGTTACCGTCAGCCCCGCTTCCATCTATAACTGTAAAATGGCCTATTGGACAAACACTCCTGTTCGTGCTTCCATGTGTATTGCTTGGAAATTTGTCGTTTTAATTAACCTTTAGTGTCTCTGTAATTAAAGTGAAATTTTGATTAAGGCGTTTTGCCTATTGGTTGTCTTTTCGACTGTTTTTGCCATTCTTATTCAGTTACATTATTGTTCTATAAACACTAATCCGTATATCTTGAAATTGAATGGAGAGTACGTGAACCGCGGAAAAACAAATATGAAAAAAGGTATGATCGTCGCAGTGGTGATAATTTTTCATTCACGGTTACATATAACGGCCGAACATTAAGACTGTCCAGTTTTTACCGTATTACTAACCATAAAAACATCACCCAAAATTATCTCGATAACTATCTAACAGGTTTCTCTTAAACTTCAGGAACATCGAGGCGGCTATTGGAGGGAAAAGTTCTAGTGAACAATTTTTGAAAAACAGTTTCGACTGCGAAGAAATACGGGCGCACGCAAAATAGGCAATGGCGTCATTTCGTTGCTATGACAACTGCGGTGTAATTGCAACCCTGATCATAACAAATTTTCATCTTCATTTAATGCAGCTATGGTGGAAACGTTTTCCAAATCGTTGTTTTGCGAGTTTATGCTCAAAGTTGGGAGGTATCGACCCTAAAAAACCCTATGGAACCACCTTTGAGAGGAAGGTTGGCAAGAATAGAACACGTCAAATTAAAATATTTAAAAAGTTGGATATTGCGAACCTTTTCTACCAATATTCTAACCCCTTTAAAAAGAACTCTGGCAAGGAAAAATTCAGCCTTGGAGCCCTTCCTGTTGGTATAGCCAATAGGCCGAGCACTCCCTTCCGTGCCTCCACTGTATTATTTTAAAAGTCGTCGCATTAATATGATGTTTAATGAACAGGCAGCAGTTTTTTTTATCGGGTTTGAAATCACGAGATGAAATAGATAGATATGAATGAGTTTTTGAGTTAGCTGTTTTGCTTCTGCATTTACAATGAAATTTTGATTACGGCGTTTGGCCTATAGATTGTCTTTTCAGCTGTTTTTGCCATGTTAATGCAGTTTCATTACTTTTCTATAAACACTACTCAATACATCTCAATAACAACTAACATTAATATTTTTGATGTTATATTTACAGGGATTATTCCCCAGTTAAACTATAGAGAAACCATTTGTAAGTTGTGCCGTAATTTGGTTTTTATCTTCTAACAGATCTTTACACTTCAATAAAATTCAGCAATTAGATGCGGGGATTTTCTCAAACATGGCACAATTGAGAGAATTGTAAGTATTATTAATTTATTATGGTATTTGTCATTTTGTTATTTTTTTTTAGTAATAATTACTAGAATTATCAATAATTCATTATTGTCGTTATTACACCTTTTGCTGTTCATTGCGAGAAAATACGCAATCATTTGCGTAAAACCGCGACCAATAGCGCGAAGATACATTCATTAGCGCGAAAAAGCGAACATTTGCGCATAAATCAGATTCAATAACGATTTTTGCATTTTAATCAACATTCAATAACACTTTTGGGCATTCATATGGGTCATTGGGCATACAAAAGAGAAAAATATACTTTCATTAACGCCAACATCAAAGTCATTAACACCATCTTGAAAGTCAATAGGGACAACTGACATACATTAAAGTGCAAGCACTATTCATTAATATTTTTATGACACTGTTTACAATTCAATAGCATTCCTGGACAACCTTAGGATGGATAAGACAAACATTAATGCGCTTGTACAATCAATTGAGTGTTCTTTACATTTAATATGCAAAAAACGATAAAACAATAGAAATTCCTCCCAAAATTGGCCTGAATTTGTTTAAAGAATCACGCCGTACTTCGCCACTGCTTGTTCGTCGACGGCTGCGGGTATACATTTTCCTTAGACGGCCAGAAGTCATGGTGGGGCGCGACAGGGAGTGGAGGGCGTACCGCTAAGTGTGCGGCCAAAGAGTACGAAACTTGACTATGACCATGGCAATATCACCTATTAATGTTTTCGTCGGCATCTGCTAGAGTAATGAATACTGTGTCGGTTTTTTTTCTGGCACGGGCGAGGAAATAATGGATCCCGATAAATCGGTGGTCTTTGCGTATGACGGGGTACCAGCCCACCTAGATTTGGCTATTCCCGCCCCACATACACAGCTTATGCTTTCCCCCTCGATATCGTTGAAAAGGATTTAAGTTGTCTGAAAGCGACACCAAAGGCCGACATCTCGAGTCCGGAAATTTAAAGATGTATAACAGGAATGAGGGCAAAGTCCTAGCAATTCCGCTAGTGGAGTTCGGAAACAACAACTGCAGTGCTTGAAGCTCTGCGCAGAAACATGACATTGTGACCGCAGCTAAATGTGCGAAGGGGTACCATTTCATACAAACCTACCTCCCAAAATGTTTGAATAGCGAGGTTTTTGAGGGATATACATTTAACGGAGTGAAATTCGGGCCAATTTTGGGGGGAATTTCTATTGTTTAATTGAAAATCGTTTTTTGCATATTAAATGTAAAGAACACTCAATTGATTGTACAAGCGCATTAATGTTTTTCTTATCCATCCTAAGGTTGTCCAGGAATGCTATTGAATTGTAAACAGTGTCATAAAAATGTTAATGAATAGTGCTTGCACTTTAATGTATGTCAGTTGTCCCTATTGACTTTCAAGATGGTGTTAATGACTTTGATGTTGGCGTTAATGAAAGTATATTTTTCTCTTTTGTATGCCCAATGACCCATGTGAATGCCCAAAAGTGTTATTGAATGTTGATTAAAATGCAAAAATCGTTATTGAATCTGATTTTTGGGCAAATGTTCGCTTTTTCGCGCTAATGAATGTATCTTCGCGCTATTGGTCGCGGTTTTACGCAAATGATTGCGTATTTTCTCGTAATGAACAGCAAAAGGTGTATGAGAAAACGAACATTTTTCGGTGCGAAAAATCCCCTTTTCGTATCTTAAAGAGCATTTAGGCCAATATTTTCTTCAAGAGTGGTTTTAGAGTTAACTAAGTTGTAAGTTGTACTCGTTAAAGTGCTGTTTATTTCAATTATTTGTTGTTGTTGGCATGTGCCTTCGAGTTCATGCTAGAGTAGTGCAAAGTGGAGCCACTAGCGTTACCATACCACACTATCGGGCCATCAATTTGCCGTCTTTAATGTGTTAACGGACTCAGTTGTTAAAAGCAGTCCTGCTTTCTTCTTTGTTATGCTTTTGGTTGGTTGTGTCCTTGTCATCTTAGTGAGGAATTCGATTGCACGCCGATGAAAATGGCGAACGCGGGAACGTCGAACCGTCATTCTTTTAGCCTCTTTTGAACGGCAAAAAACAGAGTAACTAAAGAAAACGAACATCTTTCTGCGCGAAAAATCTCCTTTTCCGATCTTAAAGAGCATTTGGGGCAATATTTTCTTTTAGAGTGGTTTTATCGTGATAGCAGTTTTAAGCGCCATTGTCCACTCAATTATTTCGTTCTCTCATTACGCAGATATCTTGATAATAACAAAATCCAGAAACTGGAAAATGGAACGTTCTCAAGTCTGACAAAGTTAACTCTTTTGTAAGTACTTGTTAAATTGCTCTTTATTTATTTGAATTTTTCGTTGTTGTTGGCATGTGCCTTCGAGTTAATGCTAACGTAGGGTAAAGTCGAGCTACTATCATTACCATACCACACTATCAAGCCATGAATTTGCCGTCTTTAATGCGTTAACGGACTCAGTTGATAAAATTAGTCCTACTTTCTTTGTTTTTGTGCTTTTGGTTTGTTGAGTCTTCATTATCTTAGTGAAGAATTCAATTGCAATATTTTACATTAAAATAAAGTAGATAATGTGCCGTGCAGACTCTTTATCTCAAATATCTTAAATTGCGAACCAATTGGAGAAAGTGAAATTGCGAAAGTAGATTATTATTTTTAGGGAGGAAAACTAAAGGATCGGAAGAAAACATGGCTATTTTAACATAATTACCACGTTCCAGATGTATGTTTTCCACATCAGTACCAAAAGAAAAGAGAGGACAATGAATTTTAGCTTAATCGGCTCCTCATTTCAGATTATTTAGTTTCATGTTTTACAGTTCTAATTTTTAGCAAAGAAAGACAAAAATCGTTTTTGGATTCATGAATTTCCTTAACAAACACACCACGAAGAAATACCCTAAACAATGTTTCCAATACAATGTTTATAGTCACAGTTAGTAAAGGCTCGTAAGTTATCTGCTTGGAGATAACTGACTTATTGCAAGGTTGCGCGCAAAATGCATGATTTTCAATGTCCGTCTGTGTTTCGCGTGCTGGTTGTTTGTTATTATTCTCTTCAAAACAATGTATGACTTAGCTTGTTACCTCGACCTTGATTATTCCGAATGTCAAAATAGCCTAATCTAATAACTGTTTAATATTGACCTCAGGCTTCGTCAGTAACGCATATCATATGATTAACAATGATGAAGATGAAGAATAAATTAAAGAAAGAATGAAGTAGGCGCCTGCAAAATAGGATATTTGCGGGGAGTTACCCATCCAGTTTTTAACCCCGCAAGACACGACTTCACTTGAGTGGCGCTATTTAAAACCGAGTTTCGCGCGGGTTAATGCGAGATAAGTATTTCTGGTAACGGATGCTGTTGACGCTTTACAGGCTTGCATCAGGGACATAAGAACCTGGATGGTCCAAGACAAACTTCGGCTGAACGATGCTAAGACCGAGTTTCTTATTATAGGTACACGCGCAGAGTTAAATAAGGTTACGATAAGTGACTTGCAAGTAGGTGAGGTAAAGGTTTCTGCTGTCTACTCTGTTAGAAATCTGGGTGCTTGGTTTGATGCAAACATGAATATGACCACACATATTAACAGCATATGTCAGGATATTTATTACCATCTACATAACATCCGGCGTATTAGAAAGTATTTATCATATGACAATAGGAAGTTCATTGTACAGGCTATTATAATGTCACGATTAGACTATTGTAACGGTCTATTATATGGTACGCCCGCTGTTCATCTTGGTAAGCTGCAACGCCTGCAGAACGCGGCGGCTCGGCTGGTATGTACTGTATCTAGGTATGATCCTATCACACCATCCCTGATCAAACTGCACTGGCTTCCGGTTACCCACAGAATAGAATTCAAGATAGCAATGCTAGTTCACGAATGTATCTACGGCGTCGCACCACAATATCTTTTAGACTTGATAAAAATCAAAGAGAGCTCGCGGTATCAGTTGAGATCATACCGGGGCATACTCCTAATGGACAATACCTATAGAACAAAAAAGACACTCGGGGATAGGGCGTTTGAAAATGCTGCGCCCAAAGTATGGAACCGACTCCCTCTAGAAATTAGACAATGTCAATCATTGAACATTTTTAAAGTTTTACTAAAGACACATCTTTTTAAATTAGCTTTTTATTAGTTCTTTTATTAACTCATATTTTACTTTTATTGTTTTCCGAAAATTGTAAATTATTATTATTATTATCATTATTTGGATTAGCCATTTATTACTTAAGATTTTAGTGTTGTAATGCGCATTCGATCATATCTTTATCGCATGCTAGACTGCGCAATATAAGAAATAAACATTATTATTATTATTATTAAAACTGTCATTTCAAACAGAAAAAACCTAAAACCAAACCGGACGAGTTATAAAATTAAAAGGAAAATTACAAGGAAAAAAATTCCTTAAAAAAAGCGGACAGCAAACTTTAGAAAAGGTTCCTTTAGGCAAGGGGTTAATACCTGAGCCTGAAAGTGTTTATATCTTTTCCAAACAAAGCATAGTACCTGCTTTAACGTGCATGTAACTGTATCATCTTCTGTGTAATGGTTTGGAGTTATCACGACAGCCAGATGGAAAAGAACATTACCTATTTAGAATATTGTTGTCTTAAAAGAAAGCAAAAAGCCAGAAAAGAAATTAATTAGCCATGCAAAGGAAACTTTGTTATTATACGTTTTGAGCGTGCCTATATTAGTTCTTCCTTTGACAACGTTATTACAAGTGTTTGCATAGTTTTTTTGTGTGTGTAACTATCGAAAAAAAAAAGTTTATTGACAGGAATAGTGTCGCTTATCTATTCTAAAAGTATAACCTCCAAGGCCAAAAGAGAGTTTCTCAATCGCTAACCCTGTCGCCTTACGCGTTGGTGGCTAATTGGTCTAAAACTCCTGTTCGTGCTTCGATCGGTATCTTTTGGAAATTTGTCGTTTAAATTAACCTTTAGTGTCTGTGTAATTAAAATGAAATTTTGATTAAGGCGTTTAGCCTATTGATTGTCTTTTCGACTAATTTTGCCATTCTAATTCAGCTACATTATTGTTCTATAAACAATAATCCGTATATCTCTATTAAATGGAGACTACGTGAACCGCGGAAATACAAATATAAATGAAGATATGATCGTCCCAGTAGTAATAGGTTTTCATTCACGTTTGCATGCAACGGCCTAACATAGAGACTGTCCAGTTTTTACCGTATTTCTAACCATAAAAACGTCACTTAAAAATATCTCGATAACTCTCTTACAGATTTCTCTTAAACTTCAGGAACATCGAGGGAGCTATTGGAGAAAAACGTTTCCGTGAAAGATTTTGGAAAAGCAGTTTCCACTGCCGAGAAATACGGGCGCAAGTAAAATAGCAATGGCGTCATTTCGTTGCTATGACAACTAAGATGTCATTCCAACCCAGATTATAACAAATTTTTATCTTTATCTAATGTAGCTGTGGTGGAAACGTTTTCCAAATCTTTGTTATAGGTAGTTTACGCTCCAACTTGCGAGGGATCGACCCTGAAAAACCCTATCGAGCCACCTTTGAGACGAAGGTTGGCGAGAATAGAACACGTC
>CALNXK010000036.1:3317500-3427500 GCA_942486035.1 Porites lobata
TTTGACAACGTTATTACAAGTGTTTGCACAGTTTTTTCTGTGTTAACTATCGACAAAAAAAAACAGCTTAATGACAGAAATAGTGTCGTTTATCTATTCTAAAAGTATAACCTCCAGGGCCAAAAGAGAGTTTCTCAATCGCTAGACCTCTCGTCTTTCGCGTTGGTGGCTAATTGGCCAAATACTCCTGTTCGTGCTTCCATCTGTGTTGTTTGGAAATCTGTCGTTTTAATTAACCTTTAGTGTCTCGGTAATTAAAATTAAATTTTGATTAACGCGTTTTGCCTAATGATTGTCTTTTCAGCTGTTTTTGCCATGTTAATGCAGTTTCATTACTGTTCTATAAACGCTGAAATAACAACTAACATTAATATTTTGGATGTCATATTTACAGGGATTATTCCCCAATAAAACTGTTGAAAAAACATTTGTACGTTGTGCTGTAATTTGATTTTTACGTTCTAACAGATCTTTACACTTCAATGAAATTCAGCGAGTAGATACGGGCATTTTCTCAAACATGACACAATTGAGAGAATTGTAAGTGTTATCAAATTATTATCGTATTTGTCATTTTGTTATTATTATTTACTACTGATTATCATAATTATCAATAATTCATTATTCTCGTTATTATGAGAAAACGAACACTTTTCTCTCTCCTTTTCGTATCTTAAAGAGCAGTTTGGGCAATATTTTCTTTAAGAGTGGTTTTATTGTGATAGGAGGTTTAGCGTTTTTTTTCCACTCAATTCTTTCGTTCTCTCATTACACAGATATCTTTATAATAACAAAATCCAGAAACTGGAAACAGGAGCGTTCTCAAGTCTGACTGAGTTAACTAAGTTGTAAGTTGTACTCGTTGAAGTGCTGTTTATTTATTTGAATTTTTTGTTGTTGTTGGCATGTGTCATTGAGTTAATGCTAGAGTAGTGTAAAGAGCAGCCACTGTCGTTACCAAACCACACTATAGAGCCATGAATTTCCAGTTTTTTAATTAGCTAACGGACTCAGTTGATAAAAGTAGTCCTGCTTTCTTTGTTTTTATGCTTTTGTTTGTTTCGGTCTTCATTATCCTAGTGAGGAATTCAATTACAATAATTTACATTAAATAATAGATAATGTGCCGTACAGACTCTTTATCTCAAATATCTTAAATTTCGAACCATTTAGAGAAAGTGAGATTGCGAAAGTAGATTATTTTGGGTTATATGAAGTAAAGGATCGGAAGAAAAAATGGGTATTTTCACATTATTACCTCATTCCAGATGTATGTTTTCCACATCAGTACCCAAAGAAAACAGAGGATAATGAAGTTTAGCTTAATCGGTTCCTCATTTTAGATTCTTTAGTTTCATGTTTTACAGTTCTAATTTTTAGCAAAGAAGGACCAAAATCGTTTTTGGATTCATGAATTTCCTTAACAAACACACCACTGAGAAATACGGTAACCAATGTTTGCAATACAATGTTTGAAGTCACAGTTACTAACGGCTCGTAAGTTATTTGCTTGGAGATAAATCACTTATTGGAAGGTTCCGGGGGGAGGAACTCCGCATACAAAAGGCGTGGGGATGCTTGTCGTCTCGCTTAGGGGTGTAAATTTCGGATTTTGGTCTCACTTCGGGTGTTCTGGGCAAACGCCATCAAATTTAGCCGTGAAGGTCTCGGTTAGGGTTGCACGCGAAAAAATATAAAAATATATATATTGTCGGTGTTTTAACATGGTCTCTTTTAGGGGTCAAAAAAAGCTTGGGCCACGCCCAGATCGGTCTCCTTTAGGGGGTTTAATTCAAAATTTCCGACGAGCATCCCCACTCTTTTCATATGCGAAGTGCCCCCCCCCCCTTTCCCCCTCCGAGGGAAGGTTGGGCGCAAAATGCATGATTTTCAATGTCCGTCTGTGTTTCGTGGCTGGTTGTTTGTTATTATTCTCTTCAAAACAATGTACGACTTAGCATGTTACCTCGACCTTGATTATTCCGGATAACAAAATAGCCTAATTTAAGAACTGTTTAGTATTATAGAGTAGGCGCCTGCAAGATAGGATATTCGCGGCGGGTTACCCATCTCGTTTTTAACACCCCACGACACGACTTAACTTGAGTGGCGCTATTTAAAGGAAAATAAATTTTTTAATAAAAAGCTGACAGTAAACTTTAGAAAAGGTGCCATTTGGCAAGGGGTTAATACCTGAGCCTGAAAGTATTTACATCTTTTCCAAACAAAGCATAGTACCTGCTGTAACGTGGATGTAAGTGTGTCATCTTCTCTGTAATGGTTTAGAGTTATCTCGACAGCCAGATGTAAAAGGAAATTACTTATTTGGAATGTTGTTGTCTTAGAAGAAAGCATAAAGCCAGAAAAGGAGTTAATTAGCTATGCAAATGAAACTTTGTTATTAGACGTTTTGAGCGTGCCTATGTTAGTTGTTCCTTTGACATCGTTACTACAAGTGGGTGCATTGGTTTTTTTTTCTGTGTTAACTATCGACAAAAAAAAAAGAAAAAAAACCGCTTAAATGGCAGAAATAGTGTCGCTTCTCTATTCTAAAAGTATAACCTCCAGGGCCAAAAGAGAGTTTCTCAATCGCTAGTCCTTGCGCCTTTCGCGTTGGTCGCTAATAGACCATTTTACAGTTGTGGACTTAGTACCCTGGCCTTCGAGTGAATGTGAGGCTGACGGTGACCTGGTTTTGATACAAACCCCCTTTGCTTTGTTATGGAAATTGTCCTTGAAAAATACTAATTAGCATAAGAATAACTTGATTTACCTAATAAAGCAGGAAGGTTTGTATCAAAACAAGGTTACCGTCAGCCCCGCTTCCATCCATGCTGTAAAATGGCCTATTGACCAAAAACTCCTGTTCGTGCTTCCATCTGTATTGTTTGGAAATTTGTCGTTTTAATTAACCTTTAGTGTCTCTGTAATAAAAATGAAATTTTGATTAAGGCGGTTTGCCTACTAATTGTCTTTTCGACTGTTTGTGCCATTATAATTCAGTTGCATTATTGTTCTATAAACACCAATCGGTACATCTCTATTGAATGGAGACTACGTGAACCGCGGAAGTACAAAAATAAATGAAGATCTGATTGTCGCAGTGGTAATAATTTTTTATTCACAGCCGAACATCAAGACTGTCCAGTTTTTGCCGTATTACTAACCATAAAAACGTCAGCCAAAAATATCTCGATAACTCTCTTACAGATTTCTTTCAAACTTCAGGAACATCGAGGCAGCTATTGGAGGGAAAAGTTTCCGTGAACGATTTTGGAAAAACAGTTTCCACTGCCGAGAAATACGGGTGCAAGTAAAATAGGCAATGGCGTCATTACGTTGCTATGACAACTACGATGTCATTGCAACCCTGATCTTCTCAAATTTTCATCTTAACTAATGCAGCTGTGGTGGAAACTTTGTTATAGGTAGCTTATGTTCAAACTTGGGAGGTATCGACCCTGAAAAACTATATCGAGCCACCTTTGAGAAGAAGGTTGGCGAGAATAGAACACGTCATACCTGAAGTTTAAAAAGTTGGATATTGCGAACCCTTTCCACCAAGCCAACTCCTTTGAAAAGCACTCTGGCACAGAAAAATTCAGCCTTGGAGCCTTTCCTGTTGGTATAGCCAAATGGCCGAGCACTCCCTTCCTTGCGTCCATCTGTATTATTTTAAAAGTCGTCGCATTAATGTAATGTTTAATGAACAAGCAGGAGATTTTTATCGGGTTTGAAATCACGAGCCGAAATAGATAGATATGAAATAAGACATGCAAGAAAATTAAATCTCACACTCGTTTAGAACTTTTCTTCTACGAACGACGCTAACTGAAGAGGACATGGCGTTATGCTCCAGAGCTTTTCGGATGCCTAAAATGTTCGGGGAAAAGAGCAGGTTAATCGAAAATGCTACCCAAAAGTCAACACGTGCAGTGAAAAAGTAGCCTTTGAAAAGATTTTGTGGAATTGCCGAATTGTAGGAAAACGAAAAACTAGTACTCGAGCCTTTCGTCTTCACAAATGAAAAGTCTTGAGTGCAACGCTCGTATACTGTAATAGCCAATGCTACAACTAAGTCACTTTTGGCTGATTAAATAGGTCAAAGAACAAAGTTTGATTTGTGCAATATTCAATTTACTGCGATTGTAATTTTGAAAGAATGTTAAATATTCACCCACCATTTGTTGTGTCAGTTGCTGTGCTGATAATTGATATTCATGAGTCACGTGCAGTGACTTTATATCCGGTAAAACACCGCCTACTTATAAGGGGAGGTTTTATCGAAATAAAATCACTGCACGTGATGTATTATCGACCATTTGATAAATTATTTGGGTTATGAATTATGAATGAGTTTTTGAGTTAGCTTTATTGCTTCTGCATTTACAATGAAATTTTGATTAAGGCGTTTGGCCTATAGATTGTCTTTTCAGCTTTTTTTTCCATGTTAATGCAGTTTCATTACTGTTCCATAAACACTAATCCACACATCTAAATAACAACTAACATTAATATTTTGGATGTCATATTTATAGGGATTATTCCCCAGTAGAACTATTGAGAAACCATTTGTAAGTTTTGTTATAATTTGGTTTTTACCTTCTAACAGATCTTTACACTTCAATGAAATTCAGCGATTAGATGCGGGGGTTTTCTCAAACATGGCACAATTGAGAGAATTGTAAGTGTTATCAATTTATCATTGTATTTGTCATTTTGTTATTATTATTTAGTAATAATTATCATAATGATCAATAATTCATTATTGTCAGTATTACATTTTTCTGTGCGAAAAATCTCCTTTTCGAATCTTAAAGAGCTTTTTAGGCAATATTTTCTTTAAGGGTAGTTTTATCGTGATAGGAGTTTTTGGCGCTTTTGTCCACTCCATTCTTTCGTTCTCTCATTACGCAGATATATCTTTATAATAACAAAGTCCAGAAACTGGAAACAGGAACGTTCTCAAGGCTGACAAATTTAACTCTTTTGTAAGTCGTACTTGTTAAAGTGCTCTTTATTTATTTGAATTTTTTGTTGTTGTTGGTTGCATGTGCCTTCGACTTAATGCTAGAGTAGTGTAAAGTGGAGCCACTATCGTTACCATACCACACCAGGGCGGATAAAGGTTGGGCGGTGAAACGAGCGCGTCCGAGCAAAAAGGTGTGATGCAGTGGACTGGGACTCTGCTTAGAAATGTCGCTTGTTTTCGACTGCGATGTGGTTTGTCCATTAGACACTGCCGCTGTCACTGAATTATGGCCCCTTGATTCGTTTTCTTGCACTTCTTCCTCGTTCCTTTGTGCCGGTACGCTGTCTCCAAGAGGCAAATGTTGCTATTTTTTGCGGGAGGTTTAGCTGGAGTAGACAAACATCTCTTTCAAAGGGTTTCTCTTATTACTTCCATGACTCTACCACTGAATTATATTTTCGTTCTACTCCTCGCCAATGTCGATGTTATTCCAAAACAAAAACAACTACGTACTTTCTAACACACAAAGGAAAATCTCATCCATGGCAAAACTAAAAGACAGCGGATCGTGTTTCATAACTAGATGACGTGTATTTTATAAATGCGTGCAGCTCGTGCAAGGTGAAATTATGCTAATTTCAATCACCATCATCCTTCTTTTTAATTTTGAAAACAAAAACACCTCATACGTCTTTCTGTTTCTTCGAAACTTCAAAATTAGTTTCCTCTCAGTTTTTACCTTTTACCTTTTTTGGTTTTAGAGAGAAAAACTGAGAAAAAACCTTACAACTAACCTCAATAAATTTTGTTTACATGCGGTTGCCGGTTTTGCGACGCATTACGCGAATTGCCATGGCGCGTTGCACCGGAGAAGCAAAGTTTGAAGCAGTACAACGCCACTATATCAAAATATATCAATCTAATTTTTTGTTATGTTATATAAAATTTATCCCCCTTTAACATATGTAAAAATTGAGGTTAAAAAGTGTTAAGCTTTTGCAAACGAAACGGTGAAAGACGATTAGGTGATATTTAGTGGAACGAGGAGGTATTCAACACTTTCAAATTAAACTCAAATTTTGGCATTATACGACCATCAAGTTTGACCTTTAGGCATACAGGCACAAACATATGAAACTGTTTATTGATATTGTTATGAAACGAATTTATCTATTTAACATTGTATCCTGAAATTACAGAAAGAAAATAAGATTTCCGGTTTGCAAAAAGGAAAATTTCGCCGGCCTTCAAGCGCACCGGAAGCGCGGAAGGAGCGCTCGTGCCAGTCCTACTCCGCATCACACATTAAATGAGCATGAAGAGCGGAGCGCTCGTTTCACCGCCCAACATTTATCCGCCCTATACCACACTATCAAGCCATGAATTTGCCGTCTTTAATGTGTTAACGGACTCTGTTGATAAAACTAGTCCTACTAACTGAAGAGGACATGGCGTTATGCTCCAGAGCTTTTCGGAAGCCTCAAATGTCCGGGAAAAGAGGAGGTTAATCGAAAATGTTACCACATAGTCAACACGTGCACTGAAAAACTAGCCTTTGAAATGATTTTCTGGAATTGCCAAATTGTAGGAAAACCATAAACTAGTACTTGAGCCTTGCGACCAGAAACCAGACATTGCTATATATACATTTATTAAAAACTAAAGCCCCATTTACACTACACAAAAAAATGGGTCAGGACCTATTAAAAAGTGGTCCGGACCAATTTTTTTTTAACTGTTTACACGGATACACTACGAGCCTCAGCGCTCCGGAAGTTAAAAAATTCGTACCGTCTGGTTGCTATGAAGTGACGCAATCATCCAGTTGAATATCCATCACCGTAACACTTTTGCGGTCAACTACCGCAGCGCTCGTAAAGTACTTTAATTAAAACCGTGTTCAAAACCCTGTAGGAAGTCTGTTTATTTTTGAGTCGATTAATGCACTGCTGACTTTCACGAGGTCAACTTTTGCATAAATTATCAAACATTAGATTAAGCGGGAAATCTACCTATGGTTCGCGGGAGAAGCAACTTCTATAGCGGCGCAAGACAAATGTTTCGAGAGTCGAGGATGTGCTCACAAACTATTCACTATGCGACGAAAGGAGAAATCACTGGCATGATAGCTGCATGTAATAGTAATTTTATCAATCCAGGTCGCGCCGTGTTCGCTCGAGAACGCTGTGACAACCTCGTTTGGCGCGCTTCTCAATACTTCCAAAACATGTTGTAATCGGTAAGTAGACTTAAGCACTTAGTATCGCCAAGCCATTCGAATCAGTGTATACCCAATTCTTTGTCTGAAGATTCTCGCAAACACATATACCAAGTAAACCTGGATGGAAGAGGAAATTGTCTCCCTAAACGCAGCCAGATTATATTTTGAAGGATGGCGGCACAATTCAACGCGTCTTCCAGGTCAGCCCTAATTTATAGTTGGTAAGAGTATAAATTGCGATCTTCCTATTAAGCTTTCTTTGATAAAGTAGAAACAAAACAACGCAGACATGACATTCTCCTGCATGAGACACAATCGGCTGAAGGAAATATCTGTTTACAAGTCGGGTAAATTATCCATTCTTGCGCACCGCAAAATCAGGTAAAATCAGTCGCTGGAAACCTGGCATATTATTAAGCCTGAGCGCTTCTAAGAATAACAAGTTTAGAACTTCGACGCGTAGAAAAAAAAGGCAGTTGTTCTATATCCTTTCTGGTTCATCCAGGTAGAAGTCCTGGCATATTATTATGCCTGAGCGCTTCTAGGATATATAACACGTTTAGCATTTCAAACCGTAGCCGTAAAAATAAAATTAGGCAGTTGTTCTATATCCTTTCTGGTTCACCCAGGTAGAAGTCCTGGCATAATGTTATTATGCCTGAGCGCTTCTGGGATATATAACACGTTTAGCATTTCGATCCGTAGCCGAAAAAAAATATTTAGGCAGTTGTTCTATATCCTTTCTGGTTCACCCAGGTAGAAGTCCTGGCATGATGTTATTATGCCTGAGCGCTTCTAGGATATATAACACGTTTAGCATTTCGACCCGCAGCCGAAAAAAAAAAAAGTAGGCAGTTGTTCTATATCCTTTCTGGTTCACCCAGGTAGAAGTCCTGGCATGATGTTCTTCTGCCTGAGCGCTTCTGGGATATATAACACGTTTAGCATTTCGATCCGTAGCCGAAAAAAAAAAAAATAGGCAGTTGTTCTATATCCTTTCTGGTTCACCCAGGTAGAAGTCCTGGCATGATGTTATTATGCCTGAGAGCTTCTGGGATATATAACACGTTTAGCATTTCAACCCGTAGCCGTAAAAATAAAATTAGGCAGTTGTTCTATATCCTTTCTGGCTCACCAAGGTAGAAGTCCTGGCATGATTTTATTATGCCTGAGCGCTTCTGGGATATATAACACGTTTAGCATTTCGATCCGTAGCCGAAAAAAAATATTTAGGCAGTTGTTCTATATCCTTTCTGGTTCACCCAGGTAGAAGTCCTGGCATGATGTTATTATGCCTGAGCGCTTCTAGGATATCTAACACGTTTAGCATTTCGACCCGTAGCCGAAGAAAAAAAAAAATAGGCAGTTGTTCTATATCCTTTCTGGTTCACCCAGGTAGAAGTCCTGGCATGATGTTCTTATGCCTGAGCGCTTCTAGGATATATAACACGTTTAGCATTTCGATCCGTAGCCGAAAAAAAAAATTAGGCTGTTGTTCTATATCCTTTCTGGTTCACCCAGGTAGAAGTCCTGGCATGATGTTATTATGCCTGAGCGCTTCTAGGATATATAACACGTTTAGCATTTCGACCCGTAGCCGAAAAAAAAAAAAAATAGGCAGTTGTTCTATATCCTTTCTGGTTCACCCAGGTAGAAGTCCTGGCATGATGTTCTTATGCCTGAGCGCTTCTAGGATATATAACACGTCTATTATTTTGATCCGTAGCCGAAAAAGAAACATGATTAGGCAGTTGTTCTATATCCTTTCTGGTTCACCCAGGTAGAAGTCCTGGCATGATGTTATTATGCCTGAGCGCTTCTGGGATATATAACACGTTTAGCGTTTCGACCCGTAGCCGAAAAAAAAATTAGGCTGTTGTTCTATATCCTTTCTGGTTCATCCAGGTAGAAGTCCTGGCATGATGTTATTATGCCTGAGCACTTCTGGGATATATAACACGTTCAGCGTTTCGATCCGTAGCCGAAAAAAAAATTAGGCAGTTGTTCTATATCCTTTCTGGTTCACCCAGGTAGAAGTCCTAGCATGATGTTATTATGCCTGAGCGCTTCTGGGATATATAACACGTTGGCAATGAAATCGACCGCAGACTTTAAAATGTTCTTTTTAGAAGGCACTGAATTATTTTTTCCGGACATTTTGTTTGATACCGCATTTTTAATTAATTTTATTTGTCGCCTCAGGATGATGACATGATTGCGTGAAAATTGACGCCTCTATCATATTAGATGCGAAATACGATCAGAGATTAAGGGAATAGGGAATGTTGCAAGCTACTGGGTATCCAGCTGAGATAGCTGACTTTTACTCAGCTATCTCAGCTGGATACTGAGGGGTTTTTTTGGTTGCTAAGACCGTGCAGCTCGTTATGCAATCAGGTTAGGCTTATGACTGAAAAGAGCCCTAATGCACACTGTTTACACTGCTGACTTTCGGTGTCCGGACCAGATTTTTATTTGAGCCTTCGGTATCTTTCCTTATCGCTCAGTGGTAAATACACAAAAGGGTGCGCGAAGGAAAGAAACATGGCTGCCATTATGGCTGCCACTCTTTTACCATTTCCTTTTAGGAGGAGAGTGACTCCCTTTTCAGGGGAAAACTCCGCAGAAACATTGAACCGTTTTAGAAGAAAACGGAGAAGGAAAATTTTTAAGTGGTCAATTCTTTTAATGGCCATCATAATGAGCCAATGCACTATCGAGAGAACCATATGGCAGCTTCCTAGAACAGGTGCTTGGTTTCAGCTTGCATTGAACGAGTTTTCAGACCAAGAATGGTACGAAAACTTTCGCTTGTCCAGGGCGACATTTCGATTTCTTGTTGAAGAACTTAAACCAGAACTGACATTGCAAGATGAAAAGATGAGGAAGGCTGTTGAAGTAGAAAAGAAAGTGGCTCTGTTCTTGTACTTCATTGCTTCAACCGCAAGGTATAGAACGCTTTCTAACCTGTTTGGTTTATCCAGGGGTTTTGTTTGCATTTGCATCCGCAAGGTAGCCGCTGCAGTGTTGAGAAAACTTAAGCCAAAGTATGTGTCAATTGCTAAAGGAGATGAACTTACTCGCGTGATAGCTAATTATAAGGAGAAATGGGGGTTTCCCATGTGTGCTGGAGCAATCGATGGCACACATATACCAATTTCAACACCACAGCAAAATCATGCAAGTTACATCAACAGAAAATCTTACCACAGCATTGTGATGCAAGCTATTGTTGACAGCAGTTACCTATTCCGTAATATTGTTGTAGGGTGGCCAGGAAGTGTACATGATGCAAGGGTCTTTTCGAACTCACAGCTGTACGCTCTGGGGTGTAGTGGGAGGTTATTTCCACCAGATGTGAAAGAGGAAATTTTGGGGCAGGAAATTCATCCCGTTATCTTGGGAGATCCAGCCTACCCCATGTTAAATTGGCTACTTAAAGGTTACCCAGAGAATGTTAATACCCCCAGGATTCAGAGGCGTTTTAATTATCGTCTCAGTAGAGCCAGGATGACAGTTGAGAATACCTTCGGACGCTGGAAAGGAAGGTTTCCAAGATTCTCTAAGCGCCTGGATATGGAGGTTGATGGAGCAGTCGAGGTAGTAGCAGCTGCTTGTGTGATTCATAACATCTGTGAGATGAGAAAGGAACCATATTTTGTAGAGTGGTTACAAGAAGGTTTTGAACAGCCCGAGGAGGAAGTAATCCAGGATGGACCAATTGACGAACTGCTTGGATCTGATGTAAGAGACACTCTTGCTGCTTTTTTTATGTCACCCGAAGGCCAAAACTTGGAATTGGAGTAGACTTCCAGCTATTGTCATTGCACTTTTAAAAATTAACTAAACAACAGCTAACTGTTGTTGTTTTTATTTAACTGGAGATCAGTGACATATCTTCATGTTACTATGTTAGAAGAGACCCAACTATTGGTAAATGTTACCAGTGATGGTCACCATAAAAGAAATGTTGTGTTAACACTAAACAACGGCTGAACTGTTGTTGTTGTTTTGTTTTTGCCTGCAGGAGATTAGTGACATTTCTTTACGTTGCTATGTTGGAAGAGACTTAAATAAAAGGTTACCAACAATGGTCACCACAAAAAAGCAATGCGTTATATTTATTTCATGAGGTAATGAAATATTACAGAAATAGAACCTGTCTAGTTTAGTTTTGCAAGATACTCATAATGCTTGTTTGTTTTAATTTACAACAATCAATCCACCCATTGAATTTCAAAACAATAAACAGCTCTTTGGTTGTTCCCAGGTAACTCAACGAATAAATGCTTAATTTAAAAAAAAATATATAATAAAAACAACAACTATTCTTGTTTTTGTTGCTTGTGAACAGACTCTTTAGTGGTGAGTGGAATGCAGGGCAATCAGCAATGACAAAGCTGTTCACCAATGCTTCTAGTGACTGGCCATCTCCCACTAACGAGCTAATTCACAGGTTGACGTGCTTCAGTGATAACTAAATCAAACAATGGTAACTTTACTGCCCCCTCTTGGGATGTTATCTTTCTTCATCTGGAGTTTGGACTCAAGTTTACCAAGGGTAATAAGTTTGTCTATCAAAAGAATATTCAGATTCCGGCTGCCCTGGAGTTGTCCATTGAGAGTTACAGCCTCTCATTTGCATCATCATTTGAAGGACATGTAATTCATGCTCTCTTTCTTCTCTTCTCATTTCAAGTCGAAATTTTAACTCCCTCTCATGCCTCTTCTCTTCCATTTCTTCAAATCTGTGAAGGGTGCCAGAAAACAGTAAAAAAAAACTTGATACAGCAAGAGTCTAAAAAATGACAACGATGAACATCATTTTCATTTTTTTCATCATCATCACCATCATCATGATCATAATTACTGCCATTATGATTGTTTTAACAGTCACAACATTTTCTTTTCCATCTTCCGAAAATACCAGGGTTTTCTTATCCCCTTGTATTCTGACTACACATCCTTAATTAGCACACAGTCTCCAAATTAATTCTTGCTAAAACATTTTAAAAACCTTGAAACTAATTAAGAAGCTGTATTTACCTCTTCATCTCAGCTTCTGAGGATTCACGGAGACTCAAACACACTGTTTCAATTGACTTCTCCACTTTTGTTTTCTTGGAACTTTTTGGTGTGGCACCTGTGATGCACTTAGATCTCTTCCTTTCAGAACTACTAGAATCAGTGTCTGAGACTGCATCACTTTCTTTCTCAGAATGCAGTTCTGAGCTATTTTCTGAGGTTTCTGTTCCTGCCAAAAAGTCAATTATAACAGTAGATGAGTATGTTGCAGTTAATTTTTGTTTTCAGTTAAATTTTTATTTTTCCATGTTTAAAACTCGTTATCATACATCACATACCTAAAAACAAAGGAAAAATAAACTTTAACTGCAGAAACAAAAAATTAACTGCCACATGTACATGCACCACACAGTTTGAAAAACTCCAGTTAACTCTCATTCCCATCCTCATTATTGTTTTTTAACTGGCAGGTTATCTAGTAAACATACACGGAATATATTCATTTGGTGTATGATTTGAAAAATAACAGAGCTTATTTAAATAAAATGCACAAATAATATTTTGATTGTTAATCTAAAAACACAACAGCAACAAGAACAAACACTCTACCATTTTCTAGAGAGCTTCCATTGTAGATTTCACTATTGTGATCACTGGAGCTGCTATCCCACAGATGCGGTGGGTCAATAGTTGGGTTATCTTTAAAAATTGTGTCCATTTTTTCCATGAACTTCCAGGGCTTCTTGGGTCTCGAATTTCCGCTCTTCTTGGCACTATCCTTCACATCTTTGTATTTTGCACGTAGTTTTTTCAATTTGTCCGTAATTGCCGCGACAGTTTTCATCATTCCTTTTTGAAACAACCAGAAAAACGAAATAGCATTAGAGCGAAATGAAACACAGTGACCTGATAAAAACTGTCAGAAGGAAGGATTTTAGCATAAAAACTTACCGTGCTGTTCTAACTTCTTCTGAACTTCCAGGTACACTGCATTTTTGTCTTTCGGGCATTTTGCTTTCTCTAGCCCTATTTGAATGGTCTCTTCGGCAAAAACGACTAATAGTAGGCCAACTTCTTCATCAGTCCACACGATCGTTTTCGTTTTCTGCGTTTTTGACACCATCGACGCCATCGTGTAGAAAATAGAGGAATAGTGCACATGCGCGAAACCACCGTAAAGCACGGCAGGCTCACATGAAACAGAGGGTACGGATAGTACGGAACGAAGATGCGTTCACACAGCGCTTTCGATCAGGAAAAGGGGTCCGGACTCGTTTTTTTTCGGTTTTAGGGCCATAGCTGCCTATGGCCCCAAAACCAGAAAAAAGCGAGTCCGGACCCATTTCATAAAAACATGGTACGGAAGGTTTACACGGCAAAAATATCTGGTCCGTACCAACTTTTTTATGGGTCCGGACCCATTTTTTTGTGTAGTGTAAATGGGGCTTGAATCATTGGATAATGCAATTCTAGCATTTTGATTGGCTTAGCCGTTATGGTATATGAGCTATTATACCATGCTCTCCTTATATGGTCGGTGTACGCGTCAGTTTAAAATTGGAAGCTACAACCAGTTGCAAAAATGATGAGACACTCCCACCGAAAAACGACCTTTCTTGCCTCAAATCGCTCCTGGTCACAGGTCTGTATTATATAATACTGACCTCCCTCCTCCCTCCCATTCAAAGTTGTTCCTCCAAGGTTTGAGTAGGGTCTTGTATTGCTAGCAACTTTGATAAGGGGTGGAGGGGGGATCACATCGGTACAGTGTCTCAAGTACTTTTGCAACTGGTTGTGTCATTTAAGGTTTACTTTAACAAGCGATTTCCACGTCTTAAATTCCCAAAACGAAGACTATAGCGACATAAATGAATAGAATGGCACTTTGTGTTGCTTTTCCCAGCCGATACATCATTGTCATTGATAGCAAACTGCCTAAAAATGCGCTTAAGAATGTAGTGACTTGTAAATTTTGCCCCAGTTTTGTTGTAGCGCATGCGCCATTATCTACCGTGACATAGCTGAAAGTTTCGGCGTTGTAATTAAACCCTGAGAAGCGCGAATGCATAATAACAGCATAATTTTCCTTTTCTTGGTATTCAGAGATATTGTAGGTGCGAATAAAGCTGCCAAACCTTCATTTTCACCCCTGTATCTGTAACGCAATGATATTTGATATGCAATGGCGTTATGTAATCGGTATACCGCGTGACTTATTTTTCAACATCGTTGTTGAAGTAAAACCTTTCAGTTTTTTTTATCTACTACGGTGAAAATAAGATGGTTATTAAAGCCCGTTAGAGCTAGAGAGCAGCAAAAGTTGTGTGCTATGTTAATTTCTATTTTCTGACGGTCTACCATCATCCACGGTCTACCATTCTGCAACAGTAAGAAATAGAATATATTATTATATTTATCTCATATGATGGTAGACCGTGTAGATCGTGTAGACCGTTGAAGCACGTAAATTCCTGACATTGCTGTGCTGGAAAATTGCTTTTCTTGGGGATAGTGTCTTCCTTTTTGCAAAGAAATAAATTTCCTTACCAAGTACAGAACTACAAAGCAACGTTATATACGACCTCTCGCGATTATGTTACTGAAATACGCGCGTGAATTTTCATTATCTGATGCCTATAGCCACACTCGGGCTTCAAAATCGAAACAAAGTTGTAAGACGACCAAAGAGTAAACACAAATCCAAACCTGTGTTAAGTAAAGTAAAGTCGACAACAGCTGCTTTTTAGCGTAACTTTTCTTTCCTGTAAATGGCAGGCGATAAAAGAGGAACCACGTCCACGTACTTATCGGAAACAACAACAAAAAGCTATCCCCTTGATCTAGCGGGGCATCTTACGTCACTTTCCTTCCATAAATAAACATCTTTTAACCGAGTTCGAAGAAAATGTATTATTTTTCGCATCTCTGTAGCATTTTAGGACCAAAAACCCCTTTCCTTGCAGCTTACTTAAGGTATCAGCCACCCTTCAGGACCGTCCGCGCGCGGGTCGCTGTAGCGTTAGTTGTTTTTATAAAAACCCCTATAAACCATATATTTTTTAAAAGCTTAATAATTCCAGATTATGGATTTGAACTAACAAAAACGATTTACTTAAATGTTTCGAAATTGGAACGTTTTGTGTAAAAGTACACTTCTCTATAAATCATGTTCCACTCCCGCCGGAAATAAACGGAAGAAAACAATTAACACCGCATTCGCTTCTCAACACGTTCCACTAAAAAACCATGTCTCAGATTTTTGACAAGTGCGTTTGTTTTTCTTTTATTAGCAAATGAAGTTGGGAAAGGCAATTAGTCAACACTCCCCGTGGAAAAAAAGCTCTAGCTTTAAAATGAAAAGGAGTATTAAAATTCGCAGACACGGTTTTGTAGAAGAGATATATGGCATCACTCTGGCCAAATTTTAGCCAAATTGACTGAAAGGCTGCCGACTTGGAGTTCAAAACGTACGAGTCGATCGGCAAAATTTGCGTTCGGAGATAAAATAGAAAATACATTTTTGGCGGCATCCTACCTGGAATGAGATTATAACACCTAAATGTTTATTCTGATTGATATCAGAGAGGGATCAATTTTCTCTAACAATAGGACTTTGACAGGTAACATGTAACAGGAACAAACTTTCGCGGCAAGCAAGGGAACAGTTTAATTCTCCGTTGGAAAACTTCCACTCTTTTACACCACGAGAAACACGGTTGAATTCTTTCTCGAGCAAAAGTTTTGCCTCTCCTTCGATCTTTTTTGTATGATCCGCCCAGGCGTTTTTGTCGATCGGTGCAAGGCCAAGGAAAGTAAAAAAACTTTGAAGCCGCCGAATGTCCACCACCGATTGCTCGAAGGCCAAGAACTGAGGCCCGGTTTATTTCAAACGCTCTCCTCTTCTCGGAAGAACTAAAAACAGAATTTGTCTTGTGCGACGGACGGCTTTCATTCTCGCACTGGATTCTCCAGGTAGAACCAAGTCCTTGCTTAGTCGCTACATTTTCCATGACTTGGACTCTTCCCTGGCAAAATCGACAAGATACAGACTCGTCCAGTTTCTCAAGCAGCTTTTCGCTCGATACGACAGCTCGACCGGTTATTGTTTTCCACGTTCCATCAGCAGATGGGGTCGATGAGCTTAATTGGCTTTCTTCATCTGGCTCTTCAAGCTGGTTTTGGAGCGGCTTGCACTCTCATGATCAGTAACTGCAACATTTTCGCTTTTCTGAATATCCAACTCCTCGAGCCACTTCTCTTGCTGATAAAATGAGCCTTTGTCGCTCTCTGCCAATTTTGCGGCCCATTCTTTGTCAAACTCGCTCTTCGATTTCTTTTTCGCTCTCGGTTTCGATGACGAAATTTTCTTTTTTTTGGCGGCAAACGCTAAATATCCACGGAGAATACTAAAGGCTATAAACAACGCGAAGACAATTCGCACGTGTTGTGTCGAAGCACGCACTCGGTATCACGTTACTAGTTCACGGGCAAGTTAATTGATATATGACACGGGTATGACAGATCTTGTCAACGATCAATTAAGATAATTAACGAGAAAAAATCTTTTACCCCCGATATCTTTCGACAGAGACATTATTTTCTTCTAATTTTTTTTTTTAAAAGAAAGCTCTCAAGCATATCTATTTGAAAACGTTGAAACCTCAAATATGGAAAAATGGCAATTTTAAGGGTGGCTGATACCTTAAGATGGTGTGGCATCTTTTGCCACGTGCTTCCTTTAAAAGCCCAATTTCTTGCATATCACCACATAAACAAAATGGCCAACAACTGCCGTTTTTGTCTCGCCATTTTAAAACAGGCAAACCGACAAAAATGAAATACTGTATTTCTTACTGTTGCAGAATGGTAGACCGTGGATGATGGTAGACCGTCAGAAAATAGAAATTAACATAGCACACAACTTTTGCTGCTCTCTAGCTCTAACGGGCTTTAATAACCATCTTATTTTCACCGTAGTAGATAAAAAAAACTGAAAGGTTTTACTTCAACAACGATGTTGAAAAATAAGTCACGCGGTATACCGATTACATAACGCCATTGCATATCAAATATCATTGCGTTACAGATACAGGGGTGAAAATGAAGGTTTGGCAGCTTTATTCGCACCTACAATATCTCTGAATACCAAGAAAAGGAAAATTATGCTGTTATTATGCATTCGCGCTTCTCAGGGTTTAATTACAACGCCGAAACTTTCAGCTATGTCACGGTAGATAATGGCGCATGCGCTACAACAAAACTGGGGCAAAATTTACAAGTCACTACATTCTTAAGCGCATTTTTAGGCAGTTTGCTATCAATGACAATGATGTATCGGCTGGGAAAAGCAACACAAAGTGCCATTCTATTCATTTATGTCGCTATAGTCTTCGTTTTGGGAATTTAAGACGTGGAAATCGCTTGTTAAAGTAAACCTTAAATGACACAACCAGTTGCAAAAGTACTTGAGACACTGTACCGTATTTTGGCATAAATGGCCTGTCCATGATCTTGTGCTTGTGATCCCCCCTCCACCCCTTATCAAAGTTGCTAGCAATACAAGACCCTACTCAAACCTTGGAGGAACAACTTTGAATGGGAGGGAGGAGGGAGGTCAGTATTATATAATACAGACCTGTGACCAGGAGCGATTTGAGGCAAGAAAGGTCGTTTTTCGGTGGGAGTGTCTCATCATTTTTGCAACTGGTTGTCTGAGTCCTTCATACCCCTATAGCCGTGGTGCACGATTATTAAACGGAGTAAAACGTGGTGCACTCTTAGCACCTAAGGAGGTGGTTATAAAAAAGAATATATTATTATATTTATCTCATATGATGGTAGACCGTGTAGATCGTGTAGACCGTTGAAGCACGTAAATTCCTGACATTGCTGTGCTGGAAAATTGCTTTTCTTGGGGATAGTGTCTTCCATTTTGCAAAGAAATAAATTTCCTTACCAAGTACAGAACTACAAAGCAACGTTATATGCGACCTCTCGCGATTATGTTACTGAAATACGCGCGTGAATTTTCATTATCTGATGCCTATAGCCACACTCGGGCTTCAAAATCGAAACAAAGTTGTAAGACGACCAAAGAGTAAACACAAATCCAAACCTGTGTTAAGTAAAGTAAAGTCGACAACAGCTGCTTTTTAGCGTAACTTTTCTTTCCTGTAAATGGCAGGCGATAAAAGAGGAACCACGTCCACGTACTTATCGGAAACAACAACAAAAAGCTAGGCTGAGTATTTTGTCCCCCCACGGCCATTTTGCACGTCTTGAAAACTGAAAATGTGGCATTTTTTGCGCCGCTGTAAAATGTTTGATTTGCACCATCTACCAATGAATTGTATACCTATTTATAGGTAAAGATCTCTAGGTTTTCCTGAAAGTAATAGTTATCCGCTAACGTAAGCTGGAAAGACGAAATCAAGCAAAATATGACCCCAACTAATTGCCTTGGAGCGAAAGGCCAAAAATGACCCTGTTTTAAAAGCTTGTTTCGGACGTTTGGGACATAGTTGAAAGCTCTGGACTAAATAGACGCAAAGATAGACCATCTGTTATTAATAATAGGTAAAACCCTATGTACGATTTCATTATTTAAAAAGTTATGACCGTTTGTATCAACGCGTATGCGTGCTAATACGATATTTACCACCGCCTGGTTAGCTGAGTTGGGAGAGCGCCGGTCTGCTGAGCGGGAGGTCGCAGGTTTAAACCCCGGCCGGACCAACACTTAGGGCCTTTAAATAATTGAGAAGAAAGTGCTGCCTTTTTAATGACATCTGCAAATGGTTAGACTTTCTAGTCTTCTAACTAACTAAACAAAACTAATTTTTAGATTTAGCGTAACGGGATCTATCTCAAGCAGATTTTGTCAAACGTACGGCTTACCTAATTCACTCCTTTCACTGACTCAAAAATTGAGCCATATTCCAATCCCTGAGTTGCCGGACTCCATAAAATTCCAGTAAATATGCTTTAGAAACTGCTAGTATGCGGCCATTTTTGGAATCCCATGCTAACAATCCGAAGCTCAAAACAGGTGAAACTGTGTCACATTTCGAGCTAAATAGCTAGGTAAAACAACAGTTCAGAGGTGAAAGTTTTCTCGAGTATCAGAAAATCAACTAGGCAGGTTTCATTTTGGATCAGAAAATTGAGATTTCAGAGCTACAACCTGGAATAAACCTTCTATTCAACCGGTTCTGCAAGGTCAAATGCACGTTGACACGTAAACCGGAAATGTTGATACCCGGAAATACGGAAAACCGGAAATGCGGAAATCCGGATTATTCGGAAATCGGCAAATCTGAAATCAATCAGAGGCCGAAGGCAATTCCAACAATTAGAGACAGCTGCATTCGTTTAGGGCTTCTGTTAGACGTTGAGACACTTAAAAGATAAAATCCTCCAAACCGGCGTAGCTTTTTTATTTTCACTGAACTGAAACGCAGTTCCAAGATCGACTGCCTTTGGCAAATAGGCTCCATAAGAAACAGTAAATATCATTAACCGGTTACAAACATGCTATGTGCGCTAACATATCACACTTGTGACTAATACTTCACAGAAGTTGGCTATATATCGAAACTGAATGTGTCGAGACCTAGGAAACCGAGCCAGCTCGGTTGTCTGGGCTTATTAGTATAGAGGCCCTTGAAATTCGCTTGTTAAGAGCGGATAAATAGTCCCAGCCGGTGAGTAAGTTTATAAGAAACCGATCATTAATTAGAGGGGGGAGGGGAAGGCTTGAGTGAATGGGAGGAAAGCCTTCTTCAAATTTTATTGATCCTCTTCCTGAATCTTCTCCCATACCTTTGACTTTTTTGCAACAGGAACTAGATTTTCCTCCTCCGTCTCCTCTCGAACTTTACCTAATTTATTACTGGCACTGTCTCAAAATTGACCAATATGTCATTCAAAATTCTAGTAAACGCGCATTTGAAACTAGCCATATTTGAATCCCATGCTGAAACTACCGTAAAATTCCGAAAATAAGCCCCTCCATGTATAAGCCCCCCAAACTCGTAACACAAAAAAACCATCCGTGAAATCTCCACTCCGAATATAAGCCCCCCCGTAGCTTGTCCTTGGAAAACTGCCCTCAAATACAAAGTAAAACGAAGCAAAAACGGTAAATTTCCTATAAACTAGCCCAATCAATTTTGAAACGCAAACTTCCCTCCGGACATAAGCCTCCGAATATAAGCCACTCCAAAGATAAGCCCCTCAAAAAAGGCCTTTGGAAAATACATGTCCCGGGGCTTATTTTCGGAATTTTTAGTACGGCATGTTACGTTTCGAGATAAATAGCTGGGTAAGAGAGAAAATAAAACAGATGTCCAGAGCTGAGAGTTTGTCCAAGAATCAAAACATCAGGTAAGCAAATTTAATTTTGGGTCAGAAAACCCAACTTTATCGACAAATGTAGGATTATTTTTTCGACCATTTTACGGTGTTTTATAGCTAATCCTATTAAAAACAAAGTATCTTAATGCTTTTCTTGGCCATATTGCATCGGATTTTTGGTCTACAAAAAGGGTCGCCATTAGGACTTGCCACTAGTGTCACCATTCGGTCTAAATATTAGTCTTAAGGTGTAAACACGCATACAGAATTGATTCCTTTCTTAAAGCTACTCTAGATTAAATGGGAGTTCCTTGCAACGATACCCTATAATCCAAATTACTTTCCGCTGCTCTCCTCGCGTTATCCGTGATACCGAAAGAAAGATGTCCCCTTTGGAATATACCTGTTTTAATAATAATAATCATCATCATCATCATAATAATAATCATCATAATAACAGTAATAATCATAATAATCATTATTGTTATCATTACTATTATTATTATTATTATAGTGATATAGATAATGATAATGATAATGATGAATTATCATTATAAATTATCATTGGTCATCAATACCATTATGGTATTGATAACCCTTTGCGCCCTGGGGAACTTTTTAACTTTCTAGCAACCAGTTGAGAACTCTGCTATAATAATAATGATAATAGCAATAGAAGCATTTATTATTACACCATATCCATGGGCTCATGGCGCTTTACTTGAAAATCTGCTTACTGGTCCTTTCAAGATCCTCTCCTTTTAAAAAATGCAGCGTTGCCTTGTTGCCTTCGGACTCTTAGCATGGCATTCATATAAGGCCGCACAACAGCAGTTACTAGAGCACATTTACTGAAATTTTATGGAATCCGGCATTTCAGAAATTGAAATATGGCTCAATTTGTGAGTTAGTGCCAGTAATGAATTAGGTAGAGTTTTGGAGGAGGGCAGTCTAGTTGCTATTGTAAAAATAGTCAAAAGGATGCCGGGACGGGATAAGAAGGGAAGAGAATATGAAAAAAATGTGCTTCACAAGAAGGAGGGTCCCGTCCTCCATTTGCTCAAGCCTTTTCCCCCCGCCCTTTAAATAATGATAAGCTTATTATAAACGTACTCAGCGGTCAGCACTCTTTATCCACTCGTTGGTTAAAATCATTGTTTTTCCTTGATTTTCACCCTTTCTCGTAAATGTCTAGCCAAGTTTTCATTGAATCAAAAAATGACTCAATTAAGATGGAGTCTTTGGTTCAATAATGTTTTGAGAATTTCTGGATGATTCTTCCAATATTTTTCATGTATAAAAGTTAGCGAGGATGTGAAAAATGTTGGAAAAGTTGGAAAATATTGGATTTGGGGGTTGTTAGAAATTAAAATATGAAGTGAATAATCAGAAGAAAAATTAATACCAGAGACTCCAGCAAGGAGTGCCTCTGATGCCATTAACGGACTAACTGTTTTATGTGCATACCCTTTCTACTCTTATTTATTTCTTTCACAAATCACCATCATTTTCCCCGAAAAATACAACCAGAATGCCCCCTTAACAAGCGATTTTCAAGGACCCTTTATACTAATAAGCCCAACCGAGATGGCTCGGTTTCCTAGATCTCGACACATTCAGTTTCGATATATAGCCAACTTCTGTGAAGTATTAGTCACAAGTGTGATATGTTAGCGCTCATAGCATGTTTGTAACCGGTTAATGATATTTACTGTTTCTTATGGAGCCTATTTGCCAAAGGCAATCGATCGTGGAACTGCGTTTCAGTTCAGTGAAAATAAAAAAGCTACGCCGGTTTGGAAGGTTTTATCTTTTAAGTGTCTCAACGTCTAACAGAAGCCCTAAACGAATGCAGCTGTCTCTAATTGTTGGAATTGCCTTCGGCCTCTGATTGATTTCAGATTTGACGATATCCGGATGATCCAGATTTCCGCATTTCCAGTTTTCCGTATTTCCGGGTTTCAACATTTCCGGTTTACGTGTCAACGTGCATTTGACCTTGCAGAACCGGTTGAATAGAAGGTTTATTCCAGGTTGTAGCTCTGAAATCACCATTTTCTGATCCAAAATGAAACCTGCCTAGTTGATTTTCTGATACTTGAGCAAACTTTCACCTTCGAACTGTTGTTTTACCTAGCTATTTAGCTCGAAACGTGACACAGTTGCACCTGTTTTGAGCTTCGGATTGTTAGCATGGAATTCAAAAATGACCGCATACTAGCAGTTTCTAAAGCACATTTACTGGAATTTTATGAAGTACGGCAACTCAGGGATTGGAATATGGCTCAATTTGTGAGTCAGTGCCAGTAATGAATTAGGTAAGCCGTACTTTTGACAAAATCTGCTTGAGATAGATCCGTTACGATAAATCTGAAAATATCGTATTAGCTCGCATACGCGGTGATACAAACGGTCATAACTTTTAAAATACTGAAATCGTAAATGGGGCTTTGTATATTATTAATAACAGATGGTGTATCTTTGCGGCTATTTAGTTTAGAGCTTTCAACTATGTCCCAAACGTCAGAAATAAGCTTTTAAAACAGGGTCATTTTTGGCCTTTCGCTCCAAGGCAATTAGTTGGGGTCATGTTTTGCTTGATTTCGTCTTTCCAGCTAAAGTTAGCGGATAACTATTACTCAGGAAAACCTAGAGATGTTTACCTATAACATGGATGATAGAAAGACTGGATAGGAAACTGGCGGACGTGATCGGTTCCAACAAAGTGGAAAAATGTGACGTCACATTATCGAGAGCCATTCAACCAGGGCGGATAAAGGTTTAAACATTTATCCGCCCTGATTCAACCTCTTACATCCGATGTTTTGCGCGTCTTTAATTAATCCTCGCATATTTCTCAGATTGCCCATGTTTTGAAGTAAAGGATAAATTGTTCTTGGCAGAGACAGTTAGAGGGTACAAAAGCGGTAGAGGCAAAAGACTGAGTAAATTATAATGAAACTTGTGAGAGCGAAGAATGACTCCAGCGCCCGATAATTTTATGCACCAAACGAGAAGCCTACAGCGTAACTACATAAAAACTATGCGAAAACTTACATGTATACAGCTACAAAACACCTGTAAGAAAGGCACAGCCTAATTTTCTACAAACCACAAGAAAACCGGGAAGAATTTTAATTATTTTTGTCACGGTTTTGACGATTTCTTTTCTGCTTTTATACAAGCTCAGCGAGTGTCGAATTTTACAAGTTAACAACTGACTCTTGACAAAATGATTTTATTAGCGGTAAAACTGTCGAGGCTTGATGTTTCAAGTACCCAGCTCAAACGAGGGTTTAATTTTCCATTCAAATTTATATAAGGACAATCAGTGACAAGAAGCCGTAGTTGAGAACTGTATAAAACATGATAAAAAGCTGGGATAAAAAGCTCAGCAAAGAAAGGAAATTTACTTGCGGACCACCGTGGAAACGCTGTTTCTAACTTTCTTAAATCAATTTTCATAGTAAAGCGACAAGTTCTTTTGTTACTTTCAGGTATAAATGTACCATTACCCAAGGTGATTTTCAGTCGGGTCTTTAAAAAAGCGAACTGCAACGCTTTTAAAAATGTTATGTAAAACGGTTAATAGTTAACCACTAAAATACAGCTGGGAAGCAAACTCATCATTAATAGTAGGCCCTTCACTTGTTTTTCATGAGGAACGCTTGTCTTCCACTGATAAGGCTTATAAAGCTTAGAAATATGTTTATTGTTTGAAATACTGACCTCTTTTTAGGATGAAACAACCTTTAAGTTTTTGTATTGTCGTCTTAATGATATAGAAATCACCTCTGAAAATTAAACATTTACACTGTTCCCAAAGAAAATAGAAGCTGATTTAATATTTCAAAAAAATAAATAAAAAAAGTAACATCCAGGATTTTTGTTTAGCCTGAGGTAAGTGGATAAGGGCTTGAAAAATATTACTGTGTGGTCACATTATTATTATTAAAAATACATATATACAGCGCTGATTATATTGGCGTGAACACCTAAAATATGTCTGGAATGTTTATTGTGTTGCAACCAATTACAGGTGAGATCTTCACACCACAGAAACCACAGGCAACGAACGGTTTCCGATCGGTCATGGAACAAATAATTTTCGTTTTGTTTAAGGATACAAACTGCCTTATTAGGAATTTAAAACACCGCTGTTCCCCAAGATCAGTGCCGAGGACCGCATCCAGTACATCCTTCGATTTTAGAAAGAAAAGTTTTAGAAGCCAACGCGACGCGACGGCGACCAGCTTTCCATGTAACGACATATCACATGAAGACAATAAAGAATGAACAATCGTGATGTTTTCGTTTCTGATAGCACAATCCTTGCTGATATTTTTTTCTAGAACAAGGGGATTCGATTTGTGTGAACTAACGATTCAACCTTCGAACTACTATCTACTACCTACGATCAGGCGTAACTACCGAATTCGATCGTTACAAAAAGTTTGAAAACTCGCGCGCCAAACCGTCGCGTGCGTAGGCCCGGCACATCGGCTTTGTAATTTATTTCAAAATCGCTCAAACCTGTATTCTCCGCTATTATAGCAAAAACTGTAAACAAATAGGAAGGAAAAGCAATTGTTTACTTGTAAAAAGACTGAATGTTAAAACAAAATGAAAATTTTTTGTTCCGTGACAGATAGGAAACCGTTCGTTGCCTGTGGTTTCTGTGGTGTGATGATCTCCTCTGTAATTGCTTACATCACAATAAACATTCCAGACATATTTTAGGTGTTCACGCCAATATGATCACCGCTGTAAAAGTACAATAGGTAAAGGAAAGCAATAGGGGGAAACTGAATTTCCATATAAAAACTGCCCTCCAAAATGAAAAGATAAAACAATAAAGAAGAGAAAACTAATACATAACTATACATCACGTGATACTAAGAGAAAAAACAAAAACAAAAACAAAATTCATACCCCAAACAAGTACAGGTATATGTTTTATTAATTTGATTTATAATACATCTTGGTAAGGTTTATCATCTACAGGTACATTGTTGCTTTGGATATCTAAAAGAACCGAGTACAATAATAGTGCTAATCAATTCCATCTTTGGTTTGAAAAACAATGTGATTCAAATTTAGACCGCTTCATAGAAAAACACTAACCAAATCTAAAACACATTACTCTGTAGATAACACATGCAATGACCCTCACACACAATTAATTTGTCCCAGTCAGAAAGGAGTACCTAACACTCTTCAGATGTGATGAATAAAGCTTAGAGCACCTTCTGATCAGCATGACATGAGCTCTCATGCATGACAAAAGTAACTTTTGTTGCTGTTTTATACAGAAAGATTGATTGATTTGTGACCTCTCAGAAGAGTACTGTACTTGACCCTGCTTGACCACAATTTACTGTCTTCATTGACTAAATGTGTTAAGCAAATCCTACAAAAAAGACAAACACAAGGAAAACTAAAACACTTTTTACAAAATAACAACACTTAGGAGCCTAAACGGAGGCCAAAAATGTCAGTAGGTGTAGTTTATGTTTATATAGTGCCTTCGAATACAAGCTGCGAGGAGCGACGTGAGGCGATTGTATTCACTGGATATGTAATTTTAGAAGTTATATTTCAACATTAAAAGATGAGCAAAATTAACATACTGCTTTACTGACAATTAGCAGGGTTAATCTAGGATATTACTTGAGCGAAGCAGTTCTCAACACAATCAAGTCTGCCGATTGGAACATTCAGGGACACCGTGTGCGTACACTTGTTCGGCGCTAGCTCCGAATGTAGTTAATTTCGGTCATTTTCAATCGAAATGTACGGCTGGAAAATAACAGCACTCAGTCTGTAACTATGCCTATGCCACAATTCCATCCTTAAAACATCTGTCAATCGTAGTTATGAATAGAAACAACCTTCTAAATAAAGGCGTCCCAAAATAGTCGACAATTCTAGTTAATATGGCTTTGTAAGGTCAATTTTTGGGACGAAATTTTCTCAAAGACAAGGACAAATAACACAAAACAACAACAAGAAGTCCTTACCTCGAAGGTTCAAGTGTGGCTTTGATGGGTCGCCATCGCCGTAAGACAACAAACGAAGGGGAAAATTAACATACACCAGAAATTAAAGTAGCACCAAAAACTCCGAAAAAGAACAACATGCAGGCAAACAAGCCCTACATTTCGACTGGTTTGCGCCACATTTTCGCTATCGTTTCGTCACAAAAATTCACTATGATGGAACCAGTCAACGCCATCTTGAAGCATGAACCAGCCAATCGGCGATTAGAAAACAGCCCACGTGACATAAATTTCCTATCCAGTCATTCTATTATCCATGCCTATAAATAGGTATAAAATTCATTGGTAGATGGTGCAAATCAAACATTTCACAGCGCCGCAAAAAAATGCCAAATTTTCAGTTTTCAAGACGTGCAAAATGGCCGTGGCGGGACAAAATACTCGGCGCCCCCCAGCGCGGCAAGGAAATTATTGTGAATCAAAGCAAAAACCTATTTTCATTATAGTCTCGATAAAGCCTTTCACTCGCCAGAGTTTGAGGCAAAATTATTTTTCAAGCCAAATTGAGTGGGCGGTTTTTACTGAGACAGCCTCTTAAACCATTGAAAAACAACCTTCTTAGTGTGACCAGCAACCCTAGCACACTTGTATACTTCATGTTTAGCATGATTTAATTCCATTCTTGGTTAAATTTATTAACTGCAGCCAGGCTTAAGCAAACTTGATTCAAAAAAATACGTTCCTGTTTCCTTGTCTACAATATATAATATTAAGAGAGAGGATATAATGCTAGAAATATTATACCGTAGTACAATCAAACGATTAGGCACCTCCAGGAAATCTAGTTTGTTCCTACTATTCTTCAGTCATTTTCTTTTACTCTCTATAAGAGTTACACCTGTCCATTAATACAGCCATTTTGTGCCAGTCCCAATAGTTTCCATCTGAGAGCTGGCTGTAGTTTGTGCAGCACCACACTTAACCTCCCTGACGACAAAAATACAATGTTACACAGTCTAAATTTATTCTAATTGCAATCAGATTAAGACCTCTTCATGTTCTTCTTCATATTCACGGGATTATGAACTCGTTTATCTTTCAGTGTGTGTTCTAGTAGTCTTTTCAGGCCGGGCACTCACTGTTGTCCTGCATAAAATCATAATAACAAACACATTCTATGATTTAATTTTACAGTCGAATCTTTATGGGGATTTGAAAGCAAATTTCTCCATAGGCTTCATTCTGTGCAATAAAACCTTTACATTTATACCGCAGTGAAGCAGAATTTGTTGTTGTTTATGTAAAGACTTTCACATGCACGAGATCATTCGAATGAAATTTTCTAGTAGAACTTTAAAAATAGTCACAACCTTCTTGGTTTGCGGTTCTGTAACTAAAAAAATTATGAAAATGAAGAAATGATCGTCGCAGTGAACGCAATTTATGCAATTGCGTAAAGAAGCCTGAAAAAAATATCAGGACTTCAATGGGGTTTGAACCCGTGACCTCGCGATTTACCCGGTGCGATGCTCCACCAACTGAGCTATGAAGCCACCGACGTTGGGGGGAGGTCAATTGTGCTTTCATATATTCCCGTGAAAGAAATGAGTGTTAATGATATATGAAATAAATCATATATGAACTGCGGAAATGAAATGAAAATGACGCAATTGCATAAATTGCGTTCACTGCGACGATCATTTCTTCATTTTCATTTCATTTCCGCAGTTCATATATGATTTATTTCATATATCATTAACACTGATTTCTTTTACGGGAACATATGAACCCACAATTGACCTGCTCCCAACGTCAGTGGCTTCATAGCTCAGTTGGTAGAGCATCGCACCAGTAAATCGCGAGGTCACGGGTTCAAACCCCGTTGAAGTCCTGAATTTTTTTCAGGCTTCTTTACGCAATTGCATAAATTGTGTTCACTGCGACGATCATTTGTTCATTTTCATTTCATTTCCGTAGTTCATATATATTTCATATATCATTAACACTACTGAAAAAATTATTCACCATAATAGTGTATATTTTACTAACAAGCTAAACGTCAATGTACAAAACAAAAACCTTGCTATCCCCTTTATGAAGTCGTCACTTCAGAAGTAAAAAAACCTTAAAGGTTCATAAAAGTTCACTCTAAAAATTTGCATGCACAAACAAATTTATAAAACCATTACATATATTTTTTTGTAGCCGTTTATTATCATTTGGTTTTGACTGGCAGGATAAAACGCAACCTTCAACCTGTAATAATCGATAGGCCATTTTGACACTACATAAACATAAAAGGCGAAAAAACACCTTAATTTATAAGACAAACTATAAAATATCACCTAAATATTTTCGGTATATCGCATAGAAATACGCCAGATATCAAATCTAATTATAGATTGCAGCGATCTAAAGATATAAAGCAAGAAATCGGAACCTACCTCTAGCTAGACGGCGCCATTTTTCTTGCCCTGACAGCGGATCGAGAGCGGAAAGGCCAACTAGATCCAGTCCTACTCCGCATCACAGCTGAACCAGAGAGCGCGTATGAGCGTTTCAACGCCCTAACTTCTTACGCCCTGTGTACTTTGTATAAGTAGTACGCTACTGATAGATTGATAGTCTCAATATTGTACATTCATCAGTTTTGGCACACTTACACCTAAAAGACAAGTGTGGTCTGTTTTAGTCACTGAACAGTTTAAACTGTCAGTGGAGTCTTAAAATGACCATGTCATCGTGGCGACACCCCTCTAATACGGACACTTTGTTCTCTGCATTCGGTCACGGTACACAAAGGTTTGAGTGCACAAAATCTAAATTACAGGCAACGGCTTAATACTATCACCTGAAATTCTTTTTACCCTTAAACAGAACTCTTAGAAGCAACTTAATTCAAGACTTGCCTGAAGGAATATTTGCCAACCTATCCGCTGTAACAATAATGTAAGGCGCTTTTTTTTTATATATGTGTAATGGTAAAGAGTAACTAAGGCTAGAACAAAGGCTTCATTCTTAACAGCAAGGATCTGATGGAGTCAAAGTGACATGAAAGTTTAGTGGGTAGTATCATGGGATATTTCTACGAGTCAGGGTTTTGTTTTGGGCTAGCCCGTAGGGCGAGTCAAAATATACTAAAGACGAGGTAAAATATCCCACGACAGTACTCACTAAACCGTCCTATACACCGTATTCACAAATGGCGGACACGCGGGAAAAAACTGGTGCCTAGTCATGAAAGCGAGGCGTTGGAGGGTAAACAAAAATTGCAAATGAAGACTTTCAGTGAACTTGCAGAGTGTTTAGCACGGATTCCACCTAAAATAACTTTGTATGGACGTCTTTTTAAATACAATGACGTGGGACGTCTTCTGCTTTTAATGTTTAGTACTGATTTGCTGTTTGCAATCAAAAGGGACGCGTATATCTTCAAGGAAACAGGATGATTTTGTAGGTTGCCGAAGCCTCAGAAGCTCGACAAGTGGGTGATGGCTGGAGAAAAGCGGCAAACATGTTGGCCCAAACTTCACGCTGAAACCGAATACGAAAACCAGCTCACTGCAATTCTGTAAAACAGAAGTAAAAACAGATATTGGTGGCAAGAAAAAAAGAAATAAGCGACGGATATATGGCCTACTTGTCAACGGAAGAGACCTCCGCCATTACTCAAAACAGGTCAAGTCGAGAGCGGGTGAAAGATTCATTCACGAGACTCATTCATTCAAGTCAGTGTCGTTTTACACATATCTATGTATGTCTGTATTTACAACTTCCTTTGGATGATAGTAATTCCGTCGCTTTGGAGTGAATTGTTAGAGGTACGTTGGCAGAGCTTAGCAAATTCAGTGCAAATTTAAAATCTTTTGATTTCTTTGTCATTGCGAAATAAAATAATTTTATCAAAACTAGAAGCTCTAGTGTGTGAATCTTATGGCTTGCTATTTGTCTGGTCTCCTTTACGGCATTATCTCGGAGAGCTCTTGGTAAAAAAGTGGTATAAAGCTCACATTTTACTAGGTTAAACTTTCAAGGCAATGTTTGTGTCAGGACTGAACACGGCAAGCTTCTTTTTCGAATCATTAACTGCGAGTCTAGATCCGTTTAAGAAGACCATCATTTTATTTATTTATTTATGTATTCTTCACTTTTAAAATATCATGGAACATGAAGTTAAAACTCTTAACAGCCAAAGATAAGAAATAGGAAAATTACTCGCTGAAATGAAATGTGGCCGGCTTACCGAGTCTGCCGAGTAACAAGTTGAAATTTTGAGCGTACTCCACTCGATCACTCCTGCATTTATACCAAACAGATAGTTCTAATTGATGTCCGTCATCGATAAATCCAGAGAATAACGTCCTGGCAAACAAAAACCAAACATAACTTCATCGAAACCTCAGTCACCGCTTCTTTCCTGTCTTCCTTTTTTCCATCTCGATTTGAACTGTTTTGTTCAATGGCACACGTCTCTTACGTTAACAAGTAGGCCATATATCCATCGCTTATTTCTTTTTTTCTTGCCACCAAGATTTGCATTGTTTATATTTTTGTTTTACCGAATTGCAGTGAGCTGGCTTTCGAACTCGGTTTCAATGTGAAGTTTGGGCCAACATGTTTGCCGCTTTTCTCCAGCCATCGCCGACTTGTCGAGCTTCTGATGCTTCGGAAACCTACAAAATCATCGTGTTTCCTTGAAGATATACGCGTCCCTTTTGATTGCAAACAGCAAATCAATACTAAACAGAAGACATCCCACGTAATTGTATTTAAAAAGAAGTCCGTACAAAGTTATTTTAGGTGGAATCCGTGCTAAACACTCTGCAAGTTCACTGAAAGTCTTCATTTGCAATTTTTGTTTACCCTCCAACGCCTCGCTTTCATGACTAGGCACCAGTTTTTTCCCGCGTGTCCGCCATTTGTGAATACGGTGTATAACAGATTTATTATTCAACTCGAGGGGTATAAAATCAGCTCAGTAAATGTAATAAATAAATAATGTGGACTCCTGTACATAACGAGAATGCGTTACAGACTAACGTGACTCCTTTGCAAGTCCAGTTTTCGCTTCATGCAACGTTATTGCTCATTGAATGGAACTGAAAGCTTGTCAAACAGGTTAACTTATTAAAAAATTTTGGGGGGTTTTCCTCGGAGCTTCGGGGTTCTATCTTTCAATCATTTGCCAGGAAACAAAGGTAGAATGACAGATAATGGTGAGGCTTATGATGGTCTCTCGGTTTTTAGGTAAAACCGACTTCAAGTGGAAAAATTGATTAAAGCAAATTGCGATAGAAAGAAGAAAAATATTCCACAAATGCAAGGAGTTTCATGGAGCTACTCGTGAACAAAGGACTTTAAAACTGATCGTCGCCAGTTTGCTTCTTACTTATGGCAATTCGGCCACGAAAGCTTTGCTTTTGACCGCGGCTTAATCTATTTTCTACCTTGACAGTTACGTGACCGCTTTCTCCTGTCCGTACAGCAGTCAGTATTACTTGGAATGTCCTCGTATTAGGCCCAGTTCAAACGTCGCACTTTTCATGTACCGAACTGAATAGCGATATATTAGGGTCGACCTAAATGATAACAGTTCGACGATTGATTCAGTCGGACTTTATTCACTTCACGATGTACATGGTCTACAAAGTTTACCATTGAAAATAAGTCATAGTAACTTATGTATTAGGTTCGGCACATGAAAGAAAAGTTCAACGTTTGAAACGAAGTCACTTCTCTGTCGAAATTCCCATGTGGGCCATTCGAACTTTAGATTCCTGGGCCTTCCATTAACTTAATTGATGGATTACGTTCGGTGTAGGAAAAGTTCGACGTTTGAACTGGGCCTTATTCACTATAACTATAAGGACAACGGGGAATTTTTCCCTTATTTTTTGTTCTTTCGGCTGTTTTTCAATTATTATTTAGGTAAATTACTTTACGTTTTTTTATAATGTAAAAATAGCGAACTATCTATCGTTTATAACACGTTGGAGAGACTCTGAGAGACTGTTGTAACCAGAAATGTTTCATTTCACAGCGATTTGTCGTCAAACAGAATCAAGAACATTACACGTGGCCTATTTTTCAACAATAAACGTCTTCGCATTATGTGAGTTTATTTTACTTTTGTTATTTGAAAACGAAGCAGTCATATATCTTATCCGGGGTGACTACTCCAAACATTTCGGTAATCGAACTATCGAACGATCGGTGCTATTGAGTTTAGTAATCGATCATGATAATAGAAGAGAGTGAATGAGAGAGAGAATGATCCGCCATTTGCAGAGAGGAGAATTTTCCCTGTATCCTTTTGGAAGGTTTGCCCTTTCTGGGAACGATGCGGATATAGTTGAAAGTTTTCAAGTAGAGGTTGTCTGTAGAAAAATCAAGTACAAGTCACAGTACCGTCAATATTTTTTCACTGGCTTCATAGAGCAATTATCTGAGTAAGCGAGGATAGGAAAGTTTGGGGAACATCCGAACTGAAACCTCGATAAATAAAGCTCATGCATTGGCAGTTTGGCACCATTTTCGTGTGCAGAAATTCTCGTTACTAATTAACCTTTGAAGACTGAGAAATGGAATAAACTTGACTGGTACACTAAAAAAGGAAAGAAACACTTTTCTTCTGGTTTACGTATCTCAATCCCAATTTTCATCCCCGTTAATAAGCTTAAAAAAATGGCTGTACGCAAGATCGAATGGCGAGAGGACACCATCGTAGGTTACTGAAGTTTCGAGTTTTATTTCTTACCTTTTTGCTAGATTTCTGGTAATACTTAGGCTACTGTTAAGCTTGATAGTCCTATAAATAGTACTAATAATAGCTGATAATGTTGCTTTAAAGACACTCAACTTACCCAAGATACTGTAGTATACATAAGGTTACAAGTATTACAAGTGCACACAATTTACTAGGAAGAAAAGAAGATTGTGAAACTGATGCGAGGTTTAATAATCCATTCCTCAACTAGCATCAGCATCTCCACTTTTCACTATATGTTTATTATAAAATGTGAACCTCCTTACACAGATCAAGACAGTTGATGTCTTTTTATCGTAACTATCATTTCCTTGAATAGGCTTATTTCCTTTTGCAAAACATTGCTTTTTTTAGTTCTTCAGTACGGCTTAAAAGGGCAAATTAATACTACTTGCTTTTAACGTGACATTTGATTAACTGGAAATTTTACATCTTAGAGTAAAGAAGAGAGACCATGTTTAGCTACCCTAATAAAAGAGTATGAATGAAACATTTCTTCGGGCTACTTATTGTTCAAGGTTTTAAATAGTTTAGTTTTCAATGTAGTTCAATGACTCTTACGGTGTTTATGTTTGTTACGTCAGGTACCATGAGAGAGGGGGTGCCAAGAAAAATATCAAATAATTCAATGACCACAACATCGGTTCACTGACCACAAATCAATTCAATAATCCTCGTTTCATTCCATAAACTAATCTGAACTGCATCATAGAGTTGCAGGTGCGATTTAAGGCAATGAGGGAAAGGGTGTGGGTTTTAAAGACAGTGGTGGACTATGAACATATTTAAGTTGTGTTTCGTGCCATCCCCTCGAGGCTGAAGTTGTCTTTAAAGTCGCAGAACTTGCATAGTGAAGACATGTCAGACTGGGATGGATATGTTATAAACAAAGAGAATAATGCCTCGTTTACTAAGTAGTCTTTAACAATTCTTTTTTATTAAGATGACGATGTGAGAGGACCATATGCAAATTAGGTAGTTTTTAAACGAGATTGAGGTTGATAAGATTGTAATAAGTGGCTTGTATTGTTTTTATTAGTTATAAAAGACGGCACAAGAAAAAGACAACAGACAAAAGAAAATCAGTTTCAATCTTCTATGTCAGAAACTGGTGGTCATTGAAAAAATATTGCTTCCAGCATGTTTACAATTTTACTTGGAGATAGTATTCTTAAAAATCAAAACAGCTTGATCGAGATTGACATTAAATTTTCGTAGACAGAACGGCTTGGAAACTAAAATTGTGAGGACTTTTTTTGGACCTTTAACATTTAGGGCATGAATTTTTCGTCATTGTAGGCCATGGAGCTTAAAAATGAGTCTAGCTAGCCGTAAAAAAGGGGAATTACATCATAGCCGGCATGATCATATGCTGTTTAAGGAAAATTCCCTCATCTATGTCAGAAAATTATGTATTTTTAAGCTTCCCCTAGGGCATGAATCAGCAACTGAGAACATTTCTGCTACGTTTTAAGTTTTGGTTAGCATGCAAGGATTTTCCCCATGCCTATCGTCAATGATTTGCTCACTGGTAATAGAAGGGTTGATCCCAGAGTGTTTTTGCATATTTTGAGGTTCCGTGACCTTCTCACCAGCGCCACGAGCAGTCAGGTTCTAATAAGAAATTCATACCCAGCATGCCTTGCGTTCCAAAATCTCCGGTATGCCGGGCATGCTAAATTCTCTGGTATGCCGAGCGTGTCAAAGTCTGCGGCACGCGGGTCATGCTAATAGAGAGTTTTAGATCCGAGTTTACCGCGAACCTCTAACCGCTGGAGGTCACGTGACAAGTCTTTCGCGTCACGTTTGAGGTTTACAACGTGCGTTTTCAACGTGGGGAGCTGGGTTTTCACGTATGTCATTTACCTGAAAGCTTTTAGCGTACAATTATTGTTTCATCCCACGTAATGATACAAAAATCTTGTGGAGCAAGTCTTTATACATTAACAGAGGCACAAATTCGGGCGAGATGCTAAATTTGATAAATCCTATTGGATCTTAAAAACAAGTGCCATTCATGGCTGCTGATTCAAAATGGCGGCCGTAAAATTGCAAGAAGAACTAATGTAAGAATTTACAGCTCTTTGCTGCTAGATAACCCAGTGTTGCCGTAAATTTCTTTTATTTTCACTGATTAATTTTTCTTCTATTTCTAAATGGAATAATAAACCAGAATCCACTTGTTTAATCCATCGCCAATCTAAATCGAATTATGTTTGAACGTCGAACCGCAAACGGGTAACCGCAAACCGCGGTTAGAGGTTTGCGGTAAACTCGGATCTAAAACTCTCTAATATCAGTCTCTGACATGCTCTAAACGCACAGGTTAGTTCCTTGAATCTACAGCTATATTAAGCGTGGCTAAAACAAACCAAACAGATCGCCTTGCTTATCTTTTGATATACAGGTTATAGGTCATTTACACGATGACGCCATTGCTATTCCTTTTATTTTTATAAATTTGGTAATCCCAGCGAAGTTTAAATAAAAAAAGCTCTAATTTGCACAAGAAAGCAAAATGCTGAAGTATTCTGGTAGTAGTAATAAAATACCTTCATCGTGCAGATGACCAACTGGAATAAGGTTGATCTTTGAATGCAAGCGAAGTTTTTAGTTTTTTTGAATGAATAATGTTGTTTCGTTGTGCTTTTTAAATAAATCCAGCTTGTTCAAGAACTTCTGTCTTTAGTTTTGCCAGTCGATCCCGTGACATACTCCGTTGGTTGCCCCTAAAATGGTTAATTTTGCGCCAAAAACGAAACGCAGCCTACATGTCTGGGGCTCTCTTCTCTACCCTACTGAGTTTTTTTATCCCTACTACCAGGGTCTGTACGGGCAGACGCGTACGCTAACGTCATAACCAAATTTTATGGCATCGATGGGTTCCCATTCTCTATAGGTTTGGGGATCCGCTGTGCGCGCTTCGCACGCGCGGGCGCTCCCGCTAAGAGTAAACCGTCCCGGGTAGCTGTAAGATGGCCAAGCAGAGACCCTAGGCGCCCAAGCCAGTCAGAGTTTTTGAGAATTCGGGTAGATCTATACATCACTTTAACAATTGCTTTGGTGTGCTTGTTGCAACCTGGGATCTCGACCCAAAGATGCTCAAGATCAAGTTAAAGGTTTTCAATATCTTTCCGGTGATTGAAGCTGATCTCGTTTCGAATATATGAACCGACACCACCGCCCTTTATTGATTTTTGGTTCCGAAAAACTGTACTATAAGCCGGCACAGACACGAAGTCCAGTAAGGCAGGATTGTCTTCCAGCCTCGTCTCGCTTAGTGTTATAACATTAATTGTAATAAGGAATTTATCGAACGTCAAGACCATGCTCTAGGTATTAAAGGTGCATAATGGTGACACTGTAGATTTAGCCTAACCGTTTTTTCACTTTCCTCACATTTTGCGGACTTCTGTTTAGCAAGAGATCCGGGATTCACCGAGATGTCTCCACCACGCAGAAGTGTCTGGCGGGATGTATTGGAGTTAGCGTAATAAAAGCAAGGACAATTAGTTCTTCTTGGCTTTTGGTGGATAATTCGACAGCTTCTGGGATAAATTAAAGAAAACACGTATAAGCCATTGTATTTCCGTACGTTGACGAACATTGCACCTTTTTCATGTCGGTCCTGCATCAGTGAGCTCAGGGAACAATAAGGCTTGATCAGACAATACAAAACATGGTTGCAAACGTGTGTCATTAGCATTGCAAATTCTTTGCGTTGGTTTGGTGCAAGTTCAAGTACTATGCGAGAAACAGGCTTCCAAGGCTGTTTCTAGATAGATAGATAGATAGATAGATAAGAACTTTATTTTAGCACGATAAGAAGATCAGCATTGCTGGTGGGCATACAACAGTTACAAGAAAACTAAGACGTACTGAAAACAAATGTACAATTAAAAATTCAAAACTGTTAAAAATATTTGTAACCGACATCTCTGTTTTCATTTGTAGCCAAAAATAGGTTGTACAAATGTACAATTAAAAATTAAAACTGTTTCTGTTTCTAGTTGTAGCTGAAAATAGGCTCGAAAAATGTATTTTATCAGTATAAAATTTTGCAAGACAGCGTTTGAATTCTTTCAAGGTTTTAGCCCTGGTTTCCTTGTTCGTGAAACTGTTCTATGCGATTGATCCTCTGTAGCGTATGGATTTTCTGATAGAATTCATTTCTGGTCTTGGAAGAATGATGTTTTCATTTCTTCTGCGGCCTAAATTCCTCTGTAAAAAAACTCTTTAAATAGCCTTTTATACATTTGAAGAAAAACTCCGTTAATCGCAATTTGTACATTGTTTCCAAACTGTCCCACCCAGTTAGCTTTAAGACCTGTTCAGCGTTAGTGCCCCGTGGCAACCCATATAAAATTCGTCCAGCCCTTGCATGGAGTTTCTCCAGGTTGTTTATGTGCGTCTTGTTGCACGATCCCACACTGTCAGGCCGTATGTAACTAATGACATTATCACTTTTGTGGAAAAGTCTTCTAATTGCTTCCAAGGGAGGAATCGCATGCGTCGGCGAAAACTTAACTTGGATGCGAATAACTTCGCTACATTGGCAGCATGATCTGACCAGGACAACTTGTTATCAGACTTGTTATCAACGTATACTCCAAGGAGGTTGTCCACTTTATGATGTTGTTGCCAAAACGAAGAGCTAGGATAAGGCCAGTATGTTGATTGCCGCTGGATTATCATTGCTTTACATTTTTCCGGGTGTGGTACCATCAAATTTCTGTCGCAACATTCCTGGAGTTCACCTAGAACATTGTCTAATGTGTTTGTTAGCAATTCCATCGTTTCTACGATACAGTATATTGTTGGTCGTCTGCATACGGATACGTTTCCGCAGAGCGTAGTGATTTTGAGAGGTCGCTTGTAAAGAACGAGAGAACGTGGGTCTGAGGACCGACCCTTGCGGCATTCCATGAGCTATAACGTGTGTATCGGAGTCGCATCCGTTGATTCTGACGAAATGTTTTCTTTCTGTGAGGTAGTTCTTTAACCACAGCCAGATATCTCTTCTGATTCCAAGGTCGTTCAGCTTTCGTAGTATTATATTGTGCGACACTGTGTCGAAAGCTTTAGTGAGATCGACAGACAGTATCCCCACAAAAAGCTTCCTTTCTATTGCTTCTCTCCACCTTTCTGTTAGGTATTTTAAAAGCTGTTCTCTGTTGACTTTCCCTTCATATAAGCCCATTGCCTGTCTTCAAGTAAATTTTGCGTAACCAAGTGATTAGTGATATTAGTTGCGACGCAAAATTCCATTAATTTACTGTCTTGGTATGCTGAGCATAGACGGTGGTCTGTAACATGTTCTATCTTCCTCTCGTCCTCCTTTTGAACGCCGCACTGACGCTAGCAATTTTCTACTGGTCTGATGACTTGCAGGCTTTAACACTGTGTTCAAACACGCTCGTGAGGGATGGGGTAATAGACATACATGCATACTTTAAAAGACGCGCGGATACGCCATCTAGCCCTGTAGCTTTCTTCACTAGAACCATTCGTATTCACAGCCAGAGCATCACTTCTAAATGCAAGGCTGAACCTTACATAACCACTGAATTCAATTTCTATCTAACGTGTAGTGAGCTCAATAGCTCGTTCAAAATACGTTCGTGCTAACAGAAAATTGTTTTAAATGTCTTATTTATATTTACCCTATTTACCCTCGGCAGTATTTATAGCACTAATGCTAGTGGGGTTGAGGAAATGCCTGAGACAAATAATCTAAATCAAACTTAACAGGTTTAAGAATCCCAAATGGCTGGAGGCAAACTAGCTGGCTATTTACAAGTGTGGCCCGGGATTTGAACCCGGAACGACCGAGAACAAATCCAGCTAGCGGTCAGAGCGAGTTTTGAACTCGGGGCCTTGCGAACTGCAAGTCTAGCGCTCTTAGACCTCAAACAACTCGTTCACACTGTGGCTTCAACAGCACGCCCTCGTAGATAAACTATTAGATACCATCATGATATTGCATTCTGTTTTGCTGAATAATAGATTGCTCAATGAGAATCACCTTCAGTCAATCAGTGGTGAAGCTTTCAAAGCCCAAAGACAGCTTGATATATTGTAAGTATGGTCCGCTTTACTGAAAAGACGTTATGATGACCCACCCAAGGAAGAGTAAAGAAAGTAGTTACCTCGTATTGTTAGAACTTTTATAGAGAACGAAAATCCATTATGAATAATCAAGGCACACTGAGCACAGGTAATCATCATATGACTGTGATAATGGTGTAAGTACTACGGTAGTACTTACACCATTATCACAGGTAACCATGAGTATTTCGAACGAAACATGGCAAATTTTAAAAATACTTGGAAGGAATTTTAACGTACAAAGCACTAGGTTAGAGTAACATAAGCGTTCGATCGTTTTTCAGATTTGGCGTAAAACTGTGGAATGAGATAACGTGTAGCTTGCGAAATCTACACACGAAGGAATTTAAAAGAGAAATTCGCCAACTTCTCCTAGATTTTACCGATTCCATCAATTTTTATCGGAAGATATATCTGTTCTTCTGTTCATCCAAAATTGAAACTGATTTCATGCAAACAGTGAATTTGTTGACAATTGAGTTGCAATTGAAAGTCGAAGGATAAAACAATTTATTATCACTTTGCTGCTGCCCTTTCAAAATAGCCTCAGTTCCGCGTGTAGTAAAAACGAAATCGACAAAAGTCGTTAGCAAGCAAGTGATTTTATCGATTGATAACGGAAAACGGTGAATTTCGGGCATCCCTTTGACCCTAGAGGATGTCTAAAATTCCGGCTGGGAAATCTTTTATCATAAGATTGTATTTTTCCTGGTACTTGCTTGCGAGAACTGCGCATGTAATTATAAAACCGAACCGTTTCTGTTATTATGTACAAAAGGGGCACGGTTTTAGAGAGAATCTTGTCTCTGTAATGGTTTCCACATTTCTAATTTTCACGTTTGTTGATCAGTTGTTACTCGTGGATGTGTTTTCTCAGCTGTACTTATGCCAAAAAACAACAATCTCGGACTTTACCGTTATAAATCGTCAAAATCATGAAAAATCGATAACATCGATTTGACAGAGCAATTTAGTTTATCGGTTTTCACCGATTTCCGTTATCAATCGATAAAATTACTTGATTGCTATCGATTTTTATCGATACCGATTTTTATCGATTGACTACTCCGGGGAGAAAATGACTATATATCAGCACCTATCATCATACAAAAAGATGGACTGGCTATATAATTATGATTAGGTCATCAAAGTTTCAACTGATTTTTCTCTCGAGCCTTTAACGTTATCGCTTCCTTAATTCTTTCTTTATGCATTAATATTAATTTAAATATATCTATGTAATAATATATATTTAAAAAAGTTAAACCCTAACCCTTAGTTGTTCCTCTGTCCCCCTGAGATTAGCTTTTGCTACCTGCAGGACAGTGTAATTAATTAAATTAATTCTCACGATAAAGTTATGTTGACGATGATCATGTTTAACAGTATGACGTCACATTTCGTGTCAGTGACTTTCAAAATGGCGAACAAAGTGTTGGTCGAAGTGATGGGTAAAAATTTCGAATATCTCACGGATATATTGCTCCAATTTCTTAGATTTGACAGCCCCTATTGTCGCGATCCCGATTTGAGATCCCTATTGTCATAGAACACCAGTGTTTGTACTTTGTTTGGATGAAACGTCCAGTGGTTTAACGAATTTTAAAGATTCCTTTCTATCGGCGGGCAAATTTTCAGAGAATTCATATCGACCGGTCACACTTTTAAGGGCCGGTGCACGGCGACATTGAGTAGTTCGGACACAGCAATAGGAAGTTCATCAAAAGATAAACTAGGCTTTAAGTGTGTATAGGTTAGCTTTTCAAAGCCAATGGATCTCCAATAAATTTCGCTTCACCCACAAAACCTTATATTACCAGAGACAAATTTTAACAATTAAATGCAGCAAACTGTTTTTTTTAAAGTAAATACCAAACAGTTTTCAAAAATGTCTTCAAGCGCAACACCACACGATGACAACAGCAAAACAACTGTAGCAACAGCAGCAAGCTCGAAGGATTGAGCAAAAAGCAACAATTTATAAGCAATTAGCGCTTTAAAAGAGAAATCAAAACTACCACACAATCAGTTACTCAAAAAGCCAATTAAACAGCGTAAAAGCCCAGAAAATAAACCACATAAGAAACCAAGGTTACTAAAATACGGTATCCTAAAAACCTCGCAACGCTTGAAAGGGTCAGCAGTAAGATTAAAGGGAAACAAGCCAAAGAGGAAAACTGGATTAAAAAAACTAAAACTAAACCAAAAATACAGCAAAGTAACAGAAAACACTCCAGGAGTCGAATCTACTTCATCTGCACGAAAAGGCAACTCAAAGACCACTGCACCATGGTGCCACTCATTTTGTGATTAAGTAACTTTGTTATATCAAAACCATTTCGTACCGGCGCGAGTTTCATACCGGGATGACTTTTCGATTTTGCATCGTGTTTACATGATGACAGGGTCATTTCATATCTTGTTATTTGAATGTACAGTTCATGTTGATAAAATACACATGTGCTTCAAAATCGCAAACATTACGCATGCGCTACCCAGTTCCAGTCTACCGGCAGACCGATTTCATACCGAAACGGGTAGTCATTTCGCGTTTCCATGATACCGTTGCGAGATTTCGTACCGGAGTGAAATTCTTGCCCCAGTACAACAACCAGGGTGAGCTCACGCCGGGGTGACTCGCGCTTATGAAACCGCGCTAGCATGACATTTTGTGGTGGTGTCATGTAAACAAATATAGAGCCATGAGAGGGAACTGGAGTGAACTCGCCCCGGTGTCATGTAAACACCCCCTTAGTGTAAGCTGGTACTTCGTTTAACAGGCAAAATGAAAATACTTTTAGTTTTGTAGCTGAATTGTATTATCACAAATATTTAGAAAGGTTTCCTTTCAACTTCAGACGTAGATGACAAGTGGCTTTCAGTGAAAATATAGAATGCGTTCGTACAGCCACAGCCAGCAATCAATCCTGCAAACATCCATTTCTGAAATACCCTTAGAGAAAGGATTAAAACGATACATGTCTGCAAAAATGTTCGAGGGAGCGGGAAATGGATATTTACTTTGTACTGGACTATAAGGTCCTAGCTGAAGATCCATTCTTCTAATTTATATTCAAGATCTTACGAACTAGTCCAAGAGAGAGAAAAATTGGACCTGTCCAGTTACTTTCTCTTAATCCGCTCAAGTGGCTCACAAACTCAGGGAAAGTTTCTCGTCTTACAATGTATTTCAAGGACTGATTGGTCAATTGATTACTGGCGTTTCGACTAGCAGCTTTTTATATACTAACATACACTCACGCAATTCATACCTTTAGAGTGCTTTCAGATAATCCTATCAAGACTATTGGGCATCGGGCTTTCAGTATCCCAGAGAAACCACATAAGAAGGTCTTGATGTAAGTATAAGACGATTTGTATTGTTTATGAATGGCTCGTAACTTTCGCTCAAGTAGTAGTAGTTAGTAACAGTAGTAGCAGCAAAGCTTTATTTGAAATCGGGTAGAAGAGTAGCACATAAGCGCTAGTATCTCCTAGAGATACCTTTAATCACGCAGAATAATGTCAAATTATAAAAAATATTATATGTCTGTCTGGATTTGATAAAAGGCACCTCCAGAAATTTTTAGCAACAGTCTCATTTGAGGCTTGTTCAGTACTTGACCATCTTTTTTTTAATGATCGTTTCAGTACGAAAACCCCCTTAAAAGCTGCAGTAGATCAAAAAACATGTGTTTAATATGCTGTTTACATCTTCCGCACCCCCGCCCTCGAAGCTCTCCCCTACCTATCATTTCCCATAATTCTCTCCTTGTCATAAAACACTATGACATTTGAAATCAGCGCGCGCGGTAGAAGTTGTTTTTCGTGGTCGGTTAATTTTCTAGGTTTCTCTTTGGCCGCCTGTAGCAAAGTTTTCCGGAAGGCATCATTAAGCCTTCTGAAGGAACAAGTCTCACGAATGGCAAGGTCTGCCATCGTCCAATATGCTCCCGTATTTCGTCTCATTTTGGCTAAACGTGTGAAACACTGATCTCGGGCTTGAGACGGAAAGGCATCTTATTGCTAGCTTTGATGTGGGCGGTGACGAGTCTCTAGCCTCAAAAAGTAGCTTTTAGGGGTCAAACCTATTCGGCGAGAGCAAAATTGATGCTGATTTCTAACCAGGCCAGAGACTTAGTAAAAATTGGTTTTGAAGGCCGGCGTCCATGTGTCCCTTTCAAAACGGCTCGTCTACATCCGGGATCTTGAATAAATCGACTGTGTCAGCAAAGTTTACATGTGATGATTTAGTGGAGAAACAGAGAGTTATTGAGAGAGAGTAATGTGATGATATTTCGCCCGTATTAAGTGTGGACACATTTTGTCTGGTTGGTTGTGGATAGTTTTATCAGTGCCACGAACGTGGTTAATTGTGTGATTTCCTGAAGTTGTTGTCAGACAGGTTTCAGGTATGTCGTGGCGCTCGTGTTATAAGAATATTGTGTACAAGCATGAAAACGCTTTGTAAGTGTTTAGTTGAAGTGATTTTGTCTTAGACAACCGATTGCGGGGTCAAGAAAGGTGGATTCTAGATCTGTTTTAATCGGGCATCTCGCTATGAGCCTCATAGTTTAAGAGACTGAAAGGTCATTATGTGTGTGCTTTTAAATGTTGTTCATTTCGTTACAAATCTGTCACTTTTGCCAAGAGCAACTTTTCGTGTGTTGCCAGCGATTAATTCGTCCGTTTTAAGCCGTAACTAGCGACTTTCAACTGCTTTTAATTGGCCTCAAGGGTCAAATTGTTAAAACGTACTTGAAATTTCTGGAGGTACGTTTTATCAAATCCAGACAGATTTATATACATGCTAATCAAAAAAGTAAGAATAAGTAATCAAGCTAGCTCACAAAGTTCAGACAAAGTTCAGTTTGTAAAGTGAGCCATAGTAGCGGTAGCTCTAAGATCATGAAGATGATGTGAACTGCCAAAATACAAATTTTGAATGAAGATTTGATCGTCGCAATGGTTATTGCAAGTTAAGCGATTGCAAATAAACCCAAAAAATTTTGCGGGACTTCAACGGGACTCGAGCTCATGGCCTCTGCGTTAGCGCTGCAGTACTCTTCCATTGAGCTATGAAGACCCCATCCTCGGAGACCTAGGGGGGATGTCCGGCCGGGAGAAAAGGCGCGACGAACGTTTTCAAGCATGGGAGGAAAAGCCCCTGGGTACCGACTCTCACCGGACCATTTCCAAACAGTCAAGCAAATGCTGGCTCCTTATTGGGCACAAAAAATGCTTTGTATTATTGTGCCCAATCGGCGAACAGCATCTCCTGAGTTCTTTTTGTGATTTCATACACGACGGCTATTCACTCGATAACGGCTTGTCTGGCTCATGTACCAAAGAAATGCACGTAGTCAGGAAACTTTCAGTTTGATAAAAACTCTTCATTTCAAAATAGTGTCTACCCGAAAACTAAAGACGCTTTTCCAAAAATATAAGCTTGAGCTTACAACGGGTAATCAAGCTTGTATCGATCACGCCTTCGTAAATATTAGGGAGTTTAAGATGCCACGATAGTTGACAGCCACGAAAACGTCGCATGAAAAGTGAACTCAGATTTTTTTCAGTCTCTATCGTGATTATTCCAACTCGCTTACGTTGTCAAATGCAAGCGAACTCTTCTGGAGCTGAATTTCTATCAACCATATTCAAGTTCATAAAGAGAAAGAAAATTCTTTCATTGCTTGTTTCCGTCCTTCTTAAAACGTGAAATTAGGCGTTTTCAAGTGGTAGTCGAGCAGTGGAGACAAAGAAATTACAAAAAAGCGTTATGCACGTGCAAAGTTGTTGTTTTGCCTTGTCAATTGCTTTTTTTACTTTCTCGTTGCTGCTGCATCTTAAACTTCCTACTATTTACGATACATTGTGATCCGTCAGAAACAGAATTGTCTCAGTGCAAAATGCTCATGCTGATAGCATCCTTCGTTTCTGGTTAGAAAAGCTTGGTGAATGAACCGGGCAACTGTGGCGAGATAATAGCCCTCGTGTAAGAAATCTCGAAAAGAACTCAGGAGAAACTGTTTGCCGATTGGGCACAGTAATACAAAGCATTTTTTGTGCCCAATCAGGAGCCAGCATTCGCTTGACCGTTTGGAAATGGTCCGGTAAGAGTCGATACCCATGGGCTCTTCCGCCCATGCTTGAAAACTTTCGTCGCACCTTTTCTCCGGGCCCGACTTACTGTCCCTGGGTCTCCGAGGATGTGAAGAGCCACACGTTGACAGCAGACCAATTTTTTGAGTTAATCTTAACCCGTGAAAGGAATGAGACATAAAGATGATGCGAACTGCAGAAATACAAATTTCAATGAAGATATGATCGCCATAGTGATTATTGTAATGTAAGTTAGCGCTGCAGTGCTCTACCATTTGAGCTATGAAGACCCACACATTGGGAGCAGGTCAATTTGCTGAGTTTATCTTAACTCGTGAAAGGAACGAGACATGAAGATCATGGGAACTGCGGAGATACAAATTTTGAATAAAATTATGATCGTCGTCTTAACTATTTTATAGTTTGTGTGCTAAAAATTTGAAAGAGGGTGTGCCATAAAAGGTGGTATTGACACGTGGCAACTGTGAACTGTTTTTACCTTTAAGCTGGTTGCTAATTCAAGGTACAAGTAGCGCTGATATGTAAGTAGGTGTGACAGCTTGAAAGGACTTCAAAAGAATTAACATTAAGTAATAATTATGGGAACAAATAGTAGTGGTAATACAGTAGATGATACCAACAAACGTTAAAGGTAATGAAAACATTTCAGTTAACTTTTCGTTCTTTGCAGCTTCATGATTCGCACTCAGTTAAAAGCAGTGAGCCTCAAAGTCTTGTCTTTTCATGATTTCTGTAACCTAAATTCCGTCATGTAAGTACGATTGGTATATTATCAGAACTGTTGTAGAAATTGGCCAAATACATAACAGAGGGAGTTCTGCATCTTCCTTAGCAATAGCCCCACAAAATATGTAAGTATAAGGATGTATATGATAAACATATGCACTCGCTGTCATTTTATCAGGAATGACACTCGTTCACTGCGCTCACTCTTTCAATTTAGGATACGTTAATAGCTTGCAATTGTGCAACACCGTACGAGCAAACTTTTCATGAAGTTTTCTATATAAAACTCAATTATTGGTGTCCTTGATATCAGTTGCTTCGCTCGTAGGGAATCGGGCTTTGATATCAATAAGAAAGACTTAACTATCCACTTTTCGTTTTCTTTTGTAGAACCATGAATGATGGTAAAATTGGTACCATGAAAGTTTTGGATTCATTTCAACGAGAGCGCTGCACTATTTATCTGTTCGTAACTTTCTTTAATACCGTAACAAATATTCTAATATGCGGTTGCAGTGTCTTTGACCTTCATTTACTGAGTTACTTTAGCTTCATGCATCAACCCGATGTAAACTATACTGAAGAGATGAAGTTAAATTTTGCCGAACCCATTTTCTCAACTCGCATCGTGAGGTATAGGTGAATCTGGTTTTTTGTCCCTTTTCTGTCTCTTTTTTTCATATACTTATTATTCTCTGGTCAAACGTTTATAAATATCACCCGTCTTGATGTTGAAAGGGCGTTGCGATAGAAGTCGAACCTCTCATAAGCGACCACCCAAAAAGCCAAGCTATAGTGGTCGCTAACGAGAATCGAACCAAAAGTGGGGGCTTCCGAAAAGAGGGGTGGACACATCTACCTTTTGGAAGGGAATCTTTGCGGGGAACTTCTAAGGTACGATGAGTGTTCTCCCATTTGATTCAAGTTCTTGTTATTCAGATCACGTGCATGATTTTAGACCAAATTGCACTTCATTCAGTTCCATTATTAAGTTAGTAGGGAAATGAAAATCACGAAAAGAGTAACAGATTTAAGAAAGTCCATAAAGGGATTTCGAGAAGATGGCTTGCTTACTGAATGTACGATGCTACAGAAATCTTAAAGAAAGTGAATGTCTGGAACTCTTTGGAAAATGCACGTCTTAAAACCTGATGCGAATGTGCGGCCGTATCGACCCACAGAGATCCATGCAACGTTTCACAGAGTGGGGGATTTTCGCTTACGAGAGCAGGTCGCACATGATGGTTCGACAATATTAGTTATCTTTGAGCATTTGAGCCCAATATATTATACAGAATAGCTTCATTTAAAAGCTTGTTAACTCATTTGCTTCCCTCTTTGGCAATTTTGCAGATTTTGATGACTGCTATTTCTTTGGATATTACGTAGATATTACTTGCAAAAACCTGAAAATTCCACAGATTGCCGGCTACGTTTAGCAACCTCGGCTTTAAACTTGTGAACTCAATCTAGATATGTCTTCTTTCTTTATTTCATATAATTATGAGAATATGTCTGGCCGATTTTTTGAAAAGCAACCTAACGAAATTTGCAGTCATTTGAGTGAAAAAGCGTCAAAAGGCAGGTTTCTTAAGCCCGAGAAGCTCCAAAATCATAGTAACGAAGGAAAAAGAAAGGAGATAACGAAAGAGCGAGGAGAAGGAAAGGAGAAGAAGAAAAAAAGCAATGGTTGCACTCTTAGTTTATATAATAGCTACTTTGAAGTTTTTGGACGAAAAAATTGCTCGACGCAAGAGGTCCATTTGGCGATAACGTTATCAAAAATCCGGCTAGATGTATAATTAAGTAATTAAAAGTGCAGTTACTAAAAACCATCAAATAATACAAAACACGTTCGATCAGTAAGATGTACCGATCTTTTGAACGACCTTAATGTCAATTTCTTACATTTTATAAAAGTTTTTTACTGAAACATTTATATCTTTCAATTTAGCGGCTTGGGTCAAGATAACTCTACTTCCCTTGACCTTCGGAAATATTCGGGCAACCACACAGCACTACGCGATTCATTTAAGCGAGCTGGTTTTGCGGATGCAACTCTCGATGAGTACAATTTACGACCATGTCCGCTTGGTACTTTTGTCAATGCAAGTCGTCTAGAATGCGTCGAATGTCCTGCAGGTAAAATATATATTGTGTTACATGATTATTATTAGAGCTTTTTCTTGTCTTATGGGTGATGATTAATTTAAATCACAAACAGCAGTGGTAGAATTCGAGCGCGAATTAAGCGCTAATAATTTTAAAATTGATGAAACACTTGCTGTAAGATTTTTCAACATTTTCAAAACCGTCACCGAGTTACATTATTTTATTTCTATTGTATTGCTACTAGAAAACTATTTATTTAATAGTTTTCTCTTTGTAAAAATCTGTTGTGACACATTGTGAGCTGAATTTATCAGTTAAACGGTCTACTTGCCTTTGAATTGCCCGAGAAGAATGTCAACAAGATGGCTGGATATTAATTGGCCTTGTTCTTTCTTTCTGGTGTTTTACTGACTTCGACAATAGAGAAGATAAGCATCACGTTTACGTCTAACGGCAAACGCGAATTTGAATCACGTGACTAAGTTTCCCAACAACAACATAAAAAGGTCAAAGCTTGTGGGGTCGTGTAAAAGCAATTACAAATGAATATAGAACTATAATAAAAATAGGGAAAACGTTACTTACAAAATACAACTACAACAAAAACTCTAAAAATATACAGTAAGATTTTAAAAAAGATACAATGTTAAAATGAATTTACATTAGTTACCACTAAGTAAATTGACTACAGCATTTAAAATATAAAACAGTTAAAAACATTTAAACTCTTGGTAGTGCTCAGGCAGCGACTGGACCGACTGTGCGCTAAAATCAAGTTCCTTAAAATAAGAGTCCTTCTTCACTTTGCGATAAAAAACAGTAAACTGGCCGGTAAGATGAGTCGAGAACCGTGTTTCAAAGAATAGCGTCTCTATAGCTAATAGAGTTTTTAAGATACTGCGAGTGAAAACGCTGGACAATTTTGTTATTACTACTTCTGAAATTGTACGCAGTGCAAGATTTATTTGTCAAGTATGATAGAGCCGCAGGTGCTAAACCGATAAAAACGCTATGGAGTAGTTTAATTAATTAATAATTTTATAATATAAGGTTAAAGTATTCCAATTCAAATTTCTGTATATTTCATCAGTAGGCACACCGCGGGGCAAGTTGTATATTATTCTGGCTACCCTACAGTCAAGTACTTGCAGTGAATGTAGAAGGTCCGCATTAGGGCATCCGCCCCAAAACAACCAAGTCCATACAAAAATGATGGTAATATTATCTTGGAGCACAAGTCCAATAGGGCGTTTCTGCACAAGAACAAACTCCTTTTCAGTAGGTTCAGTTTGTTTACAAAATTCTCTTTTACATCTGTAATGTGATGTGACCAGGAAAGCCTGTCATCGATAGTAACGCCCAAAAGACGAGTGTGTTCCACTCGATCCGATCCTCTCTAATAGACACAGAATTTAGCCGCCCGAAGTGCGGTTTTCTCATCAATAGCATAGCTTCGCACTTTGCCGAGTCAGGAGTTAAAGAGTTCTCTAGGCACCAACTGTTCAGTTCCGACAAAGCTTTATTTAAAGAAGTGACAGTGTTATTAACAGTGTCCCCAATGCAATAAATGGTGGTGTCATCCGCTTACATAAAGACAGAGCCAGAGGTAACAGCACTTGGTAGGTCATTGGTGTACACGGTGAACAACGTTGGGCCCAGCACTTTCCCTTTAATTGTCGTTTACTTTTCATTATTGCTGCGGAGCGACCGCAGGGAGCGAGCAGCAACATAATCAGAATTTAAAGGAAATATATAAGGGGCGATGAATTCTCGAATTCATCACTTTTTACCACAATGCATTGCACTTAACCACACTTTTTACCACAATGCATTGCATTTAACCAGAGTGCATTGCGCCACGGACAACTCAAATAAAAACACGTGGAAGTTCGCATCGTTCGCTGCCCAAACTCAGAGTTTTCTTTGTAGGAAATTTTCTACAGCACGGTTAGAGGTCTTACCAAATTTAAGACACGCAGGAGTCTTTCAGATGAGTACGATGGTTAACTTGGGGATTGGTTTTTAATTCAAGAGCCTTTAACTCATCCACGTGTTAAACCTGACGAGAAGATGAGCATTTGCTCTTCGACTCTGCAACACGGGGTATATACAAATTCCAGCTTCCTAGAAGGTGATGTGAAAGTAAGAAAATGTCATGCCATGCTATTGTTAAGAACCTGTATGAGCCGAAAATGGATGTGATTTTGACCATTCGCTTCAAAATAACAGCGGAAATCGAGATAACAAAACATATGTTTTGTGTCCTACGTTACAGACGAGGACGTGTATCGGCGTTTTGAAAAGCATAATTATGTTCTTTCATTCATTCATTGCCGTGGAATATGCGTTTACATTGTTTTGTACTGTTAATAGCTCGATTAATGTGGCTGGCGATCATCTTGCCGGCGGAAGTTTCATGGAAAAGGCATTAAATTAAAGACTGTTCCCAGAAGTACCTGTGCAGTCTCTTTGGTGTAGTGGATAGGTGTAGTCGCGTCGGGCCGATGGTGCCGGGTTCGAATCCTACTTAACTCTTTTTTTCCTTCTTTCTTTTTTTTCCGTTTTTTGTGTTGTTGTTTTCTATAAATATATAGCTATATAACTGTTACTTAATAAAGTGCAATAAACAGCAAGAAAAGTATCGTGTTTCCAGAGAAAAGATAGTACACCGTATATTAAATATATCGATAAACAATCTGAATTTCTATCATTTCCTACAATTTACTGTGGGAAAACCAGAGTTGATAACCACTTGATCATTTTCTAAACAACGTTCCCGCGAGTTCTCTCTATAGACTGAGAGTAATTATTCTAGTACTTTCCAACATGGAAATGGGACATTCAATGTCATTTTCGATTACTTTAAGTCCCATTGCCTAACTAATGCCAGTATCAACAGAATGTGCCGCAGCATTACTATCTTTTAGATACCCTAGTTTCAACACATGAATTAGTAGTTTCATGCAATTTTTTATCCATAAGAATTGTTTGGAGCTGTTTTTATCTGCTCATTTTCTATTTTGAGAAATTCTAAACCTGAACCTGACGTTTGCCGTTTGCCGTATACGTGATGCTCAAACTCCCTTTTGTCTCTATTCATAAAAACGCAAAAACTGTTACTAACTTCCCCAGTATCCAGCCAGCCGCATTTATTGGACTCTTAATACGACCAGATGCTAGCTTTTTTTCCTTATGCCATGCAGTAGTAAAGTACGCCCACAGAAACCAATCATACTACGGGAATTCTACCTTATTTGTAGGTCATGGAATTTAAAAAGGAACGTCAGACCAAAACCCAAGGATTTTGCAACCCGGCAGTTTTACCCCAAACTAACTACTTTTTGTCGGCTGCGTAGATCCATTTTGGTCATATTTTGGGACTACAAAATTAAATTTATTTCAAGGACTCTTTCACTCTGATTACACTTTCTTATAGGAGGCTTCTATTCGGATACCATAGCGTTTGTCAATGACAGCTGCCTCAGATGTCCAAATGGAACTTTTGTCCCATACAATATGGCGCCTGGCAAGAGCGCCCGTGAGTGCATTGCTTGTCCACAAGGTAGGCATATTTTATAGTCAAACCCAGTCAAACATAGACCACATAGCCTGCGTTGAAGCCGGCCCACGCACTCGTCAAAATCATTTGTATAGTCCGTCTGCGAATTAGTGCACAAAAGCTCGTTCTAATATCCTGCAGAGTCGCAAGGACATATGTGAGCGTTTCTGATAGGCGGGTTTCTCACGGGTTTCTTATGCACCTCACGATTGGCCTAATGGGCCGGATGGGCGCAGTGGCATGTCAAAATTGACAGAAGGGAGTTGGCAGGGATCGCTTAAAGTAAACAATGTAACAGCAGTTCGAACTTTAAAGTCTTCTTCTGAACAAAAAAAATGCTTTGAGAGAATTCCTTCAAGGACAGAATTTGCTTGTAAATTTGTCGACTGGTTTTCTAGCTTCTTCCAATCGCTGCAGATCCTCTGCCCCGTATTCTGCAATCTAGTCGACAGCTCTAGCGTCAAAACAAATCAGGAAATCATGATGTTCACGGCCAAAAAAAAACTACACACATGTGGCTATTCAGGTCCAGGCTTTTCGGAGAAAACCAAGGAAACTGAGGTTATTTAGCCGCAATAAAAAAGCTTGAGGCTTAAACAAAGGTAAAAGAAAATCAATTAATGGTAAAACTGCTGCTGTGATTAAATCCTGTCAAAAAGCATTTGCCGAAACATAAACAACAGGAACTAATTATTCAATATGCATGGAACAGACCAGCTTCATAACCTCTAAATGTGAGACTCAAGGAGGCAAAAAAAATTTGCTCAGTCAAAGTGTAAAATACTCCGTGCACTGCATAAACTACGCAAAAAGAGAGCAAGAAAAACCTCTGTTGTTCAAGCTGACTCTAAGGTCACGTCTCACACTATCACGAGCTCAATCTCTCTTGTCACGAGCTATTAGTTGTGTTTGGCTTTTCAACACTTAATTCAAATCGGACTAATCACAAACTGCGTAAGAAACTAGCCAACCAAAAACGCCGACATATGTCCTTGCGACTCTGCGGGATTCGAACACGATGTTGTGCACTAATTCGCAGACGCTCTATATAGAAGGTTTAGAGCGTCTGCGACGCAGGCAAAGACCACACAGATTATATTAATAGTGGCAGGGGTATCAAATTCAAATCTGTATGCTTGCATGCTCAATGGGCAGTGAATTTCGCGCTGCAGATTCTCAGCATTCTATCAGATCAAGAGAAATCGTTTTCGATAGCTTTCGAACAAAATTGTTTATCAAACTCAAGAAGAAAACAAGATAATTTTAACCATCTGCTGGTGATTTTACTGCTCATTGGATGCTAGTAAGAATGATAAGAATCACCTCAAGACTTCAAAATGTCAATTATTATATGGCTACAAAAGTACGAGTGTTCTGATTCGCTGCTAAGCTGGCAAAAGTTTCTTGTAATGCCGGGCATTATTCGCTAGGTGTCCAAGGCATATACAATCTGTGTTTAACTTGATAGTGGACATCCATGTTATGGTCAATTGATAGCTGTGAAAAAGGGTATCTGCTGACCAGTGTCACATGTCTGTATCGCGGGCTCAAGAGTACAACTCATTGAGGTGACTTGTTTTTTTGAAGTTATGTACCGACCAGTTATTGGTTTTAATTGATCGCAGGCTCAATTACTTGCGGTGTTATACATTAAGAGCGCTAAATGGCCACTTATTAACCTCGTCTGTTCGGTCATTACAGGGATTTCCCTGCAATGACCTCACTCTCGGTCAATAAGTTGTATATGAATTCATCATTAGAATCTATGGTGGTACGCTTGACCTGGTTTGATTGTAATTAGGAATTTAAGAAAAAGGAGAATTCAAACATCAGAAAGCTCAGAAAAATTTTCCGAGCTCCAGGTGAGAATCAAACTCACTACCTAGTTAGAAGATGGAATGTAAAAAGTGTACAGAAACTGCGTTATCCCTGTTACCCTGTTCGAAGTATCTGATGACGTCGGTGAAGTTCAGATAAAACTGGTCAGAAAATAAAGGCGGAGAGAAACGATATACTCGGCTTTGGCAATGGCACTTATGCTTGATTAAGGCAGGCGAGCAAATTTCACCACCAAGCCTCGTTTCTAAGCAAACTTCTTCTTACTTTCAATTAATGAGCGTGGGTATTCTTTTCAACTCTACTCCCATTGGAATTCATTTATGCAAAATTCTGTAACTTTTAAACTTTCAAAACGAGCTTTGGTGGTAAAATTTGCTAGTCTGACGTAAACATGCATAAGGACTATATATATCTGTTTTGAATTGAGAATTTATTTACACATATCTGTAGGACTTTGCCTCTACTTTGTCAATTACGTATGTCTTTGTAATTCAAGGCGAAGTTGCAGAATTTGTCATTGTTTTTCCGGGGGGTCGGGGGCCGCCTCGGCGTAATTTGAACTTTTGGATTTTTCGGAAAAAGCAAAGCGCGATGGAACTTGTTATTTCCATTTTTGAAAATAGTTCACCAAAAGGGTCTTTTAGGTAGAATAAAATAAATTATGAAATTTTGCAACTGTCGGCGGATTCTCGATATTTACAGTCAGGGCCTCTTAATTCAGCTAACGGACTTTTGCTTTTTGTAGGCACAGATACTTCCACATTTGCTGGGTTTAGAGCTTGCAGCTGTTTGAAAGGATTTCATCGTACCCATCTTTTTGAAGGCTGCACACAATGCGATGACGAAGGATTACAATGTGTGGATGACCATGTTAAGCTGAAGAAGGGTTACTGGTGGAAATGGGAGAATCAGACCCACATGCAATTTTATGAATCATTTGCACGTAATCTCTTGGATTCAAGGAACTCTTCCTCAACTAATGCTTCCCTTATCGAGTTCCCATACACTGTTCCTATGCCGCACAAATGCCCACAACAAGAGGCTTGCTATGGTGGTTTCAATTCTTCTTGCGCTGACGGCTATCAAGGACCGCTGTGTGAAATTTGTAGTGATGGCTACTATAAACAGTTTCAAACGTGCAAAAAGTGCCCAACTAGGAAATGGATGATCGGACAACTGTCTATAGTGATGGCAGTTATCCTGGTCGTTATTTTAGTTATCCTATGGTCAAGTAAAAAGAAGCAAGAGAATGCGAAAAAAGGAAGATCCACAGTGGATATAATACTTGGAAGTCTGAAAATTGTCATTGGCTTTTACCAGGTAACTGATGGACTGTTACAGACATTTTCGTATATCAAATGGCCAGATTCTCTTTCTGTCATTGGAAAATATTCGGAGATGATACAGCTTAATGTATTCCAGATTGCGCCTCTTCACTGCATCTTTCCTGAATTAAAGGTCAATGCCTTTAAGAGCTTGTTTGCAATTCTTGCAATGAATGCCACAGCCATCATTGTGACCATTCTCATTTATTGTTTACGAAAGCTTCTACTCGAACGGAGTGCTTCCTCCAAAGAAGAAAAGTTAAGGAAATCTTCTCAAACGAAAGAGCTGATCTTGAGAAACCTGTTTTTCTTCCTGTACGTGACATATCTCAGTACCTGCTCCAACACAGCTAGTGTGCTTCCCCCAACTTGCCGTCTGCTTTGTTCGGACAAAACGAAAACCCACTGTCAAAAGTTTCTTAAGACTGACTACAGTATCGACTGTGAGAGTACAAACTACAGTCGATCAGTCATCGTTGCCTACATTGCAGTCGCTTACGTACTACTTCTTCCCACAGCATCACTTATAGCTCTCTGGAAAGCGCGAATGACCGTTGCAAGTCAGAATAAAATGGAATACGAGCACCAAAATCCTGATATCGAAGTGAAAAGCAGCGAACTCACCACAGGCTTACGATTCCTTTTCGAAAACTACCATCCGCGCTCGTGGTACTGGGAGCTGGTCGATACAGTGCGGAAGGTGGTCCTCACATCAGGTCTGATCTTGGTTGGTGGTGAAAGCAGAGCATATGTCGGACTGGCTTGCGTCATGTCAGGACTGTATGGAATGTTTTTTGCTTATGCCAGCCCTATAGCGGATCCATTCGAGAACAGACTAATGCTGATATCTCTTGCTGTGACCTTTGTAAACTTGGGAATAGGAGCTGTGAGTAAGATAAACAGCGAGAACATTCCAGCCTCAATCGATCTATATGTGGATAACATCATGTTCAAGGTACTGGTGTTTGGAGCAAATTCTTTGGTAATCGGTCTTCTCGTAGGTAAGTTAAGTCTAAAACTACTTCAGTTATTAATTTACCCTTCAATAGTATAAAATTCAACCCTGGGTATTGTTATTAATGACATTATAGGGGAATCAATCTTACCTGGGACAAGCCCAAGATCAAAATCTGGAACCCCACTTACTCACTGGGGTGGGCGGGTGAGTCGCCAATGGCCCTTCGTGTCGGGCAAAGTGAAGTGAATGGGACAAAATGTACCAGTATTTCCTATTATATATACTCATTTGCATATCATTAATTAATCCTCGGGGTTGATATTTACAATTCAAATGGAACGTGAACAGCAAGCCTAAGCAACCACGACGACGAAAACATTAACGTCAAAAAAAAAAAACAGAAACGTTGCCTACATTTGACAATTTGAGCGGGTCCAAATAGACGTCGTCTTTTCCGTCGTCGTTGCTTAAGCTCCCCAATCACAAGTAGGGCAATGTCAGCTCCGTTCTTGCTTTTTGTTTGCGGCCAAAATTTAGTTCACGATGTAAATCGGTTTAGCTTCAATTGCCATTCTAACTCTAACTGTATTACTGTAATGCCTTGAGGTAGCGCTTATGTCCAGGTTTGCAAGCAGCTGCAAAATTTGGGATTTTTCGCGTCCTTGCAAAAATTGCACGGTTCACAATTGATCGCGTTTCTCACAGTCAGTGATCTTCACAAGTTGTTATGAGTATTAAAGCAAGTAAGTAAGTGTGTATGTAAGTACTCCTAAGTCCGTCCGTCAGTAAGTACGTAATCCATAAGACTTGAACTTAAAGCTAAAATATTCATAGAGAAGTGTTAAGACAGTACAAGAGAGGACTCCGCCTTATAAAACGTCAAGTCAACGAGTACGTTTTAAGGTGTTTTTGAAAGGGATGAGATGACTGCAGACAGTCTTAAGTATACGTAACTATGACTTCTGTTTCTTTGCAGTTCAGTATATTGTATACATCTATCGCTTTATAAAAGAATGGCTCAAGAATCCCAAGTGCTCTTTCTCCTGCTGTCTGACCTTGCTGCTGCCTTTGAATGACTTGCAAGGAGAAGTACGTAGATTTTCTGGAAGGAATGTTTTTAAGAACCAACTGCAAACCGGAAAAATGAATATGCCGTCAATTTCAACCTCTTTCCAAGATACTGGTGCTATTAACTTTAGTTTGGAAGAAGATCAACCCAATCTGGCAGGTGGAAGGAATTCTGATCATGAGGAAACACCTGCAAACAAGAGCGACAAACAAACCCAGACTCGAGAAAGCGGGAAAGAATCCATCTTTACCAAAATTTCAGTTCATGAAGTTCCAAAAATGGCATGCGATACGTCTTTTTAACGGCGTTCAGTTAACTCCGCCGTTTTTCGCACTATTCATGTCAAAGACTGAACGCATACTTTGTTGGAAGGTTTTCATGTGTTGGGACTGAATAGGCGGATTCATTGTGACGTCATTGTTTACATTTTTGCTCATTAGCATACGAGTTAACCCATGGAAGATGTAGCCGTATATACCAATTAGGTTCAAAAATTAAAGGAGCTGGTTAATTGATAGGGTTTTTGCAAGTTTCAGCTCTTTACAATCAGAACAAAGAAAATAGCAACAGTTAAAAAACTTCTTGAGCTCATGCATTCTTTGTAAATTTTGGGCCTTTTTTAAAGAGACTTTCTCCGAAACTATCTGGTATATGGGGTTCAATTTTTTGGAGATAAGTGAAATTGCTATACACCGTATTCACAAATGGCGGACACGCGGGAAAAAACTGGTGCCTAGTCATGAAAGCGAGGCGTTGCAGGGTAAGCAAAAATTGCAAATGAAGACTTTCAGTGAACTTGCAGAGTGTTTAGCACGGATTCCACCTAAAATAACTTTGTATGGACGTCTTTTTAAATACAATTACGTGGGATGTCTTCTGCTTTTAATGTTTAGTATTGATTTGCTGTTTGCAATCAAAAGGGACGCGTATATCTTCAAGGAAACAGGATGATTTTGTAGGATGCCGAAGCCTCAGAAGCTCGACAAGTGGGTGATGGCTGAAGAAAAGCGGCAAACATGTTGGCCCAAACTTCACGCTGAAACCGAATACGAAAACCAGCTCACTGCAATTCTGTAAAACAGAAGTAAAATAAGCGACGGATATATGGCCTACTTGTCAACTGAAGAGACCTCCGCCATTACTCAAAACAGGTCAAGTCGAGAGCGGGTGAAAGATTCATTCACGAGACTCATTCATTCATGTCAGTGTCATTTTACACATATCTATGTATGTCTGTATTTACAACTTCCTTTGGATGACATTAATTCCGTCGCTTTGGATTGAATTGTTAAAGGTACGTTGGCAGAGTTTACCAAATTCAGTGCAAATTTAAAATCTTTTGATTTCTTTGTCATTGCGAAACAAAATAATTTTATCAAAACTAGAAGCTCTAGTGTGTGAATCTTATGGCTTGCCATTTGCCTGGTCTCCTTTACGGCATTATCTCGGAGAGCTCTTGGTAAAAAATTGGTATAAAGCTCACATTTTACTAGGTTAAACTTTTAAGGCAATGTTTGTGTCAGGACTGAACACGACAAGCTTCTGTTTCGAATCATGAAATGCGAGTCTGGATCCGTGTAAGAAGACCATCACTTTATTTATTTATGTATTCTTCACTTTTAAAATATTATGGAACATGAAGTTAAAACTCTTAACAGCCAAAGATAAGAAATAGGAAAATTACTCGTTGAAATGAAATGTGCCGGCTTACCGAGTCTGCCGAGTAACAAGTTGAAATTTTGAGCGTACTCCACTCGATCGCTCCTGCATTTTATATACAAAAAAGATAGTTCTAATTGATGTTCTTCATCGATAAAGACCAGAGAATAACGTCCTGGCAAATAAACATAACTTCATCGAAACCTCAGTCACCGCTTCTTTCCTGTCTTCCTTTTTTCCATCACGATTTGAACTGTTTTGTTCAATGGCACACGTCTCTTGCGTTAACAAATAGGCCATATATCCATCGCTTATTTCTTTTTTTCTTGCCACCAAGATTTGCATTGTTTATATTTCTGTTTTACCGAATTGCAGTGAGCTCGCTTTCGAACTCGGTTTCAATGTGAAGTTTGGGCCAACATGTTAGCCGCTTTTCTCCAGCCATCGCCCACTTGTCGAGCTTCTGAGGCTTCGGCATCCTACAAAATCATCCTGTTTCCTTGAAGATATACGCGTCCCTTTTGATTGCAAACAGCAAATCAATACTAAACATTAAAAGCAGAAGACATCCCACGTAATTTTATTTAAAAAGAAGTCCGTACAAAGTTATTTTAGGTGGAATCCGTGCTAAACACTCTGTAAATTCACTGAAAGTCTTCATTTGCAATTTTTGGTTACCCTCCAACGCCTCGCTTTCATGACTAGGCACCAGTTTTTTCCCGCGTGTCCGCCATTTGTGAATACGGTGTATGCTCTTTCAATATTTAGAAATTTCATGTTATTAGCTTCATCAGATAATGGTAAGCCTATGCTAATGACGCAAAAAATGTCAACAAGGATTCGTAGAAGCCTGGTAAGTCGAACTCTGAAAGGGAAACTAAAAACATTTCGAGTGAGTGGGGGCTCGAGTTATCAGGGTCGATTCTATCGTCAATTTACCATGATAATATTGATAGTTTATTGATATTTCAGCACTTCAGTATACAGCAGGGGGCACATTTACCTTATCTCATCAGAAATTTTATTATGCATTTTTATGATAACACCGGTAAATGACTGTCAAATACATGGTGTGTTCGTTGCCCTTATTAAGAAGCAGTAAAAAATGAATTTGCTAGTTTTAGGGGTTGATCCTTTAACAAGACACGAAAAAGCCAATAGGATGACATTCATGGTGAGTTCCATGAACCAGAATTCGAGTTAACGAAGAAAATTCTGATCAAGGGAAACCAAATTTAGTTCGAGTTAGCGGGGAATTCGAGTTATTCGGGTAAACGTGAAAAGTAGGATCGAATCCTAGGGAAATAGGTCGTAGTTCGAGTTATCCGATTTTCGAGTTAAACTGGGGTCCTACTGTAGCCATTCAACTCAACGTAAGCCGCTTTGCTCGTGTTTTTATCGTGTTTTAGATGGCTTTGAGGCTATCGTCAATTCCATCAACTATCTATCAGGAGTTTTATTATTTACCTTATCATTACTAAGCTGCTTATTTATTGGCCATACTTATTCAAGTTGAAATTTGAGGGGTTTAGAAAACAAAATAAAATAACTACAAAAATTTGAAAATGAAAACCACAAAAAAATACAAACATGTTTACTCATAAAACCACTAGCTACTTCAAGGCGATAGTCAAAGGAAACCGACCTTATCAATTCTAAGACAATAGATTAAATATGAGCAATTTATGTGACACCGTGAAGTCCAAAAACTATTAAGCTCACACGTTCGGAGGCCATTTGCTGTCGCCTTTTCATCGTAGCTCAGCTTACATTTAATTCAGTATTTATCTTTTATTTCGGCTTTGCTTGTTTAAAATAATATTCCGCTCGCTGAATTTATTATTGAGGAAAGCACTGACAAGAGAGAAAGAAAGTTATTCCTAGAAACCAGATTCTGCGGTTAAAAACATCGTACCTTTAGTTGCGCAATTAGCTATGAATTACCGCAAAACAAACGAACAAACGATTAAACTCTCTTGTCGGTTCTCCTCTCACATATCATATTTTAACCATATATATATATATCCTTGGTATTGGAATATCCTATATAATCCACATATATAAACCTCCTTACTCGTACTTTTCAGGTCGGTCGGTTAAGAAATGTATTTACATGATACCATTACTCTTTGTCAAGATCACATACTTGCTTTTAATTGTGAGCAAACAGATGGCATGCCTTTGTCCACTTCCCGCTGCGCGCACTGCAGCCAGAAGATCGGAATTCCCAGGCATAGAGTTTGAACCGACCTTTTATTCTATTTTGGTGTTTGGGTTTCAAGTTATTTTAAAAACAGTAGTTGGACGGTTTGGTTTGATATTTGCTCAAATTTGGCTTGTAAGCTGACCTTGATAGTTAAGTTTTAATTAACTTTAAGAAACACCTCTTCAAGCTTATTTGGCAAACACAAAAAACGAGTTCGTTAGATACAATTAATTACTGTGCTTAGTAGGTGTTTCTAGCTGTTGAAGGAAAATAAGCAATTTGCTAAACAAAGTTCGTTTGCTTAAAACTGAAATTAGTTCTCACTTTTGCTTTCAAACTGGAATGATAATCAGCCTTGCATACTTCATTAAATGTAGCTTAGTGCCACGCGACCCAACACCTTTTGAGTTCTTTGTGCTCAGTTGGGCCATGTTTAGCTAAATTTCACTTCCTTTCCTAATTTCAAACTAGACTTTGTTTCGACAGAATCTTAGGAAAATTAGGTTTCTTTCAAACCATTGTTTAAGTTTCTTGTATAGGAATTTGGTTATAGAGATATTTCCAAGTTTGCCATTTTTTTCCACGCGCAGGTGAATTCAACTAAAGTTTGGTTTCTTTTGTTCTATCAGGTCTAGCATCTCCTAACACCTACTTTCTCAATATGAATACTGTGTATTTTTGCTTAAAAACAAGTAACTTTATCGTTAGTTCTATGAACTGTAAAGAAGCAAATAAACCGCGTTCAACTCAAATTCTTGTGTTCCTAAACATTTCTCAAAATCTGTAAGATTCTACCCTTTAGGTCCCAAAAGTGATTAACATCAATTTTTTCTTGACAATATCAAAACAGAATGGAAAGAACTGATCATGAGAATTAACTATATGACCACTAGATGAAAAATACGTTGATCTTGTATCAAAGTATCACAACTATTTTTTTAAGACAATGTATTGAGATCAGTCAGAAACCCATAAGGGGTTGAAACGTGTAACTCACGTCTAAAGTATTCAGCATAGATTTAATGTATGTCCACAAATTTAGGATATAGGGAAAGAAAAAGACAGAGAAAAAGAGAAAGTAGGCGACAGGCTAGCGAAGCTCAAAGAGAAAGAGCGACAAAGAGCTGGAGCGAGAGATAAAACAAAATCAAAGTTTGTAGCGGCGGTGAGAAAATGAGAAATGCTAGCGGCCACCAACACTGGATGAAAAAACAGATTTGAAATGAGATAAATGTGGGACAAATGTGGTCTAAATATAAAATTTGTCATATTTGTTCACATTTGTGCAAAGCACAAATTAGACATTTGTCTTTGAGACAAATAGGATAATGATGCATTTGCTATCTAAGACAAATGTGAACAAATGCTGTGTAAATGTAGGACAAATTTAAAATTTGCTTTGTGACAAATACAGATAAATGAGCCAAACTGCAAACAACTGTGTTCAAATGTGTTCAAACTTTGTCACATAACATATTTGTATGGACAAATATAGAGCAAATTTTATATTGTAAAGTGAGCGTGCCAAGCCAGTACATACGTACTACCCTTCTCTCTTTTCTTCCCTGGCATCTACCCCTTTATTGCTTCTTGCAATTTGCACTTAACACAAGCTTTCAACCTTTCTTTAAAGTGGACTAATGCTGCAGAAGTTCATTCAGCTCAACTAGGACAGGTTGAAAGACCATCAGTTCGATCCCTTTCCCCCTCATTTATCACAACCCTTGCCTGAAACCCTGATATAACGAAGACACTGCTAAAACAGTAACAATCTTCATTGCACTTTGTTCCTTGAAACTTCTTAAATATCAGAGTTCCACTGTAAAGGGTGCAAGGTGATTACAGTATTTAAAGAAAAATGACTCAAGAATTTTAACTGACAATTCTCATTTATTTCACAAAGCTTGTCCTGATCTTACAATTAACTGTAAAACAAAACTAAAACATTAAGTTTAACAAGTGTCAGTTCATTTCATGATGACCAAGTCAAAAGACTTTATTAGGTAGATAAATAAACAGAAAGTGACCAAGTTGGGATTGCAAAAATCACTTTTTTTCCAAAGTGACCGAAATGGGGTCTATAATATGGCCACAGAGTAGACTATCGGTATACAGTAATGGGATAGGGATACTGAGAGGCCAGCAGCACATACCCAGTAAAAATTAACCATTAAATAAAACTTTCCCTTCAGGTACCATTGGTACAACATCCAACAAAGTGTATCTTTAGTTATTTACCACAGGAAAGATAACAATCTTCATTGCACTTAGTTCCACTGTTATTAGAGTATGTAATTTTAAATAATAGCTATTAAAAACACCTCTGTTAAGTGGACACCTTGAGATGGTCACTGTTTCTCTTTATAACTCACTCTATTAGGATCTCTATAAGACGGATATACCGAATCAGTAGTGCTGGTCCCAAAGGTGTCCATCTTAAAGAGAGTTGACTGTCCAGACAAAATATTCTTATTTCTTATATTAAAAATATATCTAAATGCACTTTAGGAAATACCACTAACAAAACGCAAATGCCTCACAATTGCCAAGGTTTGTTTGGTGGGCTATTGATACTTGCCAAAGGTAACAAAACTAATGAAATAGCTGACTTCTGAAGTGACTGTGAGGGTTTAATGTACATTTGTCATTAATCAATAATGCTACAAAGACTTAGACTACGAGTAGTCCCCCATTTTTCCTCAGGGATAGTAGAGCGAGCGAAACGCGAGCGCGCGTGAAAATTACCCCACGTGAGAAAAGGCGACACGTGGCGGGGAGAGAGAAAAAAAAATCCCCGCCGCGTGTCGCCTTTTCTCGCGTGGGGTAATTTTCACGCGCGCTCGCGTTTCGCTCGCTCTACTATCCCTGAGGAAAAATGGGGGACTACTCGTAGTCTAACAAAGACTTGACTAAAATTTGGTAAACAGCAAAACTTTCAGATATCATAATATATTTTTGTACACGCATCTTATTGATAGCTTGAGAATTTGCAAAGTAATCAAAGACTATACCATTTGCACTCTTCAATGTTTGCCACAGTTAACCAAATAATCCAAGTTACATTTATGTAAGCTCTTAGAAAATCCATAACATGTACTGTTATTAAAATCTATAAACAAATAATGGACTTTGGACATTTAAGCCAACAGTTAAACCTTGATTATCTGGACCTCAATTAACCAACTTTTTGATTATCACAACTTTTCCTCTGGTCAAAGATTTCTTAAATGAATATTACAAATAAACGAGAAGGCAAACCCAAGCCTGATTTTCTTTTGGCTTCACAACTTCGAAAGAGTCATTGAAAAGTTTTCTTTTGTCTTTGAAAAGCAAAGTTGGTACTTTTATGTGATGTCAGCCTGCAAGGAAAGTCGTGTCCGATAGCCTGGGGCTAGTGGATTTTGCTATCGGGCTAGTGATTTTTGTTGCCTGATGGGCAAGTGCTGTTTTTTGGAGAAATTCAAATTACCTGTTTTCAAGCAACGAAAAGGTTAATTTGCAAAAAAGTTTGTTTTAAGTGGTCAAAAAAGTTCCAAGTGAAAAGAAGGTGTGATAGGCCTAGAAAACTTTTACCAGGATCGGTTGGTTCTTCATGTAACGTGCATATGTGCTGATATGTAGTGAAGAATTTAACGTACCGGATGTGCTCATTGTGTTCTGTGAAGACTAAACTCTCAAGGGTACTAAGTCAAAAAGCAATCTTATAAATTATCGAGGAGCGATTTCCCAAAACTAAACCTGGCAACTTTATGAGCACGTCCATGTTGTGAATTGCAATTTGCTCGACTTGCTTGCTGTTGCTGCTTATCTCCTAAATTTTGAATAGGACTCGACTACGACAACACTGTAGTTAATTGCTTGTTTTCACGCGACGATTTTGATTATTCTGTCATTCACACATGGGGCAACGATAAAAGCAAAGCTGTGATTGGAGGAGTCACAGTACCGCAAAGGTGGTGCGAACACTTTCCAGAAAATGGGAGCTGAATTATAATTGGCTAATCACAGGAAAGCAATGTAGTTCGGTTTTCAGCAGCCGTTAGTGGGGAGGAGCGTTGCGTGACGACACTAAAAACGGCTGTGTAGCAGACTAGCCTTGACTGAGAAGTGGCCTGAATGTGGCTCAGGATGGACCATCAGGTGCTGGCCTCTCGGATATCCCACCCTCAAACCTGGGCTTTGCCATAGCTCTGGCATGAGGGATAAGATTCTTAAGGTAAACAACACCTGAGGCTGTGCTCTCCAGGTCACCCGTGGCAACTGACTTTTAATCCTGAGTGTCTAAGGCCCAGTTCCAAACGTCAAAATTCACATGCGCAGAACTTTATTCCTAATTTACTCTACTTAAATAGTTAAATGCGGCATTTGATTTAAACGTCAAATTTAACTCCCTAAACTCCGCTGAATTTAACTCTGTTAAAAGTCAATATTCCCAGTAATATAATAATAATTTACCAAAATTCATGCATTAAGTTGGCACATGTGAAATGCAACGTTTGAATCAAAATTTGAACCTTAGTCAAATCTTCAACTGTTTCAGTCGCAGATACGGCAAACATCGCATTTAATTTAAACAGTCTTATTTAATTGATTCAAACGTTGCACTTCACATGCATTTAACTCTTGCGTTAAGTTTGGCTCAAGTGAAATTCGACATTTGAACCCAGCCTAAAAGAAAGTTTTTCATAGGAACCATATCTTGAGCAGTGTGGATTTCACAGTTTCATAGCAATGGACTCAGACCCTTCAAATTTTCTTTGAGCACAGCCATTTGGCTAGAAAAACATTTTAACACTCATGAGGTAAAAAAATAAAACATAAATTTGTGAACATACTCCTCTTCCACTTTAGAGCCACTTGTCATGTTTTTTGTCAACCATCTTTCTGCATGTTGGAAACAAAACAAAAATTATAGTTGTAAATTTACCAAATAAAGTGCTATGTTAGATAAGCTTAAACTTAAGCTTTGAGACAGAAGCATATAACCCTGATAAGGACTTCTGCTTTGAGATAACCATAATCATCCATAATATACATGTATTTGGTTGCTTCCAACAGCAACTTTCTCCAGGCCATCGATCTCGTTTTGTTTAAAGAAGAAATAAATATGCCCCACTTCAAAGACTAACATTGTCCCTCAAAAATTGGGCGCTTTAAGCTAAGTTGTAGGTTCCTGTGATGTTTGATACAACGCAGGCAAGTCGGCGCCTTTGAAGACACGCTATCAGTTCAGCTCCAAAGAATAAGCACAAACTCTCACGATCAAAAGCATTTCTTATATCATCAAAGCAACAAGAAAGTAAACCTACCCTTAAATCCATTGCAACTTCTCCTTTAGATTCTCTGCGTGACAGTTTTGAGCCGCGTTTGCTGTTATTTAGTCGCTCCTGTTTTGCGAGTTACGTTATCTTGCTGAACTGCTGCGTTTGCTTCTTTCAGTTTCTTCTGGCTCTCTAAAATAGAATCTGGTCTCCTGTTCGTGTTTTCCATCAGGAAAAGTTGTCTTTCTTCAGCAGGACTGCTTGTAGCCATGATTGAACCATAAAATACGAGTCTAAAGACAACAAAACGGCCAAGCTGACAAAGAACTTTTCGAAATGAACTGAAGACGCTGTCATGGTGATCAAACATACCGCGCGTGTAGCTGTGGACATTTGATTGGCGTTCTATCGCTGACGTAACTTTAACGTCACAACGCGAGTACTTTTCGCGCATTCGCGCGCGCGTTCATTCAAAAAGACGATCAAGATGAACGGATTAGAGAATAGGGTGTACTTATCAGCAGCCTTTAACCGGACACCCTCTATTCAGCGGACACTAAACCGGGTCCCGAAATTTTAATTACGTCTTAAATTTCCCTTTATAACGAACCCCTATTCAGCGGACACTTCTATTAAGCGGACGCGGACACTAAAATAAATTGTATTTGGCTAATTTTTATTGTTAATAACCTCTATTAAGAGGACAGCGGACCGAATTAGCAATAGTAGTACTGGATTACGTCCTTGAAAAACGTGCTGTAGTGGATCAATAAAAGTAAATCAATACAACATTTGGCTGTCGATAAACTGTACATTATACCGAGAGTCTTGCACAACGTATAGCACGGCCTCCTTAGCTTCCTTAACAACATGGAACTTTATCACAGTACAGAGTAACCGTTGAAAGTTAAACATTGCGCAATTTTTACAAACCGTGTTAAGCGGACACCCTCTATTAAGAGGACGCTTGGGAAGGTCCCGAAGGTGTCCTCTCAATGGAGGTTTCACTGTATTATTATTATTATTATTATTTTTCTGTAGTTAGGTCTTTTTACCGGGAAATTGGTACGGAAAATTAACAGCAATAGATTTATATCTCGCCTCATGGATCAGAACCTTATCTTATTAAAATCAGCGCATTGACTATTATTATTAAAAAAAGTTATAGTTTTCAAAATTGTCACGGTACTTATTTACTTATTTATCTTATATTTGTTATTGCTTAAACATGACATAAAGAGTTCAGTGATTGTACAGTGGGACTCCGAAACAACGAAGAACATTTTTTCTAGTCCCTTGGTCTTTCATTATGTCTAGCGGTGTATATGGTGATGTGGTTTAGACCCTATAGTGTAGGGTGGTAGTGCAAATAACACTCTGCCATATGGCTGAATAATTTTGGTCTTTTGACTAGGGTTGAACTTTCATATTTTCAGTGGCACAGCATAATGATCAAAACACTGACAACTCATCAAATTTAAGGAGTCAAAGGGAGGAGGAATTCTTTCCTTTTACATCTAATCCAACTTTTCAATCTTGGTAATAAAAAAGGCTAGTGAGCCTCACACTTGCAACGCAAGGTAACTTCCTAGCATACGCTAAAACTTCTAAAGACTCCTTTTTAATACATGGATATAAACAAATTGTGATTTTTATGAAGAGACGGTAATTTCCCTTTTATTCACTTCACTTAAAGAATTTTTAATTTTTAAATTTTTATCGTGTAGTCGTAATTTACGCAGGGCCCCTATTGATACCAGCCAACTGCTGATAGGGCCACTCTGCCTAGATAAAGTTGACTTGACTTGACTTGACTTGAATACAGTGGAACCTCGATATAACGAGCCTCTTTAAACGTTTTAATCAGCGTATAAAGTACGGTAAGTTGATCGGAGCATTGATCCAGTGTGAGTAAGGCGCAATAATAGCTAGCCAGAAAATCCCTCATTGCAATTTCTACATAGCTACACCTACATGCATCTACGAGTACTTGACAAGGGTTACCCATTGCGCCAAAAACAACCAAATAAATAAATTAATTAATTAATGAGACAAACAATAGCCTTGTTTCTAAACAATTCAGAAAATCATATAGCGATTTTACTGGAACGAGAAGTCAAAAAGTTATTTTTCTCGTATTTGTCTTATTTTAAGATATCTTTGTACAAGGGCAAATATAATGGCATATTTGAATCACATTTGTCTCACATTTCCTCAAGACAAATGTGATAACAGATTTGTCTCACATTTGGGACATTTGATGGGTGGACAAATCTGAAATCAGATTTGTCTTAGATTTGTCTTTTAGGCAAATATCATTAAATTCAATTTTTCGTCCAGTGCAAGGTGAAAATGAGTGGCAGTGAAAAAATAAAAATAAGAACACGTACTACATTTCCTCCATAAAACGTGTAACTAGGAATCACGTTGAAGTCGTGCAAAACAACGGCAAAGAAACGTGCCAAAAAAATTGTGCTTGGACGGGCAAAGTTGCTTTTTTGCTAATTAGACCTATTGTTGTTTTTTTTAACCGTTCTCGTTGCCTTCGCCGCTTAGCGTTACACGATTCTATATTTTGTTTGAGCAAACTATAAATAATATCGAGAGCTTTGCTTTTAGCCCTGGCTAAATAAACATATATTACACTGTATGTGTTATATAGATGAAGGGGAGGAAAGAAATTCAAAGAGGACAGACGGCTAATTGTTGTTGCTTGAAATATCTGTAAGTCGTAACTGTTCTTCAGTAAAATGGCAAAATGTGAGCAATTCCACAATTGATTTCGGCTTCATTAAATCTTGCATACCAATTGTAGAACATTTTCCTTTTGTTTGTCTTTATTGTAGGATTTGCTGAACACACATGGTCAATGAAGACAGTAAAATTGTGGTCAAGCACTCTTCTGAGAGGGCACAAATCAATCAATCTTGCTGCATTAAACAGCAACAAAGTTGCTTTTGTCATTCATTAGAGCCAGAAGGTGGCATCTAAATTATTTATGATCAGAAGGTTTATTTATCACTTCTGAAGTGTATTTATTACTTCTTTGTGAGTGGGACAAATTAACTGTGTTTGAGGGTCAATACTTGTAATAGCTACAGAGTCATGTGTTTAAGTTGGTTAGTGTTCTTCTCTGAAACGGTTTATATCTGAATGACATTGTTTTTCAAACCAAAGATAGACTTGATTAGCACTATTTTTGTATTCGGTTTTTTAGATATCCAATGTACCTGTAGATGATAAACCTTACCAAGATATATTCTAAATCAAATTAATAAAACAAATACCTCTACTTGTTTGAGGTATGAATTTTGTTTTCAACAACATGATAATGTGACCAGACAGTCATATTTTTTCAATCCCTCATCCACTTACCTCAGACTAATCAAAAACCCCATAATCCCTGATGTTACTGTTATTTTTAAATTGGGAGCAGTGTTTATGTTTATTTCAGAGGTGATTTACAGTATTCCCAGACCATATTATTAACACTACACAAAAACGTAAACTTTGTTTCATCCTAAAAAAAAGGTCAGTATTTCAAAGATAATATACTTCTAAGTTTTAATAAGCCTTATGGAAGGCAAGTGTTTCCTCATGAAAAAGAAGTGAAGGTTCTACCATTAACCAGGAGAGTACAGTTTGCTTCCCATTTGTATTCTAGTAGTTAACAATTAACCGTTTTACATAACATTTTTGAAAGCGTTGCAGTTTGCTTTTTCAAAGACCTGACTGAAAAGTACCTTGGGTCATTGTACATTTTTACCTGAAAATAACAAAACAACTTGCTTCACTATGAAAATTGATTTGAAAAAATTAGAAACGGCGTTTCCACGGTGGTCCGCAAGCAAATTTCCTTTCTCTGCTGAGAGCTTTTCCCCGCTTTTTTACATCTGTCAACTCCGGCTTCTTGTCACTGGTTGTCCGTAAATAAAATTGAAGGGAATATTAAACGCTTGTTTGAGCTGGGTACTTTTACCGTTAATAAAATAATTCGACACTCGCTGAGCTTGTCGATAAAAACACAAAAGAAATCTTCAAAACCGTGATAAAAAGAATTAAAATTATTTCCGGTTTTCTTGTGGTTTGTAGGAAATTACGTTGTGCCTTTTTTGTAGTTGTTTTGTAGCTGCAGACATGTAAGTTTTCGCATAGTTTTTATGTAGTTAGGCTCCCGTTTCGTGCATAAAATTATCGGGCGCTGGAGTCATTCTTCGCTCTCGCAAGTTTCATAATCATTTACTCTGTCTTTTGCCTCTACCGGTTTTGTACCAGCTAACTGTTTTCTCCAAGAACAAGTCTTCTTCATCCATGGGCAATCTGCATTGTCGAAGACTGAGATATGAAATATGCGATGAACAGTAAGACGCGCCAAAATATCGGATGTAAGAGGTTGAATGGCTCTCGATAATGTGACGTCACATTTTTTCACTATATTGGAACCGATCGCGTCAGCCAGTTTCCTATCCAATCTTTCTATTATCCATGGTATGAGTGGGAAAACAACCCAAATGCGTTCAATAACGAACTAAATGCACACGTCAAATAAATAAGTAAATATAGCACGCGCTCATTAGATTGCGCGCCCACACAACCTACACTTACTGAAAATATACTAAAACCACTAAATTAACAATGGATTTGAGATACTTAACATATGGAAAAGTGACGGGTAGTAGGAGGGCAGAGCGCTTATTAGGGATAGACTGCTTATTTGCAAGATTTACTGACGGTAGGTGGGTGCCAATTCGGAGAACGGAGCGTGTTTAAGCTGAATGGGCGTGGCCGTGGAGTGCATTTTAAACACGAGTTAACCAAACAGACTTGACTATTTCTAAGGGGCCAAGGAACGGTCAGGACAGACTATTACGGCATCCGGTGTGAAGAGGACTATGGGATGGTTCTCCCCTTGACCGTGCTTCTCTCGTTAATATTAGGGAGCTCAAGCAACAACGACGGAACAAAAGAAAGTGTTTACATAAGAAAAGAGTTCAACTCCCGCAGGATTTGTTTGGAACACCAACATGGCCGTCATTTCATTGTATGGCCGCCGTGACGTCGTGCGAGACCGTTCTATCGCAGACTGAAGGGCAACTGGGGTCGAGTCAGCAAACAGAGGGTCAAGAGGGTCACCATCTTTTCAAAGTCGATAATATGAAAAAAAAGGATACAAAGGAAATATGATACAGATTAACGCCTTAATTCGTTTGTTTACGGCAGTATTTAGATCAGTTTTACTCTCTAAACCCTAAGATCAAAATTTGAATTCTCATTTGTTTCCCCTATTCATTTCCTACAGAAGTAGTGGAAAGAAGTTGATAAAATATCAAGCAAATTCATCTTGAGAGATCATGTCCGTAATTCATATGACCGCTCTGTTTTACAAAAATCATCGATATTACAAGGAGAAAATTGATGCTGGTCACTCTTAGGGCTCAACGGGTTAATAAATAAAATGTTAACTTACTTGTTATGCGGGCTTCATGTGGCAGCCTGCATTGAAGTTTCGGCCAAACAGCGTTCTTCTTGTCTAATCCAAATGGTACTATTAACCCAAGCTCGGTGCATATTAAATTTAATGCATGTTTTGATACTGTACTTGTTGCGAACGAGTGAATCACTTTGTATAGCTGTCAAAATGTGAAATATAGGCATTGATGAAGAAATAACTCCGCTTGCCTTAAATTGGATTTTAAATTGCTTTATCTGTGCAACCTGAGCTCACTTCATGGCCATTTTCTATAATTTTGCAGCTCATTGGTTGTTCGTGGAAATGCATTTTGCAATTATCGAAAAATAAAATCTTAGAATATCAAAGAGATTAAGTTTTTTGATCTAAAATCGCTGGTCCGTCCTCACAGAGACTCGCTCTTAAAAAAGACGTTTTGGCTTCCATAGTAGTTAAACACCGGCCAGACTGTAAAAAATCAGCGGTGATTGGACCGTTTTCCAGGAGGACTGGATGGGGAGAGACACCAATTCCCTTAAGACGCAAAATACAGTTAACTTTGAGTTATCTTCAAGGGAAGTAATATAGTGTCCATTTTATGAAAAAAAATTCAATTTTACTGTTAAGAGTTTATCAAGACGTTCACTACGCGAAAACTAGTAATAAACTTGAATGTGTATGAATTACAGGCAGAAAAAGTATTCCGCTTTTACGAATGAAACGTTATGATTAAGCAAAAAAATTACGGACACACTTACTCTTGGCAAAACTCAAGAGCAAAGATATTTCTCTTCCAAAAAGTGGGTGTTTATTTGTTGCTCATAGATTAGCTGAACTCCAGGTAAGTTACATCAGCTGTAAAATTTCATCTCAGCCCCTCTCTCCCACGGACGAAAACATAAAAAGATTTAGTTCAGATCGAAGATTCAAACAGCAATAAAATGTTTTATTATATATGTGCAAATGACCGATTTTTTGGACAATTTTGACTTGGTTGACAGGGCAGTAATAAGCCTTTATAGCGTACTTAAAAGATGTCTAAAAATGTTTGTTTCTCCGGTAATCAAGCTCAAGCGTCATGCAGCACGTTTTTAACAGGAACTCTAACTAGAACCAGTCAAGCAAGTGTTTCGTTTTTCTTAGGACAGCATTCAAATTAGTCCAAACAAATCACATCAGCATCTTTGTCCTTAGTGGTATCCCTACCATATACGACTGGCTGGGTTCCTCCTTAGGGGCCTGGGAAGTAGTTTGACCTTGTCCTGGCGCAGCTGCTTGTGTTTCCGAGGGTGAACTGGGGCCAGATAAGGTATCTGGCCTTATAAGACTCATTGCTGAGGCCTTGCTACGTATCATGGAAGTGATCTGATTTTCCACCAGAGCTGTGGCAGACTTGCTCAGTTTTTTACCAATTCTTCCTTGGATAACTGGAGGAGGACCACTGCGAGGAGACTTGGTTCCAGTTTGGCCAGTGCTTAAACTGTAAACGCTATTGATGACTGGAGTAAGAGCGGCTCCAGAGCTGGAAGGAGCCGACGCTGTTTGTGGTAAAGGGATGCGGCAGTCACACCGGGCTTGGTAAGAAGAGTAGTGACGTACTGTGTGGGAGTGGGTGAGTTAACGTGATGACTGATCATCGGAGAGCTTGGTTTGGAGATATTCTGCACGAGCCCCGGCTTGGCCTGACTTGACGTAGCAGTAGAGGCCGAAAGCAATAGAGTAGTTGGTGAAGGCGGCTGGACTGTGATAGTTGCATTGGTGCCTGTCACGGGTGGAGCGCGGTATACAGAGCTTGTAGTATAAGTGCAGAGGTCCTGCTCTCATTTTTACGGGGGGCATGGTAGCACCCCCGCCCAACACTAAGGGTTGGACCTTCGGCTGGATAGCAACTGAACCCATTTTTGGAACGCGATGTGCTGGATGATGTTTCCAGGTAAGGTGAAATTAGGGGGCGTTCCCTTACCACGTTTCGTTAGACGGCTGAGGATTCCTCTCTCCGACATGTTAGGCCGAGCAGTGACGTGAGGCATTCGGACCAGTGTCGAAGGAAGACGATTGACGTCCGACTTCATGTCTGATAGCAACTCCTCCAGCTGATTAAGTATTGCAAACAAAAACAAAAACGATAAATGTCCTTCTGTTACATCCTAGAAGTTAAAAAGATGAAAAGTCCTATCCACTGGATAAATCACTATCCAGAGGACATTAAAATTGGTTTCCCTAATACGTATCCACTGTTTAACCATTTATGCGGTGGATAGCGCTATAGATTGCTATAGAGCTTTTGAACAATTGGGGGCCCTGGTGATATGGTGATTTTTTTTGTCTTAAACGAACCATAAACTTATCCAATCATATAACAAGGTTACTATGTTTTATACAGTTCTAATTACCACGAGCGAAGTGATTATGGAAAGAACTGATAAAGATGTATATTCTCAAGTATATAAATCTTTTACTTGTGGCAACCATGTCTTTCCCTTAAACTGCCCGCTGTTTACTGTAGAAGGTCATTGCACTTGTGCGACAGGCATCCTTTTGATTGCTTGTAAAATCAGATAGGGATGTTTTTGGGCGGGGTATCATGGTTGTAAAACCGCGTCATATCTCATTATCATTTTCATTTAAATAATTGTTTGTTTGTTTATATGTCACCTTCATAACATTCATTTATTTATATTTTTTTGACTTGGCCCATAATGATAATGGTTAACTAAAGCAGTGCTGTACATTTTTTAAATACATAATAGTTTATGAAATTTAAGTCTATATCTACATTGGAATACGAAAACCTAACTGTTGAGAAAAAAGCCTCACTTGCACACTAGGATTACTGTGACGCAACTCCTTCAAGTTGGGCGCGAAAGTTCACGGCGGTTGCCCGTTAACATTTGAAGAAATTGCGATGATGTGAAATGACGTAAGCTATCGAGTGAAGAAAACATAGTACGGTCATCCTACTGGTTGTTTTTATTCAAGCTGAGGTGAGTTAGACGCATTTGAAACTTTGTTTCTAATTCGTTTTGGAAAGAAAACTGTTAGTACCTTTCTGAGGCATCGCCTGCAATTGTTATGATCTCTTATATTTGCACAGACATTATGGTATCGAAAGCAGGTTTTTTGAAACATGATCAGGAAACGAGCAGCGGCCTTTCAAGTTTGAAACAACTAAAAAAAGTTGGAAGTTCAGGACTTGTACGGTAAAAAATAACTATTTTTAAACATGGATTGATGGTAGTCGACTCAGGCACGTAGGGCCAGCTGTGGTACCACGGTTTGAAACGTGCGGAAAGAGAGTCAAAAAACAGGGTTTCATCCACCGTTAACTGTTTATTTTTTTTCTGCTTTATTTACGCGCGCTTTGTGTCGGGTTATTTAGTTATAGTTTTCTCCGGACCCTTTTCGGCGCTGACTCTCTTTCCAGGTCTGTTCACTGTGCCCCTGATGAGAATGACAGACCTTCTGAGAAGACTACAATTTTTAAATTAACATCAGTCTATGTTCCCGTCTATATTAGTGACCTCACTAGAACTTAATAACAGTGTAACATAGCTATTTATCTATTTAGCTCTGGTACCGTAGCTAAATGAGTATTTACCACTTACTTAAGGTATCAGCCACCCTTCAGGACCGTCCGCGCGCGGATCGCTGTAGCGTCAGTCGTTTTTATAAAAACCCCTATAAACCATATATTTTTTAAAAGCTTAATAATTCCAGATTATGGATTTGAACTAACAAAAACGATTTACTTAAGTGTGTTTCGAAATTGGAACGCTTTGTGTAAACGTACACGTCTCTATAAATCATGTTCCACTCCCGCGGCAAATAAACGGAAGAAAACAAGTAACACCGCATTCGCTTCTTAACACGTTCCACTAAAAAACCGTGTCTCAGATTTTTGACAAGTGCGTTTGTTTTTCTTTTATTAGCAAAAGAAGTTGGGGAAGGCAATTAGTCAACACTCCCTGTGGAAAAAAAGCTCTAGCTTTAAAATGAAAAGGAGTATTAAAATTCGCAGACATGGTTTTGTAGAAGAGATATATGGCATCACTCTGGCTCAATTTTAGCCAAATTGATTGAAAGGCTGCCGACTTGGAGTTCAAAACGTACGAGTCAATCGGCAAAATCTGCGTTCGGAGATAAAATAGAAAATACATTTTTGGCGGCATCCTACCTGGAATGAGATTATAACACCTAAATGTTTATTCTTATTGATATCAGAGAGGGATCAATTTTCTCTAACAATAGGACTTTGACAGGTAACATGTAACAGGAAAACTTCCACTCTTTTACATCACGAGAAGCACGGTTTAATTCTTTCTTTTTCGTATGATCCGCCCAGGCGTTTTTGTTGATCGGCGCCAGGCCAAGGAAACTAAAAAACTTTGAAGCCGCCGAATGTCCACCACCGATTGCTCGACGGCCAAGAACTGAGGCCCGGTTTATTTGAAACGCTCTGCTCTTCTCGGAAGAATTAAAAACAGAATTTGCCTTGTGCGACGGACAGCTTTCATTCTCGCACTGGATTCTCCAGGTGGAACCAAGTCCATGCTTAGTCGCTACATTTTCCATGACTTGGACTCTTCCCTGGCAATCGACAAGATACAGACTCGTCCAGTTTCTCAAGCAGCTTTTCGCTCGATACGATAGCTCGACCGCTTATTGTTTTCCACGGCTGGATTTTGGAGCGGCTTGCACTCTCAGCAACTGCAGCATTTTCGCTTTTCTGAATATCCAACTCCTCGAGCCACTTCTCTTGCTGATAAAATGAGCCTTTGTCGCTCTCTGCCAATTTTGCTGCCCATTCTTTGTCAAACTCGCTCTTCGATTTCTTTTTCCCTCTCGGTTTCGATGACGAAAACGGACACGACCTTTTCTTTTTTTTGGCGGCATTTTCACCGAAGCAAACGCTAAATATCCACGGAGAAGACTAAAGGCTATAGACAACGCGAAGACAATTCGCACGTGTTGTGTCGAAGCACGCACTCGGTATTAGTTACTAGTTCACAGGCAAGTTAATTGATATATGACACGGGTATGACAGAACTTGTCAACGATCAATTAAGATAATTAACGAGAAAAAATCTTTTACCCCCGATATCTTTCGACAGAAATAATATTTTCTTTTGATTTTTGTTTTAAAAGAAAGCTCTCAAGCATATCTATTTGAAAACGTTGAAACCTCAAATATGGAAAAATGGCAATTTTAAGGGTGGCTGATACCTTAATGCTATACATTCTTACTAAAAATAACTAACGTATTTGTGACTATTTTTGCCGCAGCTACATATAGTTTACGCTCAATGAACTAATGTGTCGTTATTGAACTACTGGTGTGGTTATTGATCTGTTGTGTACTTATTGAACTGCTGTGCGGTTGTTGAACTAACAGCAAGGTGTAACTAATCCTAAACCACACGGAAAAGCTTGCTACGCAGGCTAATTTTCACCAGATAGGTTTTACACCAGGCCTGATAGTTTTGAAGTCTCTCACAAAACATCCCAAAAGCGGGGAGCGATGAAAGGCAAGAATATTCACAGGCTTATAGTTCGAAAGATTCTACTTTAATTGTGATGAATGAGTAACATGCAAGAATAGCTCGCGATGGGCTGACTCTACATGAGGCTACAAAATACTTTGACGTGTATAGCAAGAAGTAGCTCTAATGGTCCCCCGCCACGCCCCGCCCTGTGTCACGATCGGCTGGCTTTATCACTGTTTCTCTCCGCCCTTCCCTTATAGACAGTCTGTTCACAGGCTATTGAAGTCATAAACTACTAAATGTTCTGTGTGAAAGAGTGCCTTTATGAAGTACTGCATTGGCAGGTTTGTTTCCTGCTAACGACTCCTTGGACAAATGCTGGTGACTTTCCTGTTAAGCCCTCTAGTTCCGCAGATCTACCGGAGAGGGCCAAAAAAAACACGACTCACTTCAAGTGTGCAAATCAAGTGGGGCCTGAAGTAGTATCGAAAAGGGCCATTCCAGTTTGTCAAACATGTAAGGATTCGTCAAAGTTGTCGAGAGGGGAGAGCAATAGCGCACTTCTAAGAAAAGAGCCTTTTCGTGACGACTCAGCTGGTTAAAACCCCTGTTCATCGTATCTCAGTTCTCGAAAATGTGCTAAAACACCCATCCTGCAGATTGATTTGATTTTTACCTTGCATTTAAAGCCATTCCAGGATGGTTGGCGTCTTGCCTGAGTTTCATGGTATCGGCTCGTCTCAGCTGTTCTTCTATTACAAGCGCTTTTTCTAATAACTTAAAACAAAACAGCACAATTCACAAGGGAGCCATGCACAGAAATCAATAGTAAGATGCTCAAACCAACACAAGGCGTCAACTAGGCCAAAACAAGACCGTACAATAACGCGGCACAACAACGTGGACTGTGATGGTAGAACGATTTTCGTATGACCTTGAAAAGAAAAAACGCGAACAAAACAGAAACAACAAGAGAACGGAAATAGAGCTATTTTATTCGTTTATGGAAAGGATTGAAACGAGAGGACTCCAGGACTCTGACAAAGCTTTGATACTTTCTTTCTTTTAATTACTGACGGCAACACAAACTTCTTCAGGTCAGCTTCTTACAACAGCTAGTCACTCTGTACTAACCATCCAGCTGTACAACTTATAGAAGCATAACGCCGGTACGTTTAGGCTTGCTGATCATGAGAGTTACGAACGCTATTCCGAATGACTTTTAACGGATTTCCCGTTGTTAACAAGAGTGGAATAAACAATCCTACAAGAAAACCAATGAAAGCTCGACAGCTAAATCCACGAGGCTAAACCTTAAACCAAAACAGGAACTCCGATGTAGGTGATAATCAAGGTCAGCAATGGTCCCAAAACGTACCCACTTAAAAACTGACAATCAAACTTAATTAAACCCCAAGCTTGATGACATTTCTGTCGACAAACCCATTAAAAAGGTAATAACACTTAAAAACCTGTTAACGCATATATCAGTTAACCTTGATCCTCAAACCCAAACATAACGAAACTTAAATCACGAGAAGAACAAAGAACAAATAGAACTGTTACCAAAAATACTTATGATAATAATGTCAAAAACAGCCACAAAACTACTTCATAACACAACCTATTTGATGTCTAAAAAAACTTGGGAACAATATCAGCAGAACAAACCTTAAAGCGTCGCGCAATAAAGCGGTTCTTGTACACCAGAGAGACTGCAATGAAAACAAACGAAGGTAAAAGGTATGCAAAAGAAGTCTGAATTGGATTGATAAGAAACTGTTTGACTGGTAATGTTGAAACACGTTAACGTGCGCCGTACTTATTCTAACGTCTCCCGACTGAAAAGTTCTTTAATTTAAACTTTTCTTAAGGTACGACGCTCTCGCGTCCCTTGCACCTTTGGAAATCACGCAGCCAACTTACTGCACAGCTATTGTTTTACTATACCTGACAGTTCCTTAAATTAGAGTCTTTCGACTTACGTTGCTCGTCTCGCTTACATCCGTCTTACTTATTATTTATTGTAATGTTTTGGTGCGAATGTAAATATGAAATGGTTGCGATACAAGTAAAACGAGTGTGAGCCTTTTTTATCGATGTTTACTAACCAGGCACGTTGTGGCTTGCAATTTGCCCAGCAACCTTCGAGCAAGTGAAAAAATTATAGTCCATATTTAAGCTTAATAAACTCTGTATGCTTAAATAGTCTAACACAGAGCGCAGATCACCGGCTAAAAATAAGCACTTTCACGTTCTGTTTTCGATTAAAAAAGTATCCAAATTGTGCTTAAATAAATCATCAATTAATAAAGGAAAACTACAATGCTAACCTGGTCTTTTACAAGTTGTTTAAGTTTGGCATACATTTTGACAATCTCTTCGAGCACATGGTCGATGCTCAGTAGCCAAGCCTTCTATCCTAAAATGGAAGATAGGTCACGTGCATCATCGAATGAATTTTGTTCGAATCATTGAATGAATATTGCGTAAATTCTCGTATGAATATTGCTTGAATTGTTTCATAAATGTAGGAGAGAATCGAATGCATATCATGGCGAATTTATCGAATTTTACTACAAGTTTATCGAATGTATTGAACAAGATCAAACGTATTTGAATTTTATTGTCAATATGTGGAAATTATCAGACGCATATACGCGACATCGAATATTGACACATTTTGGCAACCATAGTCAGGCGCGTCGTAAATAGGACGCACAAGTTTCGTCTCACGTTTCTAATATTGTCATGTTAACTATTAACGCTCGATGTCCTTTGGAGATGATCTCGGATTTCAATTTAACGGTCACGTGAAGAGAAAAGAGATAAGGGACGAAATTCTGTAGCGATCTTCGTACAAACTGTGACTCCACTCGACCTGACCAGTTTCACGCGTGGAAAAGCGCCAGGAAACTCGATCCGACGGTCGGCAGCCTTTGTCTGCAATTTCTGCGACATGCGACGTGAATGACTCTCATGTTCGTGGTAATTTCAATGTTGTTTACTGGTGATTCGAATTATGTTTTTTCCCTTGTTGCTTTCCAGATTCAAAAGAATTATTTCCGGTCAGGTCAAGTGTAGTCACAGATCGGACGAAAAGTGGCCTCTAAAAACAACGCAAATCTGAGCAGAAGAACGGATATCAAAAAAAAAAGAAAACAACAACCCCGTCTAATTGAACCTTTAATCAATGTAGGTGGCAGATACTAGCCGATTTTGTTCATCAACAAGGTAATTACGCCTTAAAATAAAAGTACCCTCTTTAAGTTTCATCCCTTGGCCCTTTTCTCTTCTCGTGGCCGTTAGAGGAAAGTTAAAAACCCGCGTTAAAATTTAACACCGGGTTAGGGGTAACCGGCGTTCGAACAACTGAGTCATTTGTAGTTTGTTGTTGTCGCGAGTGACCAAGCAGTCTGGAAAAGGTATCTTACCATTTTCTTCGATCTAAACTTCAAACGACTAGTTACAGAACACCTGCACATACCGACCGTTTACAAGACCTGAGTCTTCGTACACCCCGACCTCTCACAAGGCTACTACTATCCGGACTTTGACGAGACGAGCGCAACTAGTTTTCGACTCAAGAGACAGCCTACAAGACGAGACTGGTTATCTTAACAACGTTTTTAGTAAGAACAATTACAACACGGACTTTGTTAAACGGAACACTTACAGTAACACTGATTCCGACATTCAGACCAACGTCAACTCTGGACCTGTTACGACAGCGACTATACCGTACATCAGAGGTACCTCCGAAACTATCGCACGTATATTACAACCTTACAATATATGTGTTGCACACAAACCGATAACCACTTTACGACGACTGCTTACTAATGTCAAGGAGAAAGACAATCCGAAGGACAGATAGGGAACAGTGTACAAAATCAAATGCTGCGACTGCCAGGCTTCTTACATTGGTGAAACCAGCAGAAATCTTAGCACGCGACTGACCGAACGCAAACAAGCGACAAGGAATGGTGACGTCAACAATCACATTGCTGAGCACCATTTACAGACGAAACATCAAATTGAATGGGACTCTGCGACGTGTATAACGTATTCTACAGACTGCAATCAACGTCTTACTTTAAAAAGCGGGTTTTCCTAACTTAGAACAAACGCCACTGAATCGTAGTCAACGGTAACCAGCGCCGTAAAAAACGACTTATTGACGAGATCAAGCAAAGCTAACTACGAGAGAACGACTGGAGAACTGACAATTTGGCTAACAATAGACGACTGTTTAACTGTGACAATAGACGGATCGAAACGCACCAATTACTGATTACGAGTCTTCATAGCCAGTAACATCACGGCTTAACTGACAGACGACCAATAACATTGCCACGTAATTGACCAATTAGATCATAACCAGAGTATAACACCATCAACTGACGTGATACAACTTACTTTGTCTCTGAAGATGACTACCGCACAGGTTGTCGAAACGTCAGTCACTGCCAACAATATCAGTCCTATTCAGGAAAACGTTCACCGGGACGATCAACCTCAACCTACTTTTGTTCTAATATTCTTACAGTCATATTAAGAGCATAGAATCCAACAGTGGAGTAAGATGAATTTCCATTTGCGCATTCAATTCAAGTAAAAAAAGGACCTGCCCTATTACAAGCACCTGTTATCTGCCACGTACATACCCCATGATGTTTACTCCATCCACATCGATCAAAACTCATCAGGAACGTTTCTTCCCGCCATAATAAAGAAGAAAAACTGTCTTCCGAAGTGTTTTTATTACGAAAAAAGCTGCCGGTTACTATAATTTACCGCATCTACTGCAGGGTAAAAAAATTAACAGCTAGTTAATTTGGTAGGACAGGATTATCCGTTGTAAACGAAGCAATTTTCAAAGCACTTGAAAGTTTTCTTGGCTATAACGGTATTGAGAGCGGGGAACTACCCAAAGGACAGGATACCCGACTACTACACTCTCATGACTTCGGGAAACAACTTCAAGGGTTTGAGCACTCTGCAAACATAATATTTCCATTTTGAAGGGATCTACTTTTACATCTTTAACAAGAGAATTCTGTTAACATCTTCTAAATGACTCAGTACCAAAAAAGGCTGTTCAGATGGTTAAGTGACATTCTTGTTCCAGGGAAATCATTTTACTCCTCCCTTCAACAAGGTAAGGGTCGGTGTGCATGGGGGTGACCGTGGTGTCCAGAGCGAATGGTTCATGCGCGCAATTCAGTGGGAGACAAAGGAAGGAACAGTCAAATGCTAGAGAAAAGTAGCTGCGATCGGTTAGTATTTTTGATAAAATAATAAGATAAAACAATTGGAAAGTATTATTACCATTATTGCTCCTATAGTTACCTTTCCTGCCTCAGCCAGGCCCGATTCAGATGCCGATCATCTATTTATGAGGGAAAATTAATACAGTGATTAAGGTCGCGGCGGACACCTTGAGCTCATTGTTAGGCATTTATTAAGGGCGCCAAAAGGAGCCCGCAGCCTATTCTTGGTCAGTGCTACTCTATGAACTGTATGGCAAGATTTTCCCAAATCTGTCCACATTTTTGGGATGCTGGTGTTGTGCCGACTAATATGCATTGTATGTGGCCGCGAAGGCCTTAATGTTGAGTTTAAGATCCGTCGAATGTCATAGTAATCAAGTGAATACACATGCAAGTGATGCAACAATCATTGTTCGATTAGCAAGGACACGTAATTCAGGTATACTAATTCTGTACCAAATGAGACTTGCCAGCCGGCAATCTATTTACTCAGGAAAATGAAAGTAGAGCCTGATCTCAGCTTAGAGCAAGACGAGTTATTGGTAAGATACGAGTGTTAGCAAATTCTAGAAATCCATGTAAATTAAGTTTATTCAGGTTTCACTCAAGTGCATGGTTTTCGTATTTTTTTAGCTTACTTTTCCAAGCATGTTACGTCGCTTCTCATCTGAAAGCTTCGATAACCTTCAAACTCTAGTAGTAAACTAAGCTTTATTAATTATTTTTCTTTTGCATATCAAGGGCCTTTGGTTAGTAAACATGGATTGAGTACCCGATTGAATATTCAATAAGACTTATTCGAGCTGTCGTGACTGTATACATTTCAGGTTGAGAAATGTGTCACGCATTACTGTTTTCATGGTATATTTGAATGCGAATACTGTCAACTCCTTTTATTGCAGACACTGTAGGGATCTCGAGTTGGCTTTCTCATTAGCGAGAGTCCGTAATGGCGGCAGTTTATTTCAGTGAAGCTTCTGAAATTTATTTTTGCCCGGGATTTAACCGCTGCTCCGTATTATCGGGGTGTCCGTTATAACGAGGTGTCCGCAAGGCGAGAGTGACTGTATAGCCTTCTCAGGCTAATTGTAGCTGAGCAACTGTCAATAAAGTCGTTGAATTCTACAAAATCATTAGGTACACCCGGGTTACCATTTGATGCGAACGTACCGCCGCAGATCAGTGCAGGTATCGTTCGCCGTGGGTTTAGTCGTGTTTATTTTTCTCCCATGTATCTCCGCCTTTGGCAGCTGCTTATCACACTCCAAGTTACATTTTACAACCGTTATCGTCTCCATTTTTTTCTTTTTTTGTGCTCTCTGACGCGTCACAAGCGGACTCGGCTCTTTTGCCGAATTATAATTTTATGAGAAGACTCCTGGACGTGTCCAGAGTTTAAACAATTTTGGTGTAACGCGTTTATACCCTTTCCTCGTATCTTTATAAGTCTCAACGAATTTGTGACTAGCTATAGAGCCGGTTATTTTGACAGATTTTTTATACCAAGTGGCGGACGAGTCCGCCATTTTGTAATACAAAAAGCTTGACGCTTTCTTCATCCATCTTAATTTCTTCAGACGATGACTGAGGAATCTCCGAAAATTGCAAATTCCGGGGGTACTTCGCCTGTGCACCTCAAGGCGATGTTTGCCGAACTTTTAGATGATGCCAAAAGAGATATTCTGGCCTACGTACAAGACTCTATCGAGACGATTTATGCCGATTTTGAAGATTATGAGACCGGCCCTGAGAGCGGTGAAGCGAGCACTGAGTGTTCGGATGCAGCTGTTAAAACGGCTGTTGCAACTTAAATAAACGATTTTATCCAACCAAAAACCTCAGACTATTCTGAAGGCTCGGATGGTGATTCCTTTAAATCACTCGCAGATGAATTTAGCGTTCTAGCGAAAAATTCACCTGTCATAGATGCAAATTTGGCAGAAATAGTGAGGAGTCTGCTTACAAAGAAGCTAACAAAAGGAACGTTGGCCGAGGTACAGAACAAGTACCTTAGACCTGAAAACTGCACTAATTTTGTTGCACCCAAGATAAACAAACAAATTTGGCAGCAATTACAACAGGAGACCAGAAACAATGATTCAGCTTTCCAGAAGGCACAGTCCTTGCTCTGGTCAGGTTTATATGCTGTACTTCAGCTGTGTAACAGTGCAAATGGGGATCAGAGGAATGTTTTGACTCCTACAGCAGTCCTGCTGTTGTCAGCAAATAGAGAGCTTAATCTGAAACGAAGAGATCTCATTCGTCCTGACCTGAACAAGCAATATGGTCCTTTATGCAACCCATCTACAGCTGTGTCAACATTCTTGTTTGGAGATGACCTAAACAAGGAAGTGAAAGAGTTAACGAAGTCACAAAAGCTCAGCAGTAAAGTGAATCCTAAGAGATGCATGGAACCTTACAAATTCCCAGCCTCTAGAGGTGTATGTCGTCGTGGCCGCTTCGGTCAGAGCGCTGGCAGGGGAAGAGCCCCCTCTAATTCTTTTTTAGGTCAAGGCCTGGGCCATACTCGGCCCCAGCAGAATCCCAGGACCTCAGCAACCAAGACCCAGTAGGATCACCAGCTGAGGTAAGTCAGACAACTCTTGCTACTATTATTGTAATCAAATTCCTTTTAAGCCTGGAGGACTGCGAGACTGTCTTCATGTATGGAAGACTATCACATCAGATCCTTTTATCTTTGATGCAGTTACTCATTGTTATATTGAATTTGACTGGGATCCTAGAATATATACTAGTGTTACTAGGCCTTCTTGTTCCTTTACTGAAATTGAGCAGACTATCATTAACAATGAAGTAGAAAAATTCCTTTTCAAAGGGATAATAAGGCCATCGTCACATGAGGGTGGCCAGGTCATATCTCCAATTTTTACAAGGCCTAAGAAAGATGGGTCTCACAGGGTTATATTTGACCTAAAGAAACTGAATGAGTCAGCGACATACCATCATTTTAAAATGAACACTTTAGAAACAGCTATTAGACTCATGAGGCCTGGAGGTTACATGACATCCATAGATCTGAAGGATGCGTATTACTCTATCCCTATTGCAGAGGAACATCAGAAATATTTAAAATTTATTTGAAGGAATCAGTTATATGCTTTCACTAGCCTGCCTATGGGATTGACTAGTAGCCATAAGATTTTTACGAACGTTTTAAAACCGGTCTTCAGCTACTTGAGGAGTCAGTTTAGCCACACCTGTCTGGGCTACATTGATGACTCTTTCTATATGAAAGATGGTTATACGGAATGTGAAGAAGCCACATTACATGCAATACAACTTTTTGTCAGTCTGGGTTTTAAAATACATCCCGAAAAGTCAGTTATTATACCAACATAGATCTTCGAGGTTTTGGCGTTCATTTACTTTGACAAACAAGAAAGCTGTTAAAATTTTGCAGTTGTGCCAAAAGTTCTCTCTTCCAAATAAACGGTTTACTATCCGTGAAGTTCCATCTTTTCTTGGGACTTCAGTCTCCAGCTTTCCAGGCGTGGAGTTTGGCCCTTTACATTATCGCCACATTGAGGTTGATATAAGAAACAAATTTTAAATTGAACCAGGGGATCTTTGATTCATTTATGACCTTGTCTCATGACAGTTTGGAAGAGATTCATTGGTGGTGTGCAAATATTCTAACAGCATCAAGAAGAATTTTTCATAACAGTCCTGATGTAGTTGTTTACACTGATGCATCCCAAATGGGTTGGGGTGCTCAAATCGAACATGGGAATAGCACTAGTGGTATCTGGTCTAAGTCAGAGTCATCCAGGCACATATAAATTTCCTGGAATTGTTAGCAGTTAAGCTTGCTCTGTCCTTCCTACTTGATGCCAGGAACAACATCCATATGCGGGTTATGTCTGATAACAACACTGCTGTGTCTTATATTAATTCTGTTGGAGGTTGTAGATCTTTAGAATGTAACTCCATTGCTACGGATATTTGAAATTGAGCTATTGACAAAGATATTTGGTTATCAGCAGCCCATATTCCAGGATCAAGCAATATTGATGCTGATCAGTTATCTCGGAATTTGAATTTGGATCTGGAATGGGTGCTTTCAGCTCCTATTTTTCAGAGAATAGTAGCTTTATTTGGCAAACCAGATATAGATCTATTTGCTAGTAGATCTAATGCTCAGGTGGAGGATTATGTTTCCTGGAAACCACATCCAATGGCAAAGTTTGTAGATGCTTTTACCATTGACTGGTCACAATTTTTCTTCTATGCTTACCCTCCATTTTGTCTTGTTTCAAGGTGTGTACAGAAAATAATTCAAGACCATGCATCAGGAATTCTAGCAATTCCCTTGTGGACAACTCAGCCTTATTTTACGGCTGTACTGAGCCTACTAACAGAAACGCCACGTGTATTAAATGCTTCAGTTCAGGATCTGATTCATCCAACTCTGAACGGTCCTCATCCCCTACGCCAACAACTGCAGTTGATGGTATGCAAGCTATCAAGCGATCCTTACAGAGTCTGAAATTCCGCTAGGAGACATTGTCGACATCATCATGCATTCATAGAGAGACAGCACACAGAAACAACATAAAGTGTATATCAACAAGTGGCTGCAATTTTGCAGTGAAAGGTCACATAATCCATTGCATCCCACTGTAACAGCCGTACTCTCTTTTCTGCACAGTCTTTTCAAGAGTGGCTTGAGCTTTTCTGCGTTGAATACAGCTCGGTCTGCAGTTTCTAATATTGACATGAATGATAGTGATGCTCCAGATCATACACCTGTAGGAAAGCATTTCCTTGTTTGCCGTAACCTTAAAGGGGTGTTCAACAAGCTCAAGCCTTTGCCGAAGTATAACATTGTCTGGTCCGTGGATACTGTCCTTGATTACTTGAGTTTATTTTGGCCTTTGCAAGACAAACATTTGAAGGAACTCACCCTAAAATTAGTCATGTTGATTGCCTTGACTACGGGGCAGAGGTGTCAGACTTTGACATTTTTTGGACACATCGGAGCAATATAATTATGCAGAAGAATGATACATGCTTTAATTCTGCCTTAACTGAACACTTTAAGCAGGACAAACCTGGTAAAGTTTTTGGCAATGTACGCCTTTACAAGTATCCAGTGAGGGAACTGAGTATTTCTGAAACATTATATTATTACCTACGGGCTACTGAAAAGCTTAGAAATTCTTCAAAATTGCCTGTTTCGTACATTAAGACCTATAAGGTAGTAACCTCATCTACTATTGGGCGCTGGATCAAAACTTTGTTGGGACAAGAGGGTGTTGATACAGAAATATTTTCTGGTCATAGCACGAGCTGTGCTTCAACGAGTAAAGCTCTTATGTCAGTTTCCACTGATGTGATCCTAGCTACAGCTGGTTGGACTGAGGAGTCCACTTTTCAGGAGTTTTACAACAAGCCTGTTGCTGTAACAAACCAGATGAGTTTGGCAGGCCTCACATAGGTTAATGCGTTGTAAAACAAAATTGTATTGCAAAGTAGTGTACAATTAAAGTCGGAGTGTGAAGTTGTTTGGCTGCTTTCTCATTTTGCGCTCGCTGCGTTAAAGTCTCATGGTAACCCGGATGCACATAATGATTTGGTAGAATTGAAAATTAAACAAGACTTACTTGTAAGTTGAAGTTTGATGATAATTCTGCCAAATCATTAGTAGTACAGTAGGGTTAACATGCCCATAGCACCCATATGTTTACACCCACCCCTTTCATTTGCTTTTTTTGTCACTCCAATACTAGACTTAAACTGGCGTCGTTTCGGCTGTGTTTTAGTGATTACAAAATTTTTTTAAGACTGACCTGCGGCGGTGCGTGCGCATCTCATGTTAACCCTACTGTACTACTAATGATTTGGCAGCATTATCATCAAACTTCAACTCACAGTTACGTGTTGTTTAATTTTCAATTAAATATGAGTATTGTTTACCGTGTTGTTCAATTTAGTTTTCTCAACGCAAGATTCGTAGCAATTCCTTTCTTGACACTGGAACTAAATCGCGTACATAAATCATTAAATCATTAATCACATCTCTAAGGTGAAGGTAAGCCCACATGTTCGCCCGCACTTCCCAACCATGGTTACTGCTAGTTTAAGTGTCATTGTCTGAGAAAGTGTTCCAGGGGCCAAACGTTGTGGTCAACCGATTTGGCTGAAACTTGGCACAGAAGCTGGGTATAATGAGATATTTCAAAAGCCACTCTGGCTCACTTCTCTGAGTTTTAGTTTTGGAGTTACAGGGGGGGTTTCATTTTTTGCAAAACAAGCTTTTTGTTATCGAGCTCTCCTAACCGTGGATGGATGGTTTCATTTTTTCAGCTCTAAAGGACTCGGAAAATCACAGTTAACCTCGATACTGCTTACTGAAGCTCGTATATGTCTGTGTAATCTACGTATGTATGGTCATGCTCCTTTGCTGATGGGTATTTAAAACAACTATTCGGGCTATTATAAGGTCAGACGAAGATTACATGTTAACGAACCTTTTGATAAGCTAAATTTATCTGGTAAAAATATAAAAAATGGGCCTGACAAAATATGGAGACTTTCCATGCTTGGAGTAATGCTTGGAAATATGACGTGAAACTGACTATAAATCAAAGAAAAATTTAAGCATCTTGTAAAAAGATTGTTATATGTACATCAGAACATCAACATTTGTGTTCTGTGGTGGTTTCTAGGTTTTCAAAGAATAAAATCACCTTTGATTTGCTAAATTATGTGTTTGTTGCGATAATCAGAGGCCCGTTTTAGATCAATTTTAAGGTAAGAATCGGTGTTATTTCTAAACAACGAGACTGATTTGGCTTTGACAATTCATTTTCACTTACCAAATACAGAATAAGGGCTTCTTGTCAACAATTTGGTTTGTTTATGGCCTGAATTAAGCTCAAAATTCCATTTTACATCGCCTTAGACGGGCATGAAGTGTTTGTTCTAAAAATTCAATAAACCATAATAAGCCAAATTTTTCTCAACTGATTTTGATAACTGGGTGACCAAAGTAAACAGTGGTATAGGTTTGGAAGTTATGCAAGAAGGCAGGTGAATATAGTGAAATTTTGAAAAATGGCTATTTTGGGTTGTAATTTTAACATCAATTTTGGCCAAACTCTAGCCCCAGGCTCCTCTCTGTACAATACCTTGAGGACAAAGTTACATGCATGCACTGAAAGCTCTATTATAGTAGAGTTCATGGTCAAATTCATTTGGCAGCACAATTTACCAGTGGGGTCTTATCACACTTTCAAAATGTCCCTTGGAAAGCTGGATTTTTGGTGCGCAAAGGGCAAAAAATGAGACCCCCCTGTAACTCCAAAACTAAAACTCAGAGAAGTGAGCCAAAGAGGCTTTTGAAATATCTCATTATACCCAACTTCTGTGCCAAGTTTCAGCCAAATCGGTTGACCACAACGTTTGGCCCCTGGAACACTTTCTCAGACAATAACACAAAGCGTATGCACGAAGTACAGCGACTGATATCGACAGGTTTACGAGATATTCATAACTGGATAAGAGATGAGCGGATAATTTAAGGTGCTCACGTGCTCGTGTGGCACGCAGACTACGAACAAAATTTTTATTCAAAAGTAACAAACAGGTTCTGAATCAAACCTTGTTTCACTGATTCTCAATAAAATGGAAATAAAATAAGGAAATCTTTTGAAATATCAACCAAATTTAATACCAAAACTCTTTGTACGTTTTTATTTTTTTCACCTTCTGTTTGCTGTTACAAAGAACATCAAAACGTGGAGTGTAAAACCATACTAAGCATAATAACATATCTTGCTTGGAACTCGTGCTTTAGTGAGGACACCTTCGGGAGTCTCATAATTAGACTTTTTCCGACAATCTTGTGTCCAAGAATTTAGCGCAGATACACAACTTCACGAGCTGGTACTGCAGAGAGGTAAACTTCGTAGACTTAAGTGTTTTATGTATTGAGCGGAATTCTAAAAGAGCGCTTTTATAAAAAGATATAAGGCGTTTAGCATGCTTTGCAGTCGTTTTGGAACATTCTCGGCAACTGAAAAAGCCTGGGCTCAAATTACTGCAGAATCCCGGATGTTTGTCTGGTGAAATAATTGCTCAAACGAAGAAGAGTAAAGACAACTGAGACAGTAAGAGGCTATAAAATTTCAAACCAAGTTTATAGAGCGGCCGTCAAATCAATGTTTTTGTCAGTGATGTTTTCGAATACTTTATTGAAAAAACAAAAATTGTACTTTTCCTTTGGTCTATTTTTTTAAGTTGTGTGTGACCCATTTGACGCAGCAACGTAAAATATTAAGAGCCAGGGCCCGGTTGCATAAAACGTCCGTAACAACTACGGGTACACGTACGTGCACTCGTAACTTAAGTCAGTTGCATGAAATCACTTAAGTGGTCCACTTAGGGAATTCACTAAAGTGGTTGCACTTACGATTTTCGTAAGTGTTCACTTAAGTGTCCTTTATGCAACAGAAATTGCGGGTGTTGCATAAAACTTTTTTTAAGGGAAAAATAGCACGTAAATTTACGGGACCTATGTAGGTCCCGTATCGTTACTGTTTTTACTAAATTTAACGAGGTCTTTTGCTGAGGAGTGAAAACAGTATTTTTCTTCACGTAATTCGTTCTAATGCGCTATGTTAACCTCTGATGAACACTTTTGTGAAAAAAGAAGAAGAGCTATCATTTTCAGTAGATATTGAAGAAAAATAACGTTTGCATGCAAATTTCATTTTTTGAGAGGCTTAAAAGAGGGTCTCAATGGGGTTAACCGATAGGCGTAAAACGGCCAAAAATTTAGCCGATAGCCGTAAAAATTGAAAAATTTTAACCGTTAGCCGTAAATAGGGTAAAAAAGAGTTAACCGTAAAAGAAAGTGTTCCTTAGATTTGCTACTTTTAAGGAAGGTACTAAACTCACCTATGGTTGTGTTTTTTTATTTCCCGGCTAGTGTGACTCCGTACGCACGTTAGGCGAAGCGCCTTTTAGGTGTTAACCAAGACCTAGGCTCCATTTCCGGCGCTCTATCGGGGAACAAATTTTTTCCATAGCGAAAGTGTGGCTTCTTACTGGGGATTAATATCTGCAATTTTCGGGAGGTCTTGCCCTCGAAACACTAGTGAAACAGCACGCAGCGATGTCACTGTTTGTAAAACACGTTGCCGATAAACAACACTTCCCTGGTTTTCTCCGCTGACGCTACGGTAGACATTGCTATGCCTAGTCCCTGTACGGCGTCTTCCCACGCAGTCTCGGTCAAGGCATTTCGGTGGCGAACTCGCTCGGACCACGTGATCCGAAGCGCATTAGCCGCGCGGAATAATGCGGCCTACGAACAAGGCAACGGCAGACAGTCGTTCCGTACAGTCCTTCGCTATCATTGAAAACACTGGACAAGGGAATTTTGTTTTTGGCCGTTTTCACACTAGAGCTAGAAATGGATCATCCGTCCGAGACTAGCCTGCGTACAGTCGAGCCCTCCCCACAGACACCCCTTCTCCGATTTTTTTCTGAGGGGAGGGGGCGGCTGTACCAAGGCTACCTGGAACGGATAATCCCGTCTTCAAAAGTCAGGCGGATTGTTCAAATTAAGACGTATTACCTATCTGACGCGAATCATCAAACGGATAACCCGTCTCACACGAATAATCCTTCTCTAGTGTGAAAACGGCCATTTTTGTTATAATGAATGTCGCCCCGGCCTTGAGTTGGGCGTTTGCTTGTCTGCTTTTGCTTTTTCACAAAGATTATTTTTAAATTGACTATTGACATTTCTATGTGTAAAATAATATTAGAAGTAAATTACTTTATAAAAAGTATGATCGATCCAATGTGAAAATTTTTCAAAAGAATGGCTTATTTTATCCCGAGATGATCCGAAGACCTTTATTTTGATTTAAAAATACAAAAAAATACAGGTTAATTAATATTTAACTTTTTGAAAGAAAAGCAGTTAATTTTTAACTCTTTCGTTAACCGTAACTGAAAAAAAATTAACCGATAGCCGTAAAAGAGCCAAGATTTTAGCCGATAGCCGTAAATGCCACCACCCCATTGAGACCCTCTTAAAAGTTTTCGAAACGACTTTTAACTTTCTTTACACTCACCGATGGTTAGCTTAAAAAAAAGAGTGACTCATTAATAAAGTACTATATCAAGGTTACGTGTGCCCTTAAGTGAGCCCGTAAGTTACCACGTAAAACAGAAACTTACGAGAGCGCTAAGTGTGTTCCATGCAACACCCGTAAGTGTACCCATAACGGATTCGTAAGTGAGCTACTTAAGTGAGCACTTAAGTGCAGGTTTTATGCAACCGGGCCCAGTCTCTGTACGATCCTCATATCGAGTTTTGCCCACAAAATGGATTTCGCTCATAATTGTTCTGTAGACTTCTTTTAATAAGTATATAACAAATATGAAACTAGATTGGAGAAATTCGCTTCCGTAAATTTTTTTAACGAATTTTTATATCAAGCCATTTTTTCGGTACGAAGGAAGCTGAAAACCTTGCATTGCGTGACCAAGAGCTCTGCGTGGCGGCGCACTTGTTTGCTGAGGAGATAAAGACGGAGTTGGATTTGGTTGGAGAAAATTTGGCCACCAAAGGTGACTAACTTTATTTTCAAGATCTGCCAATATATAATAAACTAAATATCTCTTCAGCAAAGGTGGGGGAAAAAACCGCCAAAGAGCTACAGAGTGTGGCACCCCCACTAAGACGCCAGCAGAGCCCGTGGGCAAGTAGGTCGGGAAGTTGCAGCCCTTGCGTGACCAACTTCACCAACCGACTAGAGAGCTATTAAAGCTTAAAACAGGAAACCTTTAAATTGCGTTAAGAGATGATGCAGCCCCCGTCTGACCATCACTCCTTTTTTTTGTTTTTGTTTTGTTTTTTTTTTGATACAGCGAAACAGACTCTGCAATGAAGAAACGCACTGCAGAGTCCTTGTATGAGATGATGCAGCCCCTGTCTGACCATCATCGCATACACACGCGGCATTGTGAAATGTTACGATTTTATAAAGTACTACAAGCACGTTATGGTGCAGCCCTTGCGTGACCACCAATTAGGTAGCAATTAGCGAAAAGTTCTACATATGACAGACAAGATGCATGGCAGCCCATGTCTGACCTATGCGAAATTAAATTCCTTGTAATGTAGAATTACGAATGTAAAGTTTAAAGGCATCAGACTTCCATCGGCCAAGAGCGCGAATCTGGGCGTCAGAAAAACCTTTGTCTCCTGCGAGACAGGCCGCGCCGATGCGAAAGCTGTGACTCTTATAGCGTTGAGTATTCAAACCACAGAAATTTAAGCAGCGCCTAAGTTCGGTGTTAAATTGGTTAACCGTAATGGGTGTATTGTCTGCATGGCAGAAGAGGGAACCGGGCTTGTTACCCCGGAAATGGCAATACCAGAGTATGAACTTAACAGGACAAAACGGTGAAGATTCATCACCAGTAATAACAATGTCAAAAGGGAGATTGCTTGTGTTATGTTTGAAATGGGTGATTGTGATCTTAATAGAATGGATTTTCCCACCGGATGCGAGGAACCGGATGTTATCGTACGAAATTACGGTAGTGTGACACGCGCTCCTGGCCGCTAGTTCACCGATGCGAAAGAAACCATAGAAAGCTGTGAGAAACATGGCTGAAAAAAGTATACGCTGTGCTGCCGAAGAGTTGGTGTGCTGGAGAGAGCTTACGAGGTCATGCAAGATAGGTTTAGATATCGGTAACCTGACATCACACGATTTCTGACGACTGAGCGAGGTCAAAAGTTTTTGAATAAGGAAAGCCTTTGTGGGGTCATGCAAACCTTTCATCTTGTGGACGTAACCAATTGCCGATAGATAAGAAAGAATAGTCGAAGGCGAAAGATTTCTACCGTCGAGAAAAGAAATAAAAAGCGCCAAAGACGCGGTGGTTAACGGTAAATTGAAGGCTTTTGTCTTGTAAAATTTCTCGTGAAATTCACGAAATAGTGTCCACGCTCTACGTTATGATTGACCCGAACCTGACGCCAATACAGAGCTCAAGAGACTCTCTAAGTTAGCGACCAACTCGTCGGCAAAAGAATCTCTGGCACTATTGTTGGCAATTCGTCTGCTTGGGGTGAAAGTTCCTTGAACCGTGCTATCTGAAATCGTGAAAGACAATCGGCCCGGGTATTATTAAGACCTGGTATATGTCGAGCACGAAAGATAATGTTATAATTGAGAGCAGTTAGAACCAAGTCACGGATCAATATCATAACTAATTTGTGTTTGGATGTCTGTTGATTGATAATACTGACCAGCGCAGCGTTATCAGTAACAAACACGATACATCGGTTAGCCATCTGAGAACCCCAAATACGCACTGAGAGGGCAATAGGAAATAGTTCGAGAAAGGTAATATTGAAGGATTGCCACAGATCCGAAAAAGAGCCGAAGAACCAGTGAGGGCCAAAGATGGCACCATAGCCCTTTGATCCGGCCGCATCGGTATACAATTCGAGAGGAGGAGATGTGTTCCACTTATCATCCAAGAAAAAGGAACGGCCATTAAATTCCCTGAGAAATTTTAGCCATACCTCCATATCGTGTTTGGTTTCCTTAGTGAGCCTAATGCGATGATGTGGGCGTCTCCCCCCAATGATGAGATCAATTAGGCGGCGAAGAAAAGCACGCCCAGGTACGATTACGGAACAGGTAAAATTTAATAGACCTATTAGGGACTGTAATTCTCGCAAAGTAACTTTACGACGTTTGCAAAAGGATTCAAGTAATAGGCGGCATTTTTGAAGCTTATCTTCCGGCAAACGAGCTTCCTGATTAATTGAATCGAGTGTGATACCCGCAAATTGTATGACTTGAGATGGTCCACAAGTTTTTTCCTGAGCAATGGGCACGCCAAGGTAATCACACATACGAAGAAAATTGCTTAAATCGGTGCGGCATTGCTCTTCGGTACGCGCAATAAAAAGAAAGTCGTCAAGAATGTGAAGAACTCCGGATGCGCCAAATCGGTGCACAGAGATCCACTCCAAGGAAGAACTAAAAGCTTCAAAAATTTGACACGAGGATGACAGTCCCATAGGAAGACATACGTCAAAGTAAAACTGATTATCCCATTTCATGCCTAGCAAAGGAAAATCGGAAGGATGAATTGGAATAATCCTGAAAGCCCATTTAATATCGGTTTAGGCCAAAAAGCAACCAGCCCCTAAACTTTTAAGTACCGCAATGTCATCAGAAATAGAAGCGTAGTGAACGTAGTATGCGTAGTATGTTATCGTTTACTGAGGTGCCATGAGGGTACGATAGGTGTTGAATTAAACGGAATTCAGAGGGGTCTTTTTTGGGAACAATTCCTAAAGGAGAACAAACAAAGTTTGGAAGAGGAGGGCAAATAAAAGGACCACATATCCTCCCGGCCTCACACTCTTTACGTAGTTTCGTCCGAACGATTAGCGGTTGGTCTAAAGCGCTTTTAAGGTTGGGTGAGTGCAACGCGCAGCGTTCCCCATCAAAACCAACGCGAAAACCAAAAGTAAACCCATTAACTAAATAAAGGCGGAGAGACGTTTCGTATCCGCTAAGAAGAAAATTAAGCCGATCCACCTTTACGGGTGTTACTGGCTTGTGCAGCGACTGTTGAAATGCCTGCTTTGACGGGGCGTGTTTTAGGTTGGCTGGAGGAACACTGTGCGGCAGGGTGTTTCGAGCCACACTTATTGCAAATGTGTTCGAAACGGCACCCGTTGCACACCTTCCCCGCATGGAAACGCCAGCATGTGCCTCTTGGAAAGGACTGGGAGCGGGAGCGCAGAGGTCCCTTGTCCGAGGAAAACTGGGTTTTCGGACGAAAATTTGTCACAGCCTTCAGCCAAAGTTCCCAGTGAATAGCGTCACATGGGTATTGTGCAGGGGCTGATTGCCTTATGAAACGAAATTGTTCGTCATAATACAACCAGTCACCTGGTTTTGCGGCGAAATCGCGGGCAATTTCACAATATTTCATCAGCTTGGGTGTGTCCGAGGGTATTTTTTCCGAATAGATCGCAACAAAAATATTAAATGCAGAGAGCCACTGGTTGATAGTTTGGATCTTTTTAACTGGTTGGTTAGGTTCTAAAGTTAAGTGTGGGCGGGTGGTCTCACCATCCGAAGAGGCAAGAGACAGAAAATACCTATGATTATTGGGAGAAAACGAGAGGAGAGTTCCAAAATCAAGATATTCGTTGGACCAGATTTTGGCCTTGACTTTGGAACTCACCCGACTGCTAAGAGAAACAGCCACGCTAGAAAAAATTTGTTTCGGAGCCGGCGAGTCTAACCCAGGCTCAGCTAAGATGACAACGTTTTGGCTACTTGATGGAGTACCTTGGGTGATCTCGGCCAAGGATGCGTTGACTATATTGGGCACTGACTGGTCCGTGGAGGACTGTGTCTCCTGCCTGGGTGCTGCTGGCCATTGCGCTTTCATGGCCTCCGCGACAGCTAGCTGTACTGCGCTAGAAATGGAGGCGGAGAGGGCCTGCATATTGACGGCCATGAGAGGCTGCTCCGTGGAAGTTGCAGGTTGTTGTTGATCACTGGGTCCAGGGCGGATTTCGATCATTTCTGTTACACGTGCCCGCTTTGCAGAACTTCGCGTGCGTGTTTGAGACGTTCGCTTCGGCTTAGGAGGCATAACTTAGATAAGTAAAAGTAATTAGATTAAGATAAGGCTAAATGCCATATGTTTCCGCTAAGAGAAGATAACATATCAAAAACGGTATGAGTCAAAGAGGAGCAAATTAATGAAAGGTCTGAGCCGGGATGTTTTCTTTTGAGTTGTGTTTTTTGTTTAACAAACGGTAATGTGGCTAAGCTACGCACACATAATGGTGAGGAATAACCGAACTCTGCTGAAAACCAAATGGCGAGCCACGTAGCAAGAATTGAGTGACATAAATGCCTGGTAAACGAATATCAAAGTGCATTGAGGACACACCCAAATAAGGGCGGTCGAATAGGATTGCACACTCATAATATTCACGAAGACAAAGTATAATCTGTTATGCACGGAAGGCAAACAACAGTTCTGTAGAACTGTAAAAACAATAAGTGCAGCCAAAATAGAATGCGCCCAATTAAATAAAGGCGGCAAGTCAGTAACATAAACGGCTGTCACTAAAACAAAGGCATGGCGAGGCAAGTACGTAAACGTTAAAAGGCTTGACTAGGAAATGAAATGAAACGTTGAAAATTCAACAAGACGAAATTGTGCTGAACAGGCTCAAGGACCTTAGGATTGCTCCCCTATGACTACGATGGTATTTTTTCCTGACCGAAGGAATTGAGATGCACACCATCACGTGCGTAAAAGTTCTGAGTCGAGCGCCAAAATCCCCTATGGCCCCAAAAGATAGCATAAGGTATAGGCTCTAAAACTACCCGAAGGTATTTCGTTAACAGCTTGGCCTTACGATTAAAGACCACTGCGCCCTGGCGCATGATGGTCTGGCACACGCAGACAACCTTAACACCATAGTTGTTATGCAATAGCCTAACAAAATCTTCAATAGCTGAGCCAACATGTAAAGGGTCAGAGTCTGTTAAATCATTGGAACCCAACTGCATTATAACTATCTCCGGTCGAAAGGACTCGATAACATTTAAGTCAAGATGTAGCGTTTTGGAAACCGTGCGGCCACCGACTCCGTGCCATTTTATAAAGGCACGGTGAGATAACTTGAAATCAACGCTAGAATGGTAAGAATCACGAGACAGGAAAAGGCGCAAACGGCGAATAAAAGAATCGCCCAGAACTAAAACACGGGGCTCAGCCATTAAATAACAGGAAAGATAAAAGGAAAAGAGCGTACTTGCCTAAAAAATGCTGAAGATTGGTTCAAACCAGCGATGTGAACAACGTGATGGCCCACTGGACGAAAAAACGGATTTGCCTAAGTTTGCTAGTTGAGCAAATCTATTGTAAATTTAGGGTACTAATGTTGCTACTTATTTGTTCTTGGTGCAAATTCTGTTCAAAAGTGAAAGTTTACTTTTCTGCAAGGGTGGCGTAAATATCAAGTTTACAGATATTTTGTTTCACTTTTGCTCCCCATAGTAAATTTGGTGTTTAGATTCAAATTTGCCGACATTTTGTTCTCTGTGTAAAAATCGAACGTCAAAAATGAATGTTTGCTTGATATTTTCTGGCATAGCAAAGTTAATGTGTACATTTATGGTTACTAGAGGCGTAAATTTAAGCAAAATATGATCAAAGAACTATCTTTACGACCACTTTAACCAACGTTTGCACATTTACCAAACTTCACAGTGTTATTTCACGCAAGTTTTGATTTTCCATTGCCCGTTTCAATCACCATCACATTCTTCTCAGAGTTTATCATATTACTTGCTGCAGCTGGTTATTTCGGGTAAGGCCATCCCCCCTTTTTTTTCGTTTAGCGTCGAATGCGTTTCCTGATATTGGGTCGGTGGCTCGGAAAAAAAAAATATCACAAGAAGTCTCGGAATAGGAGGCCCTGACGTAAAACGTTACCATTTACAATTTGGGTGAACAAAATGCACAATATGTGAAAGGTTTGAACCCAGGAGTCATTTCAATAGTAGATTGCAGAGTTTCATCGTCCGGGTGAATGTAGTCCTGAATGCACTCGATCGCAAGATCAGCCGCCATGTTTGTTGTTTCCCAGGCTTCCACGTGACTTTGGCACATGCGCGATTTGATTTACATTGTCACGTGCGGCTTTTGAACCAATAGAATAGTGTAAAATAAACTTTCGTTGAACAGTTCAAATTCACGCGGACTTCTCAAGCAATACAGCGTTGCAAAACGAGTAGTTTTGTTATTTTCGGATAATAGAAAGCCTGTCTTTCTATTCAGCTGTTCTATTACGATTTATACCTTTGTTATTTTCGAGAGACAGTGATCAGTTGCGATATTCTTCACATAAAGCCTGTTTCCAAGTCATCAACTCAGCTGGATTGCAGAAAGGTATGTTCTTTTTGATATCGTGGTTCGTTTACTTACTTTGGTTTTCTAATAACTTTGCGCAAGCTTAAAACCTCAATGATAAATCTTAAAATTTAAGATGCATGCACAGATATGCCACTGATTGATTCCTTTTTGTTTACTGCAGAAATAACTGTACTCTTTGTTGCGCATCGTCTTCATTAATGGAATAATCTTAAGTAGCCAGATCTTGAGCTGTGCAGGCAAACATTTCTTTTACACCAATATAAGTCGGTGATGTGACCTTAGCATGTCCATAATTCAGTAATTTGGCTTGTTGTGCAGCTGAGTTAATATGTTAGATCTTTGGGGTTACTGTATTTTTCAGGTGACAGCACTTGACAAAGCAGTGGTCACTATAATTTATTATTTAAGATTCTACTACATTTCAAATGACAAATGATTTTCCTTTTGAAATTTTTACAGTCAAAAACTCTTGTTTTACATCTATACATAATTATCATTCAGTGATATTGTGAAATCTTAATTGGTTCGTTTTGCAAGTGACGGCATAAGTTTGCCAGATCTTGAAGCATATGTGTCATTCTGAGTGACCAGTGTATTATTGTTCCACATTTAAATGACAAATGATTCTTATTTCATAAATTGTACCATCCAAAACTCTTATGGTTTATACATATGGCTCAGTGATACTGTGAGATCTTAATTTTGGTTCATTTTGTGAGTGACGGCACTTGCCAGATCTTGAAGCCTATGTGTCATTCTGAGTGACCACAGTATTATTGTTCCACATTTAAATGACAATTGATTCTTCTTTCATAAATTGTACCATCCAAAACTCTCATGGTTTATACATATGGTTCAGTGATATTGTGAGATCTTAATTTTGGTTCATTTTGCGAGTGACTGCGTATGCCAGATCTTGAAGCCTATGTGTCATTCTGAGTGACCACTGTATTATTGTTCCACATTTAAATGACAATTGATTCTTCTTTCATAAATTGTACCATCCAAAACTCTCATGGTTTATACATATGGTTCAGTGATATTGTGAGATCTTAATTTTGGTTCATTTTGCGAGTGACGGTGTATGCCAGATCTTGAAGCCTATGTGTCATTCTGAGTGACCACCGTATTATTGTTCCACATTTAAATGACAATTGATTCTTCTTTCATAAATTGTACCATCCAAAACTCTCATGGTTTATACATATGGTTCAGTGATATTGTGAGATCTTAATTTTGGTTCATTTTGCGAGTGACGGTGTATGCCAGATCTTGAAGCCTATGTGTCATTCTGAGTGACCACCGTATTATTGTTCCACATTTAAATGACAAGTGATTCTTCTTTCATAAATTGTACCATCCAAAACTCTTATGCTTTATAAATATGGTTCAGTGATATTGTGAGATATTGTAATTTTGGCTCATTTTGCGAATGATGGCACTTGCCAGATCTTGAAGCGTAAGTGCCATTCCAAGTGACCACTGTATTACTGTTCCACATTTTAAATGACAATACCTCATTATTTATACCTTTTGTACAGCTCAATGATGTTGAGGGATCTTTGTTAGTTCATTTTGCGAGTAAATGCTTTGGCTTTATCATGCCAAATAACCACAATTAATTAATTATTGTTCTAAGCAACATGTGGGTTGCCTTAATGTTATGTTTCTCAGGTTCTGACCGGTTTTACGGTTTATGTGTACAGCTGAGTCATGGCTGTGCTCTGTTAGAGCCTGGTGACCTGTGGGACACTATCAGTTCTGCTCTTGAATGACAGGGGAATTAATTTATTTCAGTTTTTTTTTTATACTTAAAAGAGTCTTAATGAAACAAATGCAGATTCAACAGAAAGAGGCATTTCTGCTCTCTACTTTAACACCTGTTCCAAAAAGCATATTATATATTTAATGAAAAAGTTAGTAGGAATAAAATGCAGGGAGAAATTTTTCTCACAAATATCCTCAAACTGTTCCTTTGATTAAGAGAGTGTTTTCAGCTTTTAGAATCGTGTCATTGTTCTGCAACCCAATCGTTTACACTGAGCATGAGCAGTACATGCTTGTTTACCAACTGTGGGTTACTTGTTGGCTGCTAAATCATGGCTCTTCATTTTTCTTTCAGAAAAAAAATGAAAGGGCCAATATGCTCTGAGGGAGTCAACTAGCATCAGTTAGTTAGACAAGGACAAGTACCTTGCATGTATGTCCGTTGCATATATGTCATCAGAGGAGTCTTTGTCTGAAGCAGCTGTATCAGAGTGGCATGAAGGTAATTCTTCAGGTTCAGATGAGGACCTCCCAAACAGGGAAAATCTCTGTGTAAGGCCATTTTCCTGGCAGAGCATTGAGGTTAATGGTTTAATGGCCCAGTTGGACCGCAAAGTTGCATGGTGTCAAAGCCAATGAGGTGAAAATAATGGTAATAGAGCACACATTGAGACCAGCATCAAACCAAGGAGCACCAGAGTTTGAGTTTGAGTTTGAGTTTGCTCTGGCACCCACCACTTACAATAGAAAAAGGAACTTGATCATAAGCATAACACAGATAATTTTTGAAGAACCCGATCGGACTCGATCTTGATCATCAGGATGCGTGGATGACCTTACCAAAGGCCATCTATTTCTCGGAGACTGGTTTTCCTTCAGTAATACCACATCCCCAACCTTGAAATTTCTTTTGGCCGAGTCCACTTGATTCTTGCTTGTAACTGTTGTAAGTACTCTTTGCTCCATCTTGACCAAAACTCTTGTGCTAGGTGCTGCGTGCGTCTCCATTTCCTTCGACAGTATAAGTCTTCTCTCTTAAATTCTCCTGGTGGGGGTAGCACGAGCCTTGTCTTTCCTGTCAGCAGCATACTTGGCGACAATGGTGGCTCTGAAAGAGGATCGCTGAGTGTCTCTACCGTCAGAGGCCTGTTATTGATTGTAGATTCTGCTTCGCAAAGGAATGTTCTCAGCGATTCTTCGTCAAGACGATTACCATGCTCTCTAATAAGACCACTCATAACGTTTCTGATTGACCTGATTTGCCTTTCCCACACGCCTCCAAAGTTGCTCGCGGATGCAGGATTCTTAATCCAATCGATCTTGGCTTTAAGGAGTTCTGCTTTGACCTTTTTGGTCGTCTATCTCGTCAATAGCTTTCTTGAGTTCGGCTTCGCACCAATAAAATTCGTTCCTCTGTCACAACGAATTTCTCTGACTAGTCCTCTTCTACAGATGAACCGTCTCAACGCTTGAATAAAGGAATCAGTTTCTAAGGAGTCTGCAACTTCTATGTGTACAGCCCTACTTGCAAAACAAGTAAACAATGCTCCGTATCTCTTGACGACAGACCTTCCTCGTTGTACGTGCCAAGGGCCAAAAGAAATCGACTCCGCAGTAGGTGAAAGGCGGTGCTGGCTCACGCGCGACTTCAGCAAGTCAGCCATCTTCTGCTCTCCACGGTACCTCGAAGGTAACGACATGTTACGCATTTGAAATAAACTGCCTGACCATCGAATTTCCACCGACGATCCAATAGCCACTAGCACGAAGCTCATTCAACGTAATTCCTCTTCCGCTATGGTGTGTTCTTTCGTGCGCGTAGCTGATAACCAGTGCAGTAATGTGGCTTGACTTTGCAGATGACAGGGGTTTTGAGTGACCTGATAGTGTCGCCTTCCGTATTCGCCCGCCAACTGTCTCATGACACCATCACTGTCAGGAAAGGGTCAGAACGTGCGAAGCGTACTGGTTTTCTTCAGCGCAGCCTTCTTCTCCTTTTCTACTTCCGGCTACCTGTACTTAGCGTTCGCTTGAACGATTTGGAGACATCTTATTTCCGACGGAAATGCTTGTCTTTTGTACTTGTTTTATGATCTCCACTTCGGCTTCCTGTAAGTTGGCAACGTTAAGTTCTGCACCTGCAGGTGTTACTGATACACCTTTGTTCTGGTGATCCAGCACTGGACTCCTTCCTTTAGACATGACCTTTTCTCTGAGCCTCTTGTACTTTAGGCATAGTGCGCAGCTACCTTCGCTTTGTGCCAGCTGAGAACCTGAGAAGTCTCTCAACATGACGTCACTCTCTTTCACTACGTGTTAACCTTAGTGCTCTTCACTTCGGGGAATCTGGGTCCACAGTGTCTTTGTATGACTTTTCGTTCAGCCAACTGCTTGTAGGTTTTCTAAGGAAGTCAGGCCCGTGAATCCATTGTGATTTCTCAACAAAGTCTTTAGGTGACATACCCCTTGAACCTTCGTCTGCAGTATTTGAAGTGGTTTGGACGTAATGCCACTGTGAGGGGTGATGTGATCATGAATGAGTTGAACCCGGTTGGCAACAAATATAGACATGAAACCGACTGGATTCGTTACTTATAAAGCCTAGGACGACTTTACTGTCCGTCCAATAGTGATCCTCAATGTTCTCATACTCTAGCTCATCCTTTAGGAACATCACCAATCTTGACAGAGACTGAGGCTGCAGCTAACTCTAACCTTGGAATGTTGACGGTCTTTTTGGCGTCACTCGCGCCTTCCCATAACAAAGAGACATGTACGTTGCCGTGTTCGTCTCGAGCCTTAAATACGAGCATTGACCGTAACCGCACGTCGAAGCGTCGACATACAGTGAGTTGCGTGGACACAATCTTTCCAAACTCCGAGGGCTTAAAGCTTCTTGTTACTTCAAACTTTCAAGTAGGTACAGCTCAGTTCGGCATCTTTCCCATCTGCTGCGGGTGGCATCGTCGACTGGCTCATCCAGCTATTAGTGTGACAGATGTCCTGCAAAATCTTCTTTCCGACCAGTACTACAGGAGCGATGAAACCGGGATCATAAATCGAGCTGATGGTCGATAGGATGCCTCTTCGCGCAAGGTTTATCCTAAGTTCAATCCCTAAAGTTGAACGTGTCTGACTCAATACACCAAATAACTCCTAACGCTCTTTCTATGGGTAGCTTGTCCTGGCCAAGTGTGAGGTTCTTCACCTGTTCTGCTCTGTGTTCTTGAGGATTGAGCTGATGATACGCTCTGTGTTCCCCCACAAACTTGGTTAAGTTAAATCCACCATTTTAAGCAAACTGCTTTGGTGTCCTTTGCTAGCTTAATAGTCTCATCTTCTGCGCTACATTTGAGAACGTCGTCCACATAAAAGTTCCTTCTAAGGGTGTTGGCTGTTTCTGACCCGTATTCACCTTTCGCTGTCGTCAGCAGTGCGTTTAAGTGTAATTAGCGCATGCAGGATGATACTGCACTGAACAAATGCACTGTCATGCAATACTCTTCGGCCTCCTTCTGTAAATCGCCGTCTGGCCACCATAGGAACCTGAGAAAACGTAGATCTCCTTCCTTACTCTTAGTTGAAAGAACATTTTTTCAATGTCTGCCATAAAAGGATACTTTTCTTGCGGAACCTGGTAAGAACACCGACTAGGTTACTGCTGAGATCCGGTCCCTGAGCAATTTGTCATTCAAGGAGTGTCCTTCGAATGAGGCCGAGCAATCAAACACCACGCGTATTTTCGTTGGCTTTTGCGGGTGATAAATTCCGTGATGCGGCAGGTACCAGGTTCTGCCCAACTGATCTTTAAGATCGTCATCCACCTTCCGAGCGTTTTCGAAATGATATCACGGACATAAAGCTGCAGTAATCCGTGTAATACTTGTCATCAGACATTAGACGTTCCTTGAGGCTGTTCAGGCGCTTCTCAGCTTGAGCATAGTTGTTTGGGAGCTGAGTGTTCTTATGTTTGAAAGGGAGGGGCATTTCATAGTGCAAATCATCGAGGATGAACGATACCAGTTTCACGGTCTCGTAGAACTTGATGTCTTCGCGCGACATTGATATTCCCTTTTTCCTTTTCGGAGAAGTCAAGTTCAAACATTCGTTCAACTGCCTGCGGTGTTATCTGTTCCTTAACCGTCCTTTGAGACTACATATCCTCGCGGGGATGAGGTGTCTTGCTGATTAAGATGAATTCTGTTGCACGTTAAGATGCTACTCTGACAGGGAGTATAGAGAGGACCGTTTATGTACCATCCGAGCAGCGACCGTACAGCATATGGATCTGATTCTCTACCGTAAACAATTTCTCTTGGTCGTAGGGCACTTGGACAGTTCAATCCGATAAGAAGACCCACTTCAACATCTTCCATGTAGGGGAAAGTTCGGCACTAACAATATCCTTCAAATGAGACATCCTACTGATTACATCGGGTCGTGGTATTTCACTGCGGTCCGCTGGAATGACGTTTCGCGTGAAAGTTCTGGGCAACTCTAACCTTGCACTCGTCCTTGACATTAGTTACGACTAAATCCTTCAATGGCCTTCGACGTTACGCTGTGTGTTCCATGGATTGTAGTAAGAGTGAGGTCAGTGCTACTCCTTCAACGCCAAGAGCCTTAGCTGCGCTCTCATTCACAAACGTTCCACCGCTGGCATTGTCCAGTAAAGCATAAACTCGTATTTTCTTCGCTGGATTACTTTATGAAATAACCAGACTGGCAATATACCCATGTTAATCTAGCACATCTCCAGCTTCAGTTATGTTGCAGATGGCAGTGTGATTGCTACTAACTCGAGGTCTATCTTGAGTTTGGTTCTTGTCACCTTTGTCGTTCGATTTCTTAATTCCATCAGGGTTGTGTAGTGACGTTGGATGCTGCTTGTTGCACGTCTTGCACGTTTGCCTTTCCTTGCAATGCTTTGCAATGTGCTGGCCGCTAAAGCAGCCGAAGTACAGTTTCTTCTCTACTACAAAGTCTCGACGGTCCTCAGAGATTTCTTCAAAAAACTATTTACACTCGTTTAAGTTATGAGAACTTCTTGCATAAAGAGCATACAACTGTCTGTTGATTGCTATCTTCCTGATTTACACCAGTAGCAAGGTTTGTCCTTTTCCCTTTTTTAGCGGCTTTCTTGTAAACTTAAGATGAGTGCCTCTTTCTTTTCATCATGATTTGGCTTACGATATTGCTCTGAAACCACAGGGATCTGTGGCAAGATCAGCTTGTTCACGCACGAATTGAGAGAACTCTTGTGTCATTATTCTTCTTGCACTTTTGTCCTATTGTTCCTTTCAGTCCATTTGGTTCGCATAGGTACTTGGGTAGCTTTTTCCCACAGTTGACGCACAGTACATGAGCAGCAGTGTTTAAATCATCCATATGAGACATTCCCTTTCATAGCAGCAGACAGTCCAGGGCAATATAGAAATCTCTGGGGCTAAACCATCGTTTTGGTCCTGATTGGTGGCCAAGAGGACACAATTTCGTGATATGGGCATTGGCTATCTTAGATGGATCACCGAATTTCTCTTTAAAAGTCTTAGCTTCTTCATAGGATCCTTCCATTTCCTTTGTGAACAACCGTTTTATAATTTCCTTCCTGCTTGCTACCTGACGTGATATATTGACCAGAAAATATAATTTCTCATTGAATCTTTCAACCTTTTGATTCAATGACTCAAAGGCAGTCATGAATAATGGTCTCCATATCCTGCCATGTAAAACATAGGAGCCTGCCTGATGGCAAGACTCCTTGCTGCTGGTTGACAATAGTCTGAGACAACTCAATTTGTTTTCGTTCAATTTCCACAATGTCTTGGAAAGTATTTGTCTTTGACGACAAACTTGTTGAACAACCTTGGTGGTGGTGATGGTGGCAGACACCCGCACCTGATCAGGGCAGTAAACGTAACAGCAGGAGTCGTTGCTAAAGATGGTATGATGAAAGATGTACACTCGAGGGGTGTTCATGGCGGGGGTTTTGCTGCATAGGCGGAAGGAGTCCCTTCTTACCTCCGTGATGCACCAGTATTATCGGTGTTGTGTAAATGGTCCTTTCTGAGGTACCGTAAAATGCACTAGAGGACTGGCTTGCAAGGCTGTGATAATCTGTAACACCCTGGAAAAGAACTTCAATAAGTTGTTGCTTAAGGAAAAGTTGGTTCCAAACCAGCAGAGTTACCTGATTGTATTATTACAAATTCGGAGGACTTTGTGTATGAACAGGTGCCAGGTTGACTCTTCATTCTTCATTTCTTCATTTCTCTTTCTTTCCCTTCTACGCTTGAGCTAAACTCTGTTTTAGCTTTCTAAAGCTGCATTTTAAGCGCTTGCTTTTCTTCGTGAAATGATGTCAATTTCCAATGCTGCGACCTTAGTTTTTCTTCTATCAGCAGACGTAACTGAACGAAGTACAACAGATGAATTTAGAGTGATTAGACTTTCTTACGTGCGATGAGACCCTAGAGATAACAGAGTTTACACTTCATTTGACTGATTCCCTTTTTCGCCTTGGACAAATATTCAATGACAGACTGTTTAAATTTAAAGGAACATCTTCATCGTGAGCATCGTACCATGAATTGGCATTAACAATAACAGCTTCATCTTCTAACGCGTCAACATAATTATCCTGAGCATCTTACCAGTTTAACAAACAAATTGTTAAGACCTTCCATTCAACTGACACAGATTCATAATTCTTAAGATCAGCAAGTAGCGGTTTCATTTTTGTTTATCTGTCTAGTTACGCATGTTATTAACGCCACAGTTCTATGATCCTTCAACAAAGTGTTGACACAGAGTCACATAATCTCAATGACCTTTGTATGGTATGGTGGAGCCACAAACTTTCCCTTACCAGACAAATGTCTGCAAAATTTGCCATCTTTGCAGAGCTGTCCTTGTTAGTTTGCACCGAATCACTCTGTAACTTGGCAACTTTACTGAATTTTAAAAACCTTCCATCTAGTAGCCTGTAAATGCAGCTGTATTTTCAGTCGTCGTGTCCATTCACCCAACATATGTAATTGGAGATACATCTACATCCACTTTCCGCAGTGGTGACAGATCCTAGGGCTACCCTAAGCACTGCCTTAAAAAGTGCCACTCCGAGGACTAAATCTAGCCAATACACCCCATAGTAGAGTAATTACTGGACTCCAAATGCCATCATCCTATTTTGTTCTTGGCATATTTTATGAAAAAAGAGTGCAGTTATGTTTTATGCAAAAAAAAAAAAATTCCGCGTGTGATAACAGTTTTTTGATAAGCATGGCTTAAATTTTAATCACCTGCATGCCAATAACAATAATAATGATGATGAATTAAAGAAGTTCTACAGAGCTTTGAGAGAGAGATTGTGTTCAGATAATTTGGATATTTAATCAGTCCAATACTGCAAGCAAAACAGCTGATCATATGAATCAGAAAAAAATTGCTCAAATTTTTAGCAAATAATTTGATTTTAGTAGAAAAAATAAATGTAATAAATTATTTATGGTCATATAATAATACAAGAATTTCACCAAATCATATTATTTACAGTGATATAATAATAATAATAATAATAATAATAATAATAATAATAATAATAATAATAATAATAATAATACAAGTAGTTAACCAAATCAGTGGATAGCAGATTTGCTTTCATAACTTGAAACGCTTTTGGCTACCTATAGGATGAGAGTAAAACTGGGGTGTCATTTCATGCTAGTTTTAGAAGTTTAGCAGTAAATGAAGCACCTGTAAAATAAAATACATGTACATGGTAAAAAGGTGACAAAATTAACCTTATAAGTGTTTACTGCTGGGTAAAAATATATCAAAGTCGTACCCAAATCATAGAAATGCACAGAGCTTTCGCATAGTAACTCATTTTATTTACAAGAAATATTTTTATATAACTGATTTGGTTAAAAATGAATCATACAGATGTATCTCCCCTTGGGGTAAGTGAATAGCACTAGGTACACTATAATATTATTCACTGCCTATTTTGGGTAGTGGATAATATTTATCAGATGAAAACAAGTTCTTATAAATAATAATTAGAGGAATATCGCTTATCACAATAATTTGAGGCTAATTTTATTTCCTGTGGTTGATGTTCTGTCCATTAGTAAGGATGTCACATCTACAGTGGGAGTGATGTGTACGTGTTGTCATCATACAACCATTTGCCAATAGTATCAATTGAATCTAGAAAGAGTATATTTGAAGTATACCACTCAAATGGAGTTACGTTTTACCTGTACCAACCTTAGATAATTATGAACCAGCTAGTGTTGACTTGCACTTTCAAACCCAATGTACATGTACATGTACATATTTGATCAACTTTGCTACAATGGGGAAAAGTATGGGAAACTACTGTTTTGATCATATCTACCATCCTGAGCAAAACTGAGAATAAAGTGGTATTTGGCCAAATTTGCTACCCTGAGCAAAACAGTGGCAAACGCCTATTTTGATCATATTTGACACACTGCAGAGCAAAGATATAGAAGAAGTGATAATTTGACCTCATTTACAACACTGGGCGATACACAAATAAGGTGAATTTTTGTTCAGATTTACTATCCTGGGCAAAACTGTTGAAAAATGAGTTTTGGTCACTTTTGCTACATTGAGCAAAAATGTGGCAAATTACTACTTTGACCGAATTTGCTATAGAGAGCAAAAGCATTCAAAAATTCATCTTCAATCGCTTTTGCCCATTTGGGCAAAAACCTGACAAGTGTCAGTTTTGC
>CALNXK010000036.1:3435000-3437500 GCA_942486035.1 Porites lobata
AGCTATTCGATAATATATCGCTTATGTTAAACGTGAGAAGATTATGCGTGGTTGTGGATAGCCTTATCAGTTCCGCGAAAGTGTGTGATTGTGTGATTTCCGCATGGTGTTGACAGTTATGTGATCGCGTGGTTGAACTGCGGTTTTGTGAAAATATTCTGTGCCAGCCGTTAATATTGCTTCGTCGGTGTTTAGCTTAGCTGATTGTACCTTGGAAAAGTAACTCTCGACTCAGGAAAACTGTATCTAGGTCTAGTTTTAGCGGGCTCTAATGGCGTTGCACCATAGGCCGGTTATTGCAGATAAGAACTGTGTGGGTACGACCTCGTAAAACTACACGTTGGTAAATGTTTGTTTAAAAGCAGGACAGGGCTGTAAATCTTATTCTTATCGGCTGCAACATATATCTGAGGAGTAGCAAAAAATAAACTTGAATTATGGGGATATATAAAATCAAACCAAATGCCCGGAAATACATTCGCGTCGCGAACAATGAATTTGAATTTTGAAAATTTACTTGCGTGCATCTAACTCGCTTCGGATTGGTTTAAAAACAATCAGCTACTGTCAGAACTCACACATGCGCATTATCGTGAACCAGTCCCTTAAAATTTTCAATAGCCGTGATAAATTATTTATTAAAAAAGTTATAAATGACCCAAATTATTCTTAAGCAAGGTCAGACTTCCGCTTAACATCATATTTTGATGCTAGGAGATTTTGGTGTAAACCGGGTTAGCAAAAATATCGACTCATTCTACTACTTGGGAATTTAAAACCACAAAACTAATTCAAAGGCCGATTAAAAGCCTTTTTCTAACGCCGGGCAGTAAGTTAATAGTCCCTAGAAGCATTCCAACGAGTCCAAATTTAAAATGAAGCAAATTTTAGAACATTTATTCAGTAAACTGATTTCGCGAAGTTTCAAAGCGGTTTCATTTCAGTCTAGAAATTTTTAAGTTGAGTGAGCTGCAGCGAAAGAGTACCTGGTTGAGGCTTACATAACAACTTAAATAGTTAGCAAATCACTACTTTTTTGCAATCCGATAAATAAGAGGATTCCGCATGGAATAGACAACAAACTGAATGAAACATAGTGACACGCTAACAAAGCAGTCACCACCATCGGCAAACCAAATTTGGAAACAAACATTTTATTACTGTTCTCTCAGTTTGCCTTATATAAACCCAGAAATACGTAAAAATAGCGCCTGGCTGGTGACCAAAACACCCAACGTATGCGTATAAAGATTATCGTTAATTCAGCATAAATTTCAATTGCTTATCAGCAAATGAACAAATCCATTCGCATTGCATTGGGTCAGTGTTCCGCAAAACAGATGTTATCGAGTACAACACATAAAGAAACTAGGTTATAAACAGAATATTTAGGCAATAATTTATTAAGGAACATTTCAAGTGTACCAGATCGGTGAAGATCGCGCGGTGTTGCGGTATAACTACAGGTCGGAGTCAAAAATCAAATCAAAGTTGAACGAACTCTTGCCTTTAACCACTTTCCAAGTGTCGTGTATTCTTTTCGTAAGCCACACACTACTCCTAGAACCATACCAGATCGATCGGGTAAGCTTCTCTATCTTCAAAGACTCTTGTGAACGTCCTGTTGCCGAACGGCCACGATGCTCTTCTTAACCTCCAGGATCAAAACATTATTTTTTGCGTCTTTTTAAAACGTAACCAGTCAAACAACACAACCACACGTTAATCACCACTACTGAAGTATAACTAGGCCAGCCAAAGCGACGGATGTCGGAATAAAACGTAGGATTTTCAATGATTGTACCGGTAATGGCGATTTCGAATTTAGTGTTGACCCGACAAATTTATTCTGAAGAGATAAACGGCGCGCATGCGCATAACCGTGATCGCGTCCCTTTAAGGTTTGTAATATATTTTCGTTTTAGTCGAATTCAAACATACAGAATCTTTTTACTTCCTACGGAGATTGTTTGGTTAACACCAAATTTTAAGTTCTTAGTGCTGGATTTTCAATAGCTCGTCTAGATCGCACAAAATTTGGCTTTTATTAATTTCAAAGTTTTTTGTTTGTTGTTGTCATAGTAATATCGATTTTACTTAAAACTTCATTTTCACAAATTTCAATCCCATAGCCAATTACTGGTGAGAATTTTATAGCGATCGGACAAGGAAAAAAAACACTTTTAAGGCCATTGAAAAATATCGGTATGGCCTCTGAAAAACTGTTATGTTGATCATAATACTCTTTTTTTTTATAAGAATATTGTTTTCCCGGGCCAGGCTGAATATTCTTATTTTTCCGCCGATTTTAGGCTAGCTGTACATATTCTTGTATTATTCTTAATAATAGCTTATGACATTTCCGTTTTAGAATATATTAAGGTATCAATTATAGTTTTGTTAAATATAGTTAGCTAGTTTTGCCGTTTAAAGAAAGGAATAAATTGAAAACGTATATTTGTATTGTATTTATAGATTTTCACCACACGAAATTATTCCT
>CALNXK010000036.1:3452500-3487500 GCA_942486035.1 Porites lobata
CGCGCACGACACGCTTTCACTCTAACACAAAATAATTTATTTTAACACGCTTTAGCACGCTTGCAATTTTGCCTCATTAGCAATTTCTTTTGTTTTAGAGGATACGCTTGAAACAATTAAGCGTGAACAAGTCGAACAAAAGGGCTTGTTAAAGTTTTCAAACAAAAGCTCCGTGAGAAAAAGCACAACACGCTTTCAGTGTGCGCAAAAGCACGCAAGGCGTGTCATCTATAAGCTAAATGAATTTCCTCTACAAAAAGGGACCGTAAATGATTATGAACGGCACCCTTTTTTGGTAACTATCGAGAAAGAAAAAGTTTGTGGCTTGAAAAGTGTAAACAGTGAACGGTGGGACCTACTGGATTTATGGGTAGAAGTTTATTAGCATTGCAAAATCAAAGCTCTTTCCAGAAATGTTTACTGACGAAGCTGTGCAAAGGTTATCTTAATTCCATTTTTGCTTTGTTTTACTTTGTATTTGGGGGCAAATTCCAAGTACAAGCCCCTCGGGGGGCTTATATTCGGAGGGGCGATGTAACGGAGGGTTTTTTGCGTTACCATTTTAAGGGGCTTATATTTGGAGGGGCTTATACATGGAGGGGCTTATTTTCGGAATTTTACGGTATTACGGCCTACAATTATTTAAGTGTCTTAAAGTAGTCTGCAACAGAGCCGTTTAAGTTTCGTCGCGCAACGCTCCTTTCACCGAAGACGGCTGTTTAGCAGACTATCATTTAAGCGGCGCGAAAATAATTTTTGATTATATCGCGCTAGTTTAGTGCGTCTTTTAAATGCCTATTTTACGTTCATGCACGAGTGGATTTGTTACCCTCCTGAAACCTGGTTCTCTCTCTGAAAATAATAGGTCCACGCAAGCCAAGACAACTTCAGTCTTTTCGAAATTACAAGGGCTTCAGCATTATTTTCCTGAAAAATTTAGCTTGCAGTTGAAAGTTTTAGGAAAGTGAGAATTTTATCGTATTTTCGGTTCCGAAAATTTTAGGATTCCTTTCTCTACGAAAAATAGCTTAACCTGGGGAGTGAAATGGAAAAAATTAAACTTAACTGGAGCGTAACTGGAATGGCATCTGTAGAAGAAGACGTGGGAACTCGCACGGACACAATTGGGCGAGTGTAAACATGCGTGGAGAGCACGAAAGGGAGAGACCATGAAGGGAAGCTGTCGGGCTGTGATGTCACGGTTTGGGACGGAAGGAATGGTGCTGGCAAAGTCGGACTCCCGTAACCACGCGTGGCAATGGGAGGTAACGTGTTATCACGAGAAGTAAGAGTCGAATTAGCGTGACCTCGAGTGTCAATGGTGGGAAACGTGTTAACTCGCGTGGTAAGTGACGGATCCGCGTGAGTTCCTTCATGTGCATCGGGAAACGTGTAAACTCGCCTAGGCGTGGCTGGAAACGTGAACGCCTGCGTGGATACAGCCGGGACCACGAATGACGAGGTGACAGGAGTAATTTCAGGAGTCCGTTCTACAGGGTTGAGAGCATGGCTAGGTGATAAATCTCCATTTGTGACCCTCCACAGGATTTTAATGCTAAAGGTGAAAGCACGCGCACGACACGCTTTCACTCTAACACAAAATAATTTATTTTAACACGCTTTAGCACGCTTGCAATTTTGCCTCATTAGCAATTTCTTTTGTTTTAGAGGATACGCTTGAAACAATTAAGCGTGAACAAGTCGAACAAAAGGGCTTGTTAAAGTTTTCAAACAAAAGCTCCGTGAGAAAAAGCACAACACGCTTTCAGTGTGCGCAAAAGCACGCAAGGCGTGTCATCTATAAGCTAAATGAATTTCCTCTACAAAAAGGGACCGTAAATGATTATGAACGGCACCCTTTTTTGGTAACTATCGAGAAAGAAAAAGTTTGTGGCTTGAAAAGTGTAAACAGTGAACGGTGGGACCTACTGGATTTATGGGTAGAAGTGGTTCTCTCTCTGAAAATAATAGGTCCACGCAAGCCAAGACAACTTCAGTCTTTTCGAAATTACAAGGGCTTCAGCATTATTTTCCTGAAAAATTTAGCTTGCAGTTGAAAGTTTTAGGAAAGTGAGAATTTTATCGTATTTTCGGTTCCGAAAATTTTAGGATTCCTTTCTCTACGAAAAATAGCTTAACCTGGGGAGTGAAATGGAAAAAATTAAACTTCAGAAAATCGTAAAGAATTAATTAGATAAACTTCGAACTGATTGTACATGCATGGAACGGTCATCTAGAAATGTTTAGACTTCTTCAACCTATAGAAGATTCTAGGCAGTTTTTGTTTCTCCGATTTAATTACCTTCGTTCGTCTCAGCATGGCTTAAAGAAATAATATTAAACTAATTTATTCACCTTCATTTCTCTGTGCATTACTGCTAATAAAGATTCCGGCGGCATAACTATAATTTTCAGGCGACATAACTTCAGTGCCTCGCATGCGATAGCAGATCTCTTTGCGACTCCGGTCAACAGCCCACAGCCGGAGTAATTGGTTTACACTGATCTCGCGTTAATTCCAGGCTACAGACGACCATTAAGTGATGATTTTCAAATGGCTACGGTTACTATCAAATTCCAAAACAATTGGTATATTTGATTCACTTCGACCAGTTATCGATGCTGATTAAATCCGCTGAAAACCCAAGCCATTTTTATCATCTTAGTAGCTTTAGTAATCAAGCGTGTTCAGCGTGTCTTACCCAAATTGCACGCTAAGCGTGCTATAATTCGCACACTTACCGTGACATATGGCACGCTACAATAAAACAAAAGGTCTAGCGTGTTAAATTTATAAAAACGAAGGGAAGTGTGTCCGTCTTTGTTTTTTCAATTTAATTTTCGCATATCCGTGGTCTACGGCACGCTAAGAGTGTCGTGCAAGCGTTTCGTGAGCGTGCTTTCACCTTTAGCATCAAATTCCTGTGGAGGGTCACATTTAACAAAAGGCTTCTGCAAATTTAGCTTCAAGCTCAGCCACATGAGAAGACACACAGGGCTTGCACTGTAAGTATCCCGGAGAGCTCCATACAATTCCTTATAATTTTGTTATAAAGAATAGTATGGAGCTTTCTGGGAGACTTTTCTTCATTATCTTAGGCGCGGCGGATTTTGTCACGCATGATCAGCGCGAGGTGTTTTTCCCGACACCCTTCTGTCAGGAAAATGTCATCATATGAAAGCAAACCAGACACGATCGCGTCGGCAGGCTGAAGCCGTCAAAAATAAAAGGCTTTTCTTTTTCCATTTCAGAGGTCAGTTTTGTTTCGATCTGGTCAAAATAAATCAGGTTCTTAGGTTGTAGGTAATAAAATATTGTCTTATTCAGTGTTCAAGGACCTTTAGAAAACGATATAAACGAGATAATTGACTCGACAATGAAGGTGGACGTGAAAATGCTTTTTTGGAAGAAACAGAATTTTTTAATTCCCGCAGTGATTTTGCGAAATCGCGAAGCAGAATGGTTCAGTTTCTTCCAAAGCCGTCATGATTAAAAAGTAGTGTCAACACAACTAAAAATGAATTTAGTTTGTATCGCAAAAGCCGCCAAAATAAAGATGAAAAAAAAAATGGAAAAATTAATAAAATCACCAAAAAACCGTCTCGCGGAAGCTTTGTCAAACAAACCGTTGGTACGGGTTTATTTAACCTAACCTGGAAAAGGAGACGCAGAATACATTTCATCCTAGATGTAGTTGTGATTTCGGGAACGGACCTCGGGAGCTCATTGCCGTAATATCTTCTACGTTGCAGAAACTACAGCCGAATCGCCCTGCTCGTGTGCTAACTTTCCACTCCAATTATCACTATACAGTACCAGTGAATTGTTTCAAAATTTAAGGTGGCCGAAACTTATTTCCATCAACGCGTAGTTAGTTAAGCAATAATAATGCACAGCACTGTAAATAACACGGTTCTAGAAAATCTGACGGCTTGGCGTTTTGTTCGTCGCTGCATGCGATTTAATTGCTTATAACCTAACAGAAAATGCATGAATACAAGTTCGCTGTTCAACCCCGCACTGAATTTAAAAAAAGCCTTTCTTATACCGGAAGAGTGTGGTGGAACAGCTTGTCTCTGAAGGTGCGGCAATAATGTTTTTAAAGGAAAATTAAATCACCTTAATTTAGGTATATGTATATTTACACAAGGCCTCAATGTAAAGCAGGTTTTTTATTGTTATATCTTTATTATTTTAGCTTTTATCGTAGATTCATTTCTAGCTTAGTTATTAGTAGTTATTTTGTTATACTTGAATGTAAATGTACCTGAAAGAAATACCTTGTATTACCTTACCTTACTTCTGTGATGTGTGTAAATTTGTCTTTTGCTATGGTTCTAGACAATAGACTTCTCCCGACTATCTGTTGTGCGTCAAAACAATGTAGCAAGAGCGCGATAAAGAAATAGTCGAAGTGCCATGGTGTAGCACTTTATGACAAAGTTTTAACTGGAAAACATGTTGCCATCTGATGTACCCCCGTATAGTCTATGTTTGTAAGCCTTGCCTAAAGAATCACTGGGTTACATTGCACCCATGGGTGTGCCACCTAAAGTGCAGCCTATGTTTGTTAGCTCTACCTAAAGAATCACTGGGTTACACTGCACCCATGGGTGTGCCACCTAAAGTGCAGCCTATGTTTTTTAGCTCTACCTAAAGAATCACTGGGTTACGCTGCACCCATGGGTGTGCCACCTAAAGTACAGCCTATGTTTGTTAGCTCTACCTAAAGAACCATTGGGTTACACTGCACCCATGGATGTGCCACTTAAAGTGCAGCCTATGTTTGTTAGCTCTACCTAAAGAATCACTGGTTTACATTGCACTCATGGGTGTGCCACCTAAAGTGCAGCCTATGTTTGTTAGCTCCACCTAAAGAATCACTGGGTTACACTGCACCCATGGGTGTTCCACCTAAAGTGCAGCCTATGTTTGTTAGCTCTACCTAAAGAACCACTGGGTTACATTGCACCCATGGATGTGCCACTTAAAGTGCAGCCTATGTTTGTTAACTCTACCTAAAGAATCACTGGGTTACACTGCACCCATGGGTGTGCCACCTAAAGTGCAGCCTATGTTTGTTAGCTCTACCCAAAGAATTACAGGCTTACACTGTACTCACGGACGTTTGCCTCGCGCTCTCTTCAAAAAAAGCAAAGCTATAGTCTGTTTCGCCAAAAATCAAGCTTTGTTTCCCCCAAAAATTTGACACCATGTTGGGCCCCGAAAGAGGTAAAAAGTTCCTCCATAATAGAAGCGTTTTTTGCTAGAGTTAAGAAGTTTGGCTTACATGAGTTTCAATATAAAGGTGCAAAAACGTATCAGCATAATTATAGCACACACATACATTGACATCAAACTCCTGGCATATAGCCTGAATAAGCCAAGCAAATACAGCATATAACGAGAAATGTTCGTCAAATGGTCTCGTTAAGTAAATTATACTTCACTTTGCGAAAGAAATTTATCGCTTGTATCCGTGTTACACATCGAAAAAGCTAGGAGTCATCGCATGACATTAGGTAATAGAGGTAATACTCACGAGTTTCACGAATTCCAATTCCACGATTTTTCGACGAGTAACAACTTCAATTCTTAAAACTTCAATTCTTACCTTACAGTGGTCGGTTCATTTACCTTACATTTGCCAACACTAGTAAACATGAACAAAACGATGAAATCCGGCACTCGAGAAGGGAATCCAAAGCCTGGGAAATTTCGGGTTTCAAGGAAGCCGGAGTCTTAGATCTTAATTCTGTGCCATAGTGCTGTTTTACGAGTGCGGGTAGGTCGGAGTGTAAGAGTTTTAACCAAGTTAAAACGACCATATTTTCAAGGGTGATGGTCAGTTCTTCATCAGAGGTAACGTGTGCATCATGGTGAGTTACGGGGCCGTTGGCAACAAGTAGGTTATCTACAGTGAAGGACATTAAACGCTGAAATAAATCTTCCGGGGGTTCGTCGACCTCAAGTTTGATGTTGGAGGAATCTAGGAAGCGTGCACAAGTACACTGGAAGCCATAGTGGGCCCTTATAGCTTGCCAAACGGAGCTGATGGAAGTTGAATTTTTCACGATTGAACTACGTGAAATAACGGGGCAAAAGTTGGCAAAAGTTGGCTATCTGGCCTAACATGAGCTCAAGGTGTAAGTTTTTCTGAAAGGCAGTACGTCGGCGAGTGGTAGGAACGTCGTCGCCATCAGGCTCGAGTCCCGGCTCTGTTGGGAGCAGTAGCAGACTTTTTCAGCCACGTAAAATTGTCAGCTAAAAACGGGGCAAAATTAGCATGGAGAGAAAGGGAATATTGCAGATTCTGTGTCCAAGCTTGGAATGTAGTAATGGTTTCGTTCTTTGCGAGGGTCCACTGCTTTGGAGCTCTATTAGAATTCATGATGTGACGAGAAGGAAAAGTGAAGCGATACTCTGCTTGAGGTGAAAATAATGGCTTGTAAGAGTTCACTCAATCGACCACAGGATAGGAAGACTTGTTGTTGCTTGGATCAGCGAGATGGTTCTGAGGCTCTCGGAGACGTGGGTAAGGAGTCGCTGCCACCACGCCAATGTTGAAGAGACAGGAGCGTCACAACGAAGCAACTCTAACAGCTTTAATGTCAACGAAATTGCTCGTACAACAAGATGGATGCGATAATCACACACACGAGGGAAAACAGGCGGGCGCATATAATATAACACAGCGCCGCAGGCACTGCCTGTTGGCGCAAGGTGAAAGATTCAATACCAGAACAAATGCAGGGGAAAACGTTCGGAATATCTGCGATTATCTCACCGGTAAATACGCTGGACCTTTCGCAGGTACGGTTGTTATAAAAAGTAGCCTATTTGATAAATTGCGAAATATTCACAGATTTACTGATGTAGTTTGGATGCAAGGTGATATAAACCTAAATTTTTGGAAAGCCTTTCGACAAGGTGGACCTGAGTGAGAGTGGTCTTTTATTCTGTAATTGCTTCATTATTTTTTTTGATTTCTTGGATCACATACTTCTCGGGACTGACACTTTGGGAATCTGGAGAGGTTTTTGGGCGCACGGGCCAGGCACTACAGGTAGGTATGTCAGCCAGAGACGTACCTACGCTACTTCATTTCCGTGCCAAAAATTAAAACAACCGGTCGGGTATACTTTCCTTTGAAGACAAAACAACACCGCTTCCGGGGAGAAGGGGACGGAAGAATCGCTACGGCTACGAAAAAAAATGCTCGCCAAATATGCAATTTTATCAAGAGTTTTGGACTCGATTGTAGAATACAGTGTAGTATAATGAGCTAGTTTCCGCAAGTCTCTTATAATTCTAAATCGTAGTGTATCTACACTAGTAACTGGGAGGTCATGAGTGTTACAGATTTCAGGAAGATAAAAGAAATTGAGTATGCCTTTGTGACTCACTGAAAATTAGTCTCCACTAGGGTGAAAACATACCTGGTCATTTCTATCATATTTGTGCATCACAGCTGGAGTTCAATGAACAACAGCAGACAATTGACATTTTTTGAGAACAACATGAGCTCATCAGTGACCCCTACATGATGTAACTCGAGCCGAGTTAATTGAGATAATACTTGAGACACATGTTGGCCGTATGAGGCGCATAGTATTTCCCAAGTTTGAGAGAGCTAAAGTTGAAACGTCTTTTTGCAGTAGGAATAAATGTCATCTAGGAGTTTTCAATATCCAGCAGCTTCTCTACATTCTATTTCCATTGTAACTAATGGACCAAATCCTCTTGTCAGTTGATCATTTTATTTCAGCACATATATGTGTAAATGTTATATTGTAAGGCTGCTTACTGCTGACATAAAGTGCCAGCTACTTCCCGTAGTCGTAAAGTTGTCTAAACGTTTACGTTATAATCGTACAATTGCGTCAAGTTATAACAAGTTTGCCATTGCAGCCTTTAGCTGCTTATCGCCATGTGTGAATGTTATATTGTAAGGCTGCTCACTATTTAGAAAAATGACATAAAGCGCGAACTACCTCCCATAGTCGTGCGCAGAATACACCACCAACTAGCTGTCGTCATTGGTCCAATTAATGTATCTATTGTGTCAAGATAGTTTCATTTTTCTAAGTTTCATCTAGCGAATTTTAGGAAACTGTGTGGAAAATTTGGCGCATAATACTTGGATTTTACCGTTACAGTGTTATTTGTAATTACAGTTTGTTAAATTATTTTCTGTTAATGATATATGAAATAAATATATATGAACGGCGGAAATGAAATGAAGATGAAGAAATGATCGTCGCAGTGAACGCAATTTATGCAATTGCGTACAGAAGCCTGAAAAAAATTTTTACCAATTTCCACCTACTAATAATAGGACACATTTGATTGACAGAAAAATTTGCATTTACTAGCGACGCGTATCTACAGGCGCGATTCCGTAATGTTCAGGCTTCTTTACGCAATTGCATAAATTGCGTTCACTGCGACGATCATTTCTTCATCTTCATTTCATTTCTGCAGGTCATATATGATTTATTTCATATATACCGTAATTAACACTCATTTCTTTCACGGGAACATATGAACCCACAATTGACCTGCTCCCAACGTCAGTGGCTTCATAGCTCAGTTGGTAGAGCATGGCACCGGTAAATCGCGAGGTCACGGGTTGAAACCTAGTTGAAGTCCTGAATTTTTTTCTTTTTCAGGCTTCTTTATGCAATTGCATAAATTGTGTTCACTGCGACGATCATTTCTACATCTTCATAAATTATTTTCTGTTCATAAAAATTTGCAAAATTCAAAGTCAATTTTCTTGGTTAAAATGTTTATCATAATTTAACTGTAAGACAGACGTAATGACTTGTGTGATTATACTTGGTTAAACAGGTTCATATATTTTTGACAAATTTCTCACATCATGTTCTTGAACCTCACGGTTCTTACACGCGGTTTTTTTTAGTGTATTCAGTTTTTCCGTACTGACTGCTGCAAAAACATCATAGTGATTCAATTGTTGAAATACTTTTTAATACTTCTTTGGACACATTTTCATCACTTATACCATACTGAAGCTGAGATATTTCTCCAGCTGTCGCCAGGCGCAATAAGGTATACCAACCCGCTGGTAGTAACTAAATCAATTAAATGTGATAGCTGTGGCGAAGGTAGCGTCGAAAGAAATTTTCAATGGGGCAGGTAATCACGAAGTTTTCCTCTTTTTTTCTCTAGGGACTGAAACTGAATAGTATAATTAATTGCACACACTCCTTCATTATAATGCCGGCTAGTTACGCTTGTGCTTGCGTTTGTCCACTAAGGGCCTGCTATAACAACAACGAAAAATGTGGACCATTTACAGAGCTAATAAAACGTCTGTAAATTCTAAATGTACCGACTACGTATTGCTGGAGGTAAGATCTCCCTAACTTTACATATGGAATAACAAAGTAGCTCAAAGTTTCCAGAATCATTTCAGAAACGCTTTGAAGATTTTGTGATATTTTTTTTTCTGGCAAGTTTTTATTTAGAGAAATGCAAATTTTTCTTCGCTGAAGTTAAGTAAGGAGAAAACTGAAAAGATTAGAGACGTTACAAGATCTTTGTATAATGCTTGCAAGGTTGACAATTACAAGAATTTTCTGATTTTTTTTTTGTATTATAAAATCTCTGTAAATTTACACAAGCGAAGAGTTGTAAACACTCTGCAATAATAAATATAAAGGGACACTAAAAGTCTCTGGAAACTGACAGAAGTTGGCCATCGCAACTGTCGTCATTGCGTAAATGTAATCCGATAAAAACGCTCAAAGGTCAACGGGGATGGTAAAAAGCACCGCTCCGTGCCAGAGGTCTTTCTCGCGGCTTCGGCCTTCGGCCGACAAGGAAAATTCCCCCCGAACGCGAGAAAACCCTCTGCTACCCAGGGTAAGACACGCCAGACAAGCAAACGCATTTGATAACCAGCAATGTTAACCGTCTCTGATCGGATTCAAATCATTGACGCCCATTCCAAGTGGATGGATATCCACTGTGTGAACTCTGCCACCTCCAGTGTGACCATACACAAGATGAGGTCAATTTTCTCTTCACATGGTTTACCAGAGATTGTAGTGTCCAATAATGGATCCAATTTTGTGAGCAGGAATTTAAGTCATTTTTGCAAAAAAATGGCATCAAGCACATTACCTCAGCACCTTACCACCCAAGTACAAATGGTCTGGTTGAGCGAGCGGTAAAGACGCTTAAGCAAGGGATGAAGAAACAGGGTGACGGCTCTGTTGACAACAAGTTGGCTCGTTTTCTTCTAAGCTTCCGGATTACTCCGCAAAGCGTTTCTGGTGAATCTCCAGCTCAGTTACGGTGGGGACGTAGTCTTAAGTCTCACCTCGATCTGCTGCGACCGGATGTAGCTTTTATATATTTACTGTACTTCATTTTCTTTGTAATTATTCTTTTTGTAATTATCTTTCAAAAGCCTTGTTTAAAGAAAGATAATAAAGGATGTATGTATAGATGGATGTATATAATTATAACCACGTAAACAAAAAAGATGGAAGATATAAAGTGTTAAGCTTAAACGTGAAGTTGAGCGAGGTTCTACTTTTAAGCTTACGAGCAACCTTTCATGCATTGCCTCTATTTTTTTGGCGAACGTAAATTTTACACACGTACGCACGTAAACATTACGCGAGAGTGGAAATCAACCCTAGGGCAACATCTACAATGGGTAGCTTTTAATTACTATATAAAAAGCTACCCGGATAGAGTATATACACCTGTCACAGAAATCCCAGTATCCAGTGTGTGACGAGCCACCACAAGATCGACGCGGGGCAGTTCCTTTCTGTCACAGAAACGGCGCTGAAACCACTGTTTTTGTATGTGAACAGGAGCCCTATCCCAAGGTTTTCGTGCTGGCGTAAGAGTTATCAGGTATAGTCATAAACTAATATCTGCCCATAAAAGAGTGGAACGGTTTCTAACATGCCAGCCTCGTTGACGTTTGTACTCTTTTTTTATGCTTCTCAATAGCGTGACTGCACTTTCTGACTGTTCGCTGAAATGTGTAATGGAACTTTTATCGTATTTACTAAAACATGCGCCGTTCTTGATAAGCCACCTACGTCTAATGTGCTACGCGTTTGGGACAAAAAAAAGGTTTGGCGTTAAGAGCGCCTGTTCGTTAACATCGAGAATATCGTGGCAAAGATAGACAATTCGATTTCTTTTATATTTTCATGGAAAACAGGCAAGGGATAACTAAAATCACTGTTTGGTTTCTTTCAATGAAATATTCTTCGATTTCGGACGAAAACGGAAATGATCAAAATACCTTAAAATTTTCATTTGAGGCCTTAAATTATTACATGGATTTGTGAGAATCGCGTTCAAAACGCAATCTTTATACCCTCTTTAACACATTACAGTCTCCTTTTAAAACCCCTTAAGGTGGCTGGACTGGATTTTGTAAGGAGTAAAACCTTCCCACTTCGAGCGTTTACTACGATGAAAATGTGTTATGATCCACGTTTTAGTGACTTCAGAGTTGCCATGGCAACATAATGCCGTTGTATTTCTCGGTACCAGGGCAAAAAAGGGGGGGGGGGGGTTGCTTCAGCCTACGTTCGGCTGTTTTCATTATCATTTTTGTATTTGACTTGGTCCACGCTTGGAAATTTCACGGTTATTTTAAAACGGCTCGATAATATTTTTTAAAAAAACTTGACGATCTCGAGATTGATCATCAATTTACTTCTCCTTCAAGTTTGTTTCGATTTGTCAAGAAAAGTCGGTCAACTTGAAGTTGAATGTCTGCGTTAAATACATCAGGTTGGAAACTATGATGAATGACCTGAAGCTACAGGGTGTTTCAAAAGTTCGTTCCGATTTTTTCTTCACTTAAATTTCATTGATTATTAAAGATAACTTCTGTAAACCTAAGCATGTTATTCATTATTCATTTAACATTGATTAACTGAAATATTAGCATCCAGAATGTTTTCCTTTATGATTTCTGACATTTTCTAAGCGGTTAGGTATAGATTGTAGGAGCTCCCATAGCGTGTCTAAATTCACAATTTTCCAGGTGAAGCGTGGTCGCTGTCTTGGCTAGTCCAATGTTTTGGGGGCTGGATCTTTGTATGATGTCTCATCAACGATAATCTAGATGGTTACTAGAGCGTTCGCATCACGTGAGTTTGCCGGCCGGTCGTCCGAGTTTGGAATAAAGTTTGCAAATTCTTCTGATGCCATGCCTGCATGAAGTGTACACCGCCTTTTTTCTCTTTAAGGCTTTCCAGCCTTTGTTGGTCACATATCCCTATACCGTTGTGCTCGAAACTTTGATATTGTGAAGTTGAAGTTTTCTTTTTACCTTGCAGTCTTGTTGAATTATTACGCATATACTTACAGGTTTTTCGATAACATTTTTCACACAGTTTGTAAAAAAAAAACCGGCCATCTACTCCTTGGTTTGTCTTGTAAGGTCTTTTCTTTTGACCACTTGTTCTCTCACCGTTCAGACTTCTTCAACAATTTGACAATTTCTTTGACTAAATGCACAGATTACCGTAAAAATAGATGTCTGATCTCTAGCACAAACAGTGTACGTCTTCATTTTCGTCAAAGAGTAGAGAAAACAAAAGAAAACGCCCCAAAAACGAAAATAGAAAACCTACAAAATGGGCAGGAGAAATATGGCGGGAAAAAAATCGGGTAGTGCACATTTGGGAAAAAAATTTAAAAACATCGTAATTTCTTCAAATTTTTGTTTGAAATTGCTTTGAACGGTTATTTAGATAAATTTCCTACTTGAATCAGTTTATATTTGCCTAAGGAAGCATTAAATGCTTTGCGTAAAATACAATTTACAATCGGAACGAACTTTTGAAACACCCTGTAAATGTCGATGGAGTGGTAAATATAGCGAAGAAAACTACTTTCTAAGCAATACAACTCACGTCAACATGTCGACTTCAAAACAGGCCAACTAAAGTCGTAAACTGGAGCACGACGGCTTTTACACATGAATTCCTTCACGATTCCGCATGCTCGTGACGTAATTTCAAAAGCGAACGCCGTCGTCTAAGCTTCCCGTCGTCACTGCGTAAAGTCCCTATTGACGGCGGTCGTGTGTTCAAAACCACGAAAAGTTCAAAGTCTCTGCGTTAAAGGAATATCAAAAGCACAAAGTATTTTTATATTTCTATACTTCTAAGCATCTGCTTAGTTGATTTAAATAGAAAATCAGAGCAGCCATGTCTGGACTTATAAAATAATTACCAGCGGTGATAGGGTACTTTGCTGCGCTTTCAAAATGGTTTCTCATATAGATACCGATAAATTAATTGTTCTGTATACAAAGTTCAACAAAATTCAAAATATACAAGCTATTTATACTGTTGCTAAACACTTTAACCTACAAATGATAATCAATTTTTCTCGCTTTTTCTGGATTTGAAAGAAGCGAGCATAGTAATTTGTCCAATTTTTGGCTTTCGCTAGAAGCAAATTTAGGGCATTCGGCAGTTTGACAGTTTAAAATCAGTATTTTGAACAACGTCCCAAAGCGAAAGTCTTTTAATTTACTTGTCAACTAAGATGATTCACTGAGCTACCGAAGGCAAACTGTTTTTCGAGCCCAAATGCACCGGGCAGCTTTTACAGACCCTGCTAAAATGATTTGGGGAAATAGTACGTTATCCTTTTGTGTACAAAACAAATTAATTTCAAAGGCATACAATGTATTGCAGAAAACTTTAAGCGTAAGAAGATAATGGCATTCGATCGTTGACAATAGGCGCGGTGTACATTGCAAGTTAAAAAACAGGTCGTCAAAGTTATGCAACGAATGTTAAAATTGCCTTAAGACCTGAGCCTTGTTACGCCGCAAAATGTAATGTTAACGCGAAATGTAATACTAACACAAAATGTAATAACATTGACGCAAAATGTAATAAAATTTTCAACGCAGAATGTAATAATCTTTCAACGCAAATTGTAATAACTTTTCTAACGCATAATGTAATAACGCAAAATGTAATAATTTCCGAATAACGACTTGCATGCTATTTCAAAATTGGTATTGTTGCTCAGTCATCGGTAGCGAATTCAGATTTTCAATTAAATTATAAGCTATTATTATTATTGATATTAATATTAATATTATTAATAATATTAATATTACTATTAATATTGGCTATTATTATTATTATTATTGCTAATATTACAATGGAACAGTTGAAATGAGAAGATGTAATCATCTTTAAGGAACCGAATGGGACGTTTGTTTCCGCTGATTTGAACGTAATACAAGTCCCAATACAGAAGTAATATATTATGTAGCTCTAACTTCTATTGAATTATTGCACATTTTCTGTTAGATGTCTAAAGCTACAAAAGACAGAATAGTTAGATTGAAAATTCGGGAAATGATTCTAGAGGTGAAATGGGTGACTACTGGTGTGAGTATTTCCCTGACTACTCAAACAAATAAAACGCTATGAGTAGCTATGAAATTTTCGTTGAACATTAGCTCAGAGTGCAAGGGTAGAGCTAATTTAACGTTATTTATGTACATACGGAACCAGAACACCATTTATTATCTTCAAAGTAAGAAACGCAACAATAACCGTTTTTATTCGCTGACATGCAACTCAAGGCTCTCATACGGCAAAAATATAATCCTGTTCACAGTATCACATTTTCCCCTCATATAACGCAAGATGGTTAACGAAAAAAGAGAAATAGCGTATAATATGATAATTATGATTGTTACATAGGAAAACAGAAACGGTGATTAAATATGAACGGACGAGTTGTAGCCTCAAAGGGCATTAAAGGTGGCTTTTTTGTTTCCAGTAGATATTGTAGTAAAGAACCATCCGTACCCTGCCCCGCGACCTATGGTGTTATGGAAGTTATACTACTACTTGAGAAATTTCATGTAGTACTATAATAATAATAATACTAAATTAATATTATTACTATTATTAATATCAATATTGATAATAATAATAATAGTAATAATAATAATAATAATTCACATGAAGATCTGGATCAGCTACTGATTACTGAGCCACAATACCGATTTTGAAATAGCATGCATGTCGTTATTTCGGAAATTATTACATTTTGCGTTATTATATTATGCGTTAGAAAAGTTATTACAATTTGCGTCGAAAGATTATTACATTTTGCGTTGAAAATTTTATTACATTTTGCGTTAATGTTATTACATTTTGCGTTAGTATTACATTTTGCAGCGATTCTTATTACATTTTGCGTTAATATTACATTTTGGGGCGATTATTACATTTTGCGGCGTAACAAGCCTTAAGACGGGTTATGTTATTCATAGCATATTATAAGGTTAGAACGTTTTGTAATGTTTTTCTATTAGCTCATTTTAATCTAATGTTGGTTTAGACATATGCAAGGACTAAATATTTGTCTGACTCTGAAATTCAAAATTGACCGCGGAAGATCTAATATGTGTATTTCTTTCACGGACTTTGAAAAGTTGACGCGTCGCTCGTACTGATTTGCCCCCATTTTTTTCAATAGCGGTCTGCAGATCATTCTTTTAACGTTTACCCACCAGCAGCTTAGTTGATTTGAAGGTTTTGAACATGGTGAAAACAAACTTTTCCTTCAACTTTCGGCTCTCTTATCTTTACGACTGCATATTCCTCAACAGCTTAGTCATTTTGAAGCACTTTTTAGATCTGTATTTAGGATACGTTGCTAGCCAAATCGTTTTTCTGTATATGAAATCATAGAAACGAAATTTGTTGTCACCTTCATTTTGGGTTAAGTGACTGAAGAGCTTCAGTCGATCGCTAATAAATCACGTTCACAAGGTAGTAGTATTGCAAACAAATACAAATAAGTGATTTTTTACCGATGTTTTCACGCACCGTTTATTACCAACAGAAGAAGCAAACGTTGACGTAGTAGGTCATTTCCGAGTTCCAAAATATGTCGTTTTCAAATGGGGCTAAGTGCTAAACCTTTCTTGAGAAAATAAGTTCTATTTGTATGAGGATCAAAATTTATGAATCGTACTTAGCCTCGCTTTCAATCAGAGGAGAGGGAAAACTCGGAAATGGTCTATTGTGTCTTAGTTTGTCTACTGCAACGCGCTTACGCACTTTGTACCATCAAGCTTGCTATGTACGCACTGTTTTCTCTAAATGTATCATTCAAGATTTGGCCCACCAATGAATCACTTCGCTTCTCTAAGAACCAACACTCGGGAGTAGAAAAACAGTCCGTGGCTTCACAAAAAATGATTGAAAAGAAAAAAGGCGAGTAAAATGAGCTGAGGCAAATTGTGTATTTTGCTTTTTTTATTATTCACTTGTCTATTTTATTTTGTTTGATTTTATATTATTTCCCTTTTTACCCGTATCTTTTTTAAGTTAAGCATGCGCATACGGTGCGTGCTTGTTGCCACGCTCCTGACTGTACTCCAGTTTTAAATGGATGTATACGAGCTTCGTCGAGGGGATCAAGGTTGTTTTAAAGTTCTTGCTTTTTCGCTTTCTTAACAGTTGTTTACTGAGAACAATGTGGAGAAGGACGATCGGCCATGCCACAAACTGAAATTAGAGAGAAAGCAAACTAGGAAACTGTTCCATATCATTGTGATGTTCTCTCTTTCCTCGTTTCCCGGTATTCCCGCTGGTTAAAAATCACATTTATCACATTTATATTTCTAACTCATCCTTTTTTCCATTTCAGTTGTTACCCTCCTCTTAGTTGTTCAACGACAGAAAAGTACAATCTACAAATGAACCCCTCATATCATTTCCTATGTTTTCTCGTGGTTTTTGTTCTAGAGGGGAAATACATTGCCAGCACTAAAACAGGTTAGTATTAAATGAAGATATCCAATATGATTTACAAGTGTGTGTAAGGTTGATCTTTTTAACAAGGGTCACCTCAATAATTAAAACATATCGAGAGAAAAAGAGGGCATTACACTGCTTCTGCAACTTTACCAAAAAACGAATTTTAATTACTGGGATTTCCACATTTAAATGTAAAAGAAAAATTGAAATGGATTGGTGTAGTGGTAGTTGTATGACGACCTTGTATAAAATGGCTGATTTATACACAGTATTTTTAGTTATGATCAAAGTGGTTAATTCATTCCCTTGAAACCATTTATTGCAGGCAAACCCATAATAACTCTGCCATTTCCAGTCGTTGAGACAGTAAAGGAGCATTTCTTGTCTTGCTCCGCCATGGGGACGCCTCCCATTCAGGTGAAATTGTTCAAGGATAACATTCTTTTGGCAAGTGATATAGGCACAGTATATTCTCGATGGACTGAAACGGCCACGTACACATGCTTCGCAAATAACTCACTTGGTACAGATTCTAGAGATTTCCAAGTTACTCTATTAGGTAAGTATAGTACTGGTTCTTATTGGACAAATACAGTTATTTACCGCAATAACACCTAAATTTACACAATCCTCAAGGCGGAGTTCTCGTTAAGTACAAACCAGTCCATTGATCCATTTCATTGTGATTTTTTTAAGCATTGTAATGTAAAGCGGATTAGATCATATACCAATGTATTTTGCGATATATAAATAATAAAAAAGTTATTATTATTGTTATTGTTATTATCAGTTAGTTGAAACTATAATCTTTTGATAGAAATTAGAGTGAACCGGTAACCAATGAAAAATAAGCTGGCGTCTGAGCCCAGAATACGATTATTTCCCTGTTTAAACCAGTTGTATAAGAGCTGCAGTTTTAACAGCTTCCATTTTATGGAGAAATAATAACAGACCGGTTGTTAAGGTGAGAATGGTATATTTTAGAAGATATTCATTCGCTTATTGCTACGGTTCTGTTTCTTGTGGTCAAAAGATGACCACACCTATTAGGCGGCGGTTAAGCTGGCGGTCATAAGCATTTAACATTGCTATGCGATATATAACCAAAATGAACTGCAAGGTATATAAATAGTTGAAATAAAGTACAAAAGCGGAAGGAGGGATTGTGTTACTCTGTGACAGTTACGTCATCATTAAGTTCTTGAGTATAAATCTGTTCCTGTGGGGGCATGAACTTACTAATTCGTTGCGTTTGTTAAGGCTACATAGTTCTTTTTTTTTTTACAGTAGATTATGAAAAACTTTTCACTCAGGCAGAGGTTACATTTTATGCTAATAGTATTGTATAGTTTGCATCTTCTTAGTATTCTTTATTTTAGGTTGGAGGGTTTCTTTGCGTTTTTGAGAGTACAAATGTCCTTGGATAGCTCAGTCTAGTTTCTTTTCTTGTTGTTTCGGAAGGGTGTTACATGATTTCTATATCGTTCTTTGAAGTTAGCTGCCGGTTGTGACAGTCGCTTGTTATACAATGTGGTTTGTAGGGCATTGTCCTTCGAGGGGGCATTGGTCTTTCTTTGTGCAGTTGCATTCTTTCACGGGTTACGCGGCTGATGTTGACGTGCAATGGGAGAAGACTGCAGCTGTTTTGTTATGCAACGCGATGATGGATAGGAATAGCTGAGTTAAGGCGTGTGTCTGTTAAAGATCTTTTGAAGAGGATGGTTTCTTGGAAAACATTTGTCCATGATGTTGAGGAATTGTCTTCCTAAGTTGGTTTTGACACTTCCAAGGAGGGTTGTAACATGTGAGGAGACGAGCTTTCTTTCGGTTTCGTGTATTAATTCGGTTGTTCATAGGTGAGTTTGACGTCTTATCTGCTTTCGTCCAGTGCTTTTTGTTAAGGGAGAATAGTTTACTATATTCTACGCAGATAGATATGTAGGCAATATTCTACGCAAAATACAGTCAAAGTCAATAGCGACAAGTGTAAGGAGGTCAGGATATCGTTTGTAAAGGATGAGCCCCAGTTTACTGTAGTAGTTGGTAATGAGCTACAGAGAGTGACTGGTGCTAAACTTCTAGGTCTGACCATATCGAGCGACCGTACGTGGAACTAACATATTAGTGACATAATGAAGAAAGCGTCAAACCGTCTGTATTTTTTAGTGCAGTTGAAGAGATCAAGAGTTCCTCGGCAGGATATGTCCACTTTTTACACTGCTTGTATACGGTCTGTTGTTACCTATACGCAGCACCTGCCTTTTTTATGCCCTACCTAAAAAACGAACTGGTGCGAGTTGAAAAGCGGGCAATGTCTATAATATGCCCAGAACTGCCCTACCAGAAGGCTATCGAACTGGTGAGCATTGTCCCTATTGTAGATTTCATCAAGGGGCTATGTAGTAATACTTTCGACATCATTTTAAAGGACCCTGAACACCGTCTAAGCAGTTTAATACCTTCTGGTGGACCGTCAAGTTGTGCTCTAAGGTGAAACAGGCCCTTGATTGTACCTAAATGCAAGACAGATCGTTTTAGGAATTAGGAAAATCTAGCTTCGTTGAAAACCTGTTGGGTGAATGAAACGCTTGATAATCTCTTGTTGATATTTTCAGGAATGTTTTTCAGTAAGGCTAGGGCCATCGACGTGGAGTAGTTAGTTATTTGGTTTCATGAAGGGCTTAATGCTTTGGTTTGGTTTACAATTCTCTTGTTCGCCTAGTACCAATCTAAGCAGACGCGAGAGAGCAGTCTTTGTTACGAAAAATTGCATTGCGTGACTAGCGTGACTTTCTAGAAGGTTCGCGAGAGTTCATAGTTTGTTTATTTTAGGATTTTGTGTAAGCGTTTCTAAAGCGGTATATTTTGTAATCTTTCTATAATTAGACTATTTAGAAAGTTCTAGAATGTTATTGTGGAAGTATATAAGTTGGCGAGTCCGAGTTAAGTTTTAACTAGTTTTCACAAGCGAAGAGAGTTTGACTTTAGTCGTGTTTAGTCAAGTGTGACGAAAGCAGTGTTTATTCAAGTTGGCGGAGGCCGTGTAAGTTTATCAAGTTAATTGAAGTTGGCGGAGGCCGTGTAAGTTTATCGAGTTACGTGCTGTTATGGATCGAGTTTTACTTCGTGGAAACTACGTTCATTTTTCGAATAAATCTTCTTGTTGCTGTTCCGACAACCCTGCGTTCAGTTTAGTTTCAAAGCTACACGTCCTCTTAAAGATTACCCGCGTAACAGTCTTGAACAAGCTAAGTTATAATAATGATGTAATTGTAAAACCAGCCGACAAGAGAGGAGCCACAGCAACTCTGAACATATGTGGCTACATAATAGAAGGAAAGCGTCAGCTAAGCAACGAGGAATATTATGGACAGAACCAACAGACTACTTATCCCTCGTCAAAAAAAAACGTGATAAAAGCACACAGTAATTTTTCGGGAGTTGTCATACCTCCAAAAATGGAGTAAAAATTTTAAATACAGGATTTAACTCCAGATTTGGGGTCATTTTTACTCCTGAAAAAGAGTTCTTTCAACTCCCAGTCTGGAGTTAAAATAACTCCCCCAAAAAATAACTCCGCTGTAAGGAGTTACATTAACCACACTAGAGGAGTTATTGTAACTCCTTGAAAATTACTGTGACCACAAAGAGGCGAACCAACATGTAACTAACAGCATCACCTCTACCGACAAAAAATCGCACAAGATCTTTCACTAGATGATCGCATCGAAAGTTCAGCTAAACGGGACGCATTCACAACATTAAAAGAACATAAACCAGTCTTCATGAACAACCCATGCATCCTGCAGACTTATTAACCCTCTAAGATCAGAAATCGGGATCATTAGCAAAAAATCCTAGACAATATTATTAAAAAATGATAGCAGCTATTAAAGTTAATCTATGGAAAAGTACGTCGCAAGCAATCGAATAGTTCCAGACCCTCCCCAATTTTCCAAGTTCTCCTAACCCCTAGTGTTTCTTTGAATCTCTGACAAATAAAAGAAATTTTCCTCACGATAAAAGCCAATGTCTGTGTACTATACCGCTGCTCAACAACCGCGGAAACCTCAGTCATCAGTATTTACATTATGGTTCTTGTCATCTTTTACCAAGGGGAAGCGGCTGGGGAGCCTGTTCCCCTGAGACAACATGACTTTATCAAATACCGCAACACTTTTTAAAACCTCGACAAGAACATTTTTATACCTGCCATATAAGAATGAAATACAAATTCAAACTCAAAAAGGCTTACTAATATTTTATTCAAACTTTTTAACAAGTCTGTTACACCCCAATTTTTTTTAATTTTTCATTCGAATGAAGTTTACTTTAAGTGTGACCTTTTATCTTTTGTTGTAAATATCACGTCAACTGAGTGAGGTATAAAAGCCGTTTCTTGCCTTCTTTATAGAAACATATTCGTAGGTTGGTGTTTGGAATCTGAAATATCAAGGTAGATCTTTCCTGTAAAAGGTGATTTATCCCCACTTTAATTGCCACTTTTGCGATTTTTATATTTTATTTTAGCTTATTTTCGCATTTGTTTAATCGTTGGTTTAGTAGGTTGTCTTCGATTTCTCCTAGTTGATTTATATTTTGATAAGTTTTTGATAAGTGGATTTTGAGTAGTTTAAAGGTACCTGAATGCTGTCGTATTCAGACTTACTTTTCGCGTTTTGAACAGCACCCAAAAACAGCGCGATCTTCAAAAGTCGCTATTTTCGGTCTGTGAATGGGTCCAAATTCTGCCTTCAGATGGCACAAGTCGTTTTGGAGTGTGACAAAAAAGAAAAGTAAGAAATCTGACAAACTAACCCGGTTTTATTATATGTATACCAATACTTTTTGTCCACGGAATATAAAGGTAAACTTCCTTTGCCCTCAAATGGGCAAAAGAAGTAGATAAATACTCTTGATGATTGCGACTCTGACTCTGAAGTTATGTTCAATGCAGAAGACAAAGTTAAGACTGGGTTGAAACTGTCAATTTTGGAAGCATTCAAGAGGTCTTTAAACTAGATAACGGGGCCCAGTACAATGTCTTGGCCAAAGTTGCATATGACAAAATTACAACAAAGCATTTGGAACCATCCTTGGCAAGATTAGAAAGTTGCTCCGAAACTTGTATTAGACCTGTTGGAAAGTGTGAGTTGCCTTGTTGGGTGCGTGGGGAAAGGTATCAAGTATGTTTTCAAGTGTTTGATTGAAATTACATTTCCCTCCTGGGTAGATCATCCTGTAAGAATATGGGTCTAATCCAGGGTATAAATGCTATTGAAAGTGGCAGCGATCTTGATGAGTTCCCTGAAGTATTCCAAGATCTTGGGTACCTCCCAGGGAAATATCACATAAGTGTTGACCCCTCTGCTCCTCCTGTGGTTGGTCCACCTAGGCGAGTTCCTCACTCTAAGCGAGACCCACTGAAGAAAGAGTTAGATCGGATGGAGGATGTTGGTATTACAGAGACAGCTCTATTCGTATATGGTTGGATCCAAAAGACGTTAATGGTGCCATAAAAGAAAAACACTACCAGGAACCACACTGTTTTCAACTTTGGATGCAGAAAAGGCAGTCTACCAAATCTAGTAAGATGAGGAGAGCAGCAAAGACCTGACATTTAATATCCTCTTTGGGAGGTATAGATACCTGAGGATGCCGATGGGGATTACGTCTGGTCCGGAGGTTTACCAGAATGGAGCAAGTCTTTGAAGGACTGCCAGGGCTGTTTTTCTGCGTAGCAAAGATGACAGTCTCAGATTGAAGAAGTCAAAGTGCCATATACAGCAGGAAGAGGTCAAGTTCCATGGCCATGTGTTCTCCCATGACGGTTTGAAGACAGACACAGAAAAAGGCAAAGCCATAGTTTTCTTTACATCATTTCCGTTCTTTGTCAACAGCGTTACGGCAGGACTTGTACACCGACCGTATTTGTTGGAATAAAAGGCGTGCTGGTGCAGTTGTATTAGCTACTTCGACTTCATTGACAGAACTCTAGGGCGCATCCTTAGGTTAGGCTTCATTAACCTGAGATCAGGCGTTGTTTTTTTATTTATTTATTTTTGCTTTATTGCTTCTTTGGCTCGATGGGGAAAAAATAACGCCAGATACATTTACTGAACAAGCCGTCAACCGCTCTCTAATTTACATAATCTAACGTCTGCTTGACCTGTCATGTTATTAGTCAATCAGCGTTTACAAGACGGGAATCAAATTTTGGCGCGAATAATGTCTCTTTTGAAATCAATTTTAGGGAAAAGAGAACTTTTAAGTACGTCCATGTTCATATGGGGCTTCCTAAAAAAATTTTTAAATGTGTTGTTTTTCTTATGAAATACTGCTTGCTGGAGCTGCCGTACCTTTATTTAACAGCTACAAATAAAAAATAGTTTACTGGCAAAAACTAGTTGAATTCGTTCTGTGCCGAAAGAAGTGAAAAACAAAATTAGGCTGAAGCACCTTATTTCACGAACTGAAAGGTGTTGTGCAAGCGAAGATCGCTCAGAATAATTTGCAGGCTTCTGAAGGAGGAATTACAATCAAACCTGGTCAAGATTCCATTCATGAATTGATTATTTAAAAAGTGAACCCGTTTGTCGCTTCTGTAACTTGTAGCCGGTATCAAATTGCATTCAAATGATCGGTGAATTTTTGACAGCAACTTTTTAGTATACGATGAGATGGAAAATATTTCAATGGATGAAATTTCTATTTAGGCATTCTTCAAATTCAAGAAAACTGAGCCGGCAGAAATTTCAAAAGGAACCTCGTGTGTGTATTCACTGCTCATTTCGCAAGCAAAAATGCAGACTGAAATCAACAACAACTAACGAATGTCGACATTTTGGCCAATCGGAACAGCGCTAATCATCCATATTGCTTCCTATCCAATCACAAAAAAGTCCAGATTCTGGCTTTTTTACAAGTGATACGACAAAGAAATGTATCATGCCCTCTTCCCGTGAGAGACATAAAGGGATAATAGGGAGAGGACATGACCTCAGGCTAAGGCTTCATTGACCTTTCTGGCATGATATTGCTCATGCCAGTTTCTACCAGATTACTGCATACTTGGAGTTTTTCCTCACCAATGAGTTGGTTGATGACGCATTGCCAGTCAATAGTAGCAAAGCACCACCTGAGGCGCGCCTTGTTGGTGTCTCTTATATCTCTAATTGGATGGTTTTCTTAATGCGCTGGTTGGGTACTCTTTCCTTTGGCTTCACAATGATTGTATGGTTGTCTGAGGGACCAAATTGTGGTAAAGTTTCAAGAATCGAAAATTGATCGCTTATGTGGTTAAGATTACGTCGAGCGTTGCTTGGCCTCTTGTTGGAAATTTCACAAGCTATTTTAACTTAAAATGGTTCTACAAACGGTTTGCGCCCGAGTGGTTGAAGTCACCTATGACGATTATCCCACAATTGTTCAAGTTAGGTTCTGCTGCAAACAAGTTGTCGAACAGATCAGCTGTCAATTAAATTCTGCTCGACTAATTCGACCTTGATAATATACGACCACCAAAAGTACGCATATAAAACCCGCGAGGGGATCTTTACTTGTCTTAAACTTTACGTAAACCACATAGTCTATCTTCTTGAGGTCAAAACGGCAGATCAGTTGAATTGCCGTTCTGGGTCCTGTCTTATTTCAAACGTTTCGAAAAGTGGTCTGGAAGAAAGGTGAGCACCAACTTCATGGAACGTATATAGAACCTTGTAGCCATAATACAACTGAAAAAACGGTAATCTCCAAAGTTAAAAAAGTAGGTCAATTTTGCCTGTTGTTATGACGTCGTAGACACCGGAAAATTTGCAGCTAGCTTTACCTTCCGTAATAAAAAAATGGAATCATCTGGGTTTCTTTTTCTTTTCTTTTTTTTTCCAGATTGCGAGACACCCTGCTCATACAGTAGTTCCATTGGACTTTGGGGAGCTGAAAACAATTGTGACTGCTCTAACAAGAGTAAAGCCTTTGATTTTGAATTTCTGAAATGCATTCCAACGACCACTTCAAATCTGTAAGTGACAATTACAATGGTTCCCAATTACAAGCGCCCTCGACAGGTTTTTCTGTTAGTGTCCTGAGCTCATGAATATTTTTTGTAATTTTTGGCTATAAATAGTCAGAATGGCTTAATTGTTTCCATATAAGAAGTCGCAATGGAAAGACATGCGTCACATTTGCGTCATATGTTTGTCAAATGCGAGGAATGTGACATACATTAACGGTCGCAGTTCTTTTGGTGGATTCATGGACTTCACTGTTGTGAGTTCATGGCGTTATATGTGTCCTTTCGGGGCCAATTTCCTCTACAGAACCCCCATGCTGTCATCATTAAGCTGGAATGTGGGTAAAAGCAAGCCTCTGAAAGAACACAGAGGTGAGAGGTGGTTTCGCGCTAAGACGCCAAAAATGCTTCGTAGCAGACATGGCGCTAAGCTAGTGAAATCAAAATTCGCTGAGGCAAAAGGTATGATTGAAATGCAAAAGCAACCACGGTTAATTTGATTTTAAAAAAATTCTTTCAATCTTGTTACCCACAATTATCGTGGTTATTCTTGCTAGTCAGCAATTCAAAGAAAACAATACTACTAGGAGGAGGCACTTTAGGGATTCCATGTATTAGTCCATGAGCTAGACCCCAAAATTTTGGTCACCAGTACCATATGAGGGGGACAACTCTCAGAGTAGTTTTTGGCAAGGTATACATCCATAAAGTTGGAAAATGTGTGATAGCATTTCTCCAGTTGTATCTTTTTATTAATTTCGCCCTCTTTTACATGTTGGCCTATATAAGGCACCTTATTAGCGTAATAACTAGTTTTTGATGTTACCCAGGCAATTTCAGCGATTTTAGTGAAACCAAATTTGTCTCAATAATGAACTAATCAGATGGTTGAACTTCAGGTAAATCGTTAATGTTTACCCCCTGTAAGTTTTGACAATAATACATTTTTCTCTAATCTATAATAAAAATTGCTCCATATATGCAAATAGATATTTCTGTCATACGAAAGTAAACTATTTCACTAATTGGGAAGTGTCCCTTCTCAGTTTCAGAAAATACTAGAAATTTTGTTTTGAATGGCAGTTAACAAAGTTGTTTTGCAGTACCACCTTTAGAGGGTCTGTAAAAGTGAAATCTTAGAATTTTGTTTGGTGCAAAAGGAAAGTCTAATAATTTATTTTCTGTGAAGGTACTGTTTTATGATTACAGTTATGTGTTGCCTATTGTAATACACAAATCAGTTAGAAAAAATCTCGTTTCTGTAGAATGGAGAGCAAAGGCAACGACTCTTCTAAAGAAGAGTGTCTCATACACAAAAAGAGGGTATCAATCACTTAGTCATTCCTCAAAGCTATGACTCCTGGCTAACTTTACTTGAAGCAGCCAAAGTTAGAGACCATTCTCCTATTCTTGAAATCGCTAAACAGCTTAAAGAGAATGAAGTCCGAAAGATATTTTATCACCGAGGACGTAGAATTCTCTTCAAGATGTAGAGAGATCTGGAGACTCTAAAACATAAAGCAGATATTACTGACAAGGTTTGGTGACTGAGTATAGCTTATAGCTGTTTTCAATGAAGCCTAGAGGTTTTGCTCTTGTTTCTATCTGTATCTAAGGTTTTGTCATTTTGGCATTATACATACTATTTAATGGGGATGTAAACTAAAGCTACCACAAAATGAGAACTGAAAAAAAAAATCGATAATCGATTTTTTTTTCCAAACGTAGTACGGATGACTTACACAACCCTTATTTCGAACGAACATTGTAAATGTGAGGGGTAAAAATCGAAAAGTACGAATAAACCATAGGTTTATAATTAATATAAGGGTCAATTATTGTGCATTGAGATGAATCGCTTGAAAAAAGAGTTCATGCACATGACATCAGAATTAAAGAACAAGGGCACATAGTGCGTTTAAAGTGCTTTTCGTTCAGTCTTTTAACATCCAAGGACTATCTGTGAATAGTGTTTCGATATTGTTTAGCTGGCACAAAACTTCAGAGGAGTTCTAAAGCGGTATAATTGCCTGCCCTGAAGAAAAGTTGGTCGAGTATGAGACAAACAGTGAACTAGAGGGAATTTTCAACTCATATTAGTATCACGGCAAAAAATGTGTTATCGATCGTTTAATTCTATTTACATCATTTGAAGTGTGTGCCGATGAAAACAGCATGAGAGTGAGAAATCTTAAAACTTTCTTAGATCACAAAAATTAAAGGATTACATTCCTTTAAGTTAGGGTTGATTTCCACTGTCGCGTAATTTTTACGTCGCTGCGTACGTGCGTAAAATTTACGTTCGCAAATAAAATAGAGGCAATGGATGAAAGGTCGCACGAAAGCGTAAAAGTAGAACCTCTCTCAACTTCATGTTTAATCTCAACGCTTTATATCTTGCCTCTATTTTATTTACGTGATTAAAATTTACGTGCGTTAACATGCGTATCCGAAAACGCGTCACTGGAAATCAACCTTTAAAGCAACATACCATGGGAAAAATCTTAAAACTGAATATTTTTATCTTGTGGAAATAGAATTATGCGGTTTCATGTAGACTGTAGACCGCAAGTTAGGATCGTCTATTTTTATCTCCGTGCGATCAATGAGGCCCGTGGATCGGGATCAATGGGCAGTTGGCTGTCTTCTTCTTTCATGCAATACAATATTTCTCGCTAATGTGAGCAGTTCAGTGAATTCGCCTTTTGGAATCAGCTTTAACGTCTTCCATTTTTTGTCGAACAAATAAATTGTTTCAAACACTCGCTTTGCATACGTAGCACCAAACAATGCGTAAATCAGGTTTATAATCATGCAAGTCCTGAAAAACCGGTTAAAATATATTATATAAAAAACCGTTTTGGACCAACACTAACTGAAACTGGTCCCAATATTCCTTTCTGAGTACAAGAAATAAGTCAAAGAAGCAAAACCCAGAAGAAGGAGGAGTTTTCGAAAATGGCGCCTTTGCCTTTTCGAAACGCTATTTCTTAAAGCTGGTTTTTTTTGGATATTGAAGCCTTAAAATGGTTTCTGTTAGTGCAGAATAGTGCAGTTGCAACAGGTGAGTGAAATTTATATGAAGTCGAAAAATAACGCGTGTAAGAAAGGAAAATGTTTCATTTGTTATACTATTTGAAAACCCTAAGCCATATAGACTTCATGTGTTTCTCTCGGTTTTCAACTGTTTTGAATTCTTTAGATTTCCGTCACTAGAGATGCGCAGGCTTTCACTATTTCATCACGTTCGCAACGATCCATGTCAAGAAATGCTTGTTTACGAAAGTAAAAATATCGTTTTCTGTCGTTTTGCCAATTTCGAAGACAGGTTTTTGTACCAAATTGCTTTCCCCCACAACCCCACACCCCCTCCCAGCAGTGGCGATGCACGTTATAATTCCTTGGCCCCCTACCGTGTGCTTGAAATCTACTCGTAAAAGCTGCACCCTTGGAATATACTCCTCTGGTGCTTGGTAACAAAGATTGTACAGATTTTGTCAACATGAATTTCAAGGTCATGATGTAAGTGCATGAGTGCAAAATCCTGACAACCACTCATCAGACATCCTGTTTCTGAGATATGACTTGATTAGTCGCAAGCCAGAGAATGAACGATAAAAGCTCAGCTTCGGCAAAACTAACAGGAAGGGTACAACCAATTCCAAGCAAAACTCGTATGTTGGGATACATATCGTCCTCAGCATATTTTACATTTCCTGGTAGCTGCAAAGTGGGTGTGTACTGTTTCCATAAAAATTGCCTTTCCTTTAACTCAGAAAGGAGAGAGAACGGTGTTGGCAAGTCCTGTTGCCAAAATTGCAGCTCTTCTGCTAAATTTCAAAGACTGTCATGCTTCACCACGATAGATGGAACCAAGGCACTAAAAAAACAGATACATTTTGGAATATCCCTGGAATTTACTTTGGTGGCAAAATGAAACGCGTGTTTTATTAAAAAAAGTCAATCAGTTAAAAAGTGATACACGATCCTATCAATGCAAGAATTTCAAACTCAAACAAGCGCCAGGTCTGATAGGGAGAGTCTGCACTCCCGGACCCTCCCCCTTGATCCTCCACTGCGGGAATGATTAATCGTGACGTCACGATGGTCAAGCTGTTCAAGCTATTGTTCAACCGACCTCCCTTTTCTCATTCGCCATTTTGTTGCTAAATGAACCTCAGTGACTCTCCCACGTTTTTGCTTGCAATCTAGGCCTTACCACTGACCTTTCAATGCTATGGACGACTCTTTATTTCAAGGGTCCCACGTTCCCGTCTGTAACATAAGATTTTGCTTTAATCAAAAATTGGCTGTTTTTTTCCTTGACTTCCAGTTTGGCATGACCCCTTACATGGCACTTCCAGTGTGTGATGACGTCATGTTGCTTTCTCAATGGTCCATTGATCGTCAGGTCCAATTGTCTCCCTAAAGTACCTCCTCCTAGTAGTAATAATAATTAAAGAAAAACAATACAAATTTCAAAGGAAAATAATAATAGTAATCGTATAACAATTACGAAAGTAAAAGAAAACTTAATCTGTTCATGTTGTCCTTCAGCAGCATAATTAAAACTATATAAAACTGTTCTAGTGAGGCCTTGAACTGCTGTTTAAAAAGTAAAAGCTAAAATCCAAGCTTTCGCCGATCAACGGCATCATCAGGGATGAGAAAATATTCCGCGGGCGCTATACATATGCAAAGAAAGGGTAGGGTGAAATGTGTAAAAGATGCGACGTATGTATGAAAGCTATAGAAATAAACTGTGAGTAGAATACAAAGCTCTAATGATGGAGTGTCTCTAGACAAAGAACCTCTAATGCGCTTAAGAATGGTCTCTCAAATAAAATACTAAAATAAAAGGTCTGCGAATTCAGTACATTCTTCTCGGGAATTGAGTGTAGGCTTGCACTTGCACTTTCTTTCTTTCTGTAAAATGCTTCATAGAGACTTAGATTATCGGGGTCGTTTTCGCTCATAATAATCTTGACATCAATGTAATACATTTGAGGAGCACCTGTCCTCAATGCGTTTTCGCTCGTTGCGAATGAAGTTGAGTTTGGATTTGGTGGGGAGAGCTGATTGATGCATGGTGGACAAATAGTGGTTTCTTGGCTGGCTTTTCGTAAAATTCAAAAGAGCTGTTGCCATCCTTAGATATAGTGACTTTGAAATCGAGTAATGACAATGACAGGCCACTCGGTGTTGTTTCTCTGACCCGATTTTCGACAGGTCGTTGTTAAGTTTGGGGGTAGTTATCTCAGCAACTGGTGAAAACGAGCTGTTTGCGAGATAAAATCAAAATGGCTGTTGCATTCAGCATTTCTCGCACCTGAAGCAGGGATTCCTGGGCCGACTTGAACTGCCGAGGTGTTTCCTACCGATGCATTCGTTTCTTCATCTTCTCCAGAGGTTTTGACGGCCTCCAAAAGTCGCTTTGACAAGACTGTTTTCGAACCTCTGTCATCAAGCCGCGTTATAGTTAAGAAAGCTCTGTCTTTAGTTCAGATACACTCAATTTACACTTTAAAAAAAGGCCATTTTGAGTCTCTGTCCGCCAAAACTGTTATTCTTTCTTTTCTAGAAAATAAAAGGCTTTTGCAAGAAAACAGTTTACATCAGATTAATCGTATCATTTACCTAAAAGCTACCTATGGAACAAAAAAAATGAAACAAAATCGTTTTTTCAACTCTTGCCACTCAATACTCAAAATTTCCTGACCGTCGCTCTTAAACTGTTTGGCACAATAATCCAAATCTAGCGGCTTGAAGTGAGTGGCGTTTTTTACGCCATGTCTTGTAAATATTAATGCCTAGTTATCTGCACCATTTCTTGTGAAACAGATTGCTATAAAGGAGAACACACTGCAACACGCAGCTGATTGTTCAGATTTCTATTTTTAGTTGTAACTCGGGCTACTTGAGAGTACAGCTTCGCCACTATTCTTTTGTCCGGATTTCATGCCGTAATTATTAGATATCTCAAATATGCAACGTAACACCTATGCGTTTTCATGGAAACGAGGTAGAGACAAGAGTTAGAAATTGAAAAAAGTCTCTCTTGCAAACCAGCCTTCCTTTTTTTTTTTTTTTTTTTTTTCAAAGATGGTTTGAAGAGTCAATTTATAGCTTTGTCTGACCATATAGAATAATTCTGCGGAACAAAATTTAAAAAACTATTACAAATAGTCATTTGGGGTACATAACCTCTCTTTTGTAATAAAAACTGTTAACGTTATAATAATGAATTATGCCAGTTAAGCCACCGACGTATGTGACGACTTTTGCTTACACTGAAGAAAGATTATACACCCGAAACACCTATTTTGTCGATCATTTCTAGAAACAATCACAGGAAAATATGTTTTGTAGCAACATCTTGAATTTTTCTTTTTAATTTTTTTACAGGAATCTTAGTTCCAACAACATTGTGGATCTTCACGTAGGGATATTCTCCAACCTGACAAATTTGCAGTGGCTGTAAGATGTCTGAATACTTGTTAAATAATGCACCTATCAATGTAAACCCCGTTGGGGGGGCGGGCAAGGGGTGGGGATTTGACAAATTTTAAAATTTTTTGATCAAATTCCCCAGGGTGGGAAACGAAAGGTCAATCAAAAGTGTCAAAAAAGCCCCCACCCAAGGGGAAAAAATCTAAACAAACAATACTATAATACTGTATAAAACGAATTAAAAGAACATTTCAAAAGTACGTCCTTACTAAACGTAAGCTCCGTTAAATTACTCGCTGTAATTAAGTATTTTCTCTCTCCACTAGCATCTCTTATTTTGAACAACAAAATCACTCTAGGAAGATTGACCGTGCTATTATAATAAAAATGAAACGTAAAATGCTTTATAACATCTGCTCAACATGTCGGAACAGGTCGGATCAGTGTCCCGTAAAAAATCCTCTGACTTTCGTGGTGGAATTCGATTTCAATCGAGTTTTACAATCAGACGGGAACTTGAAGATAAAAACTTTCTCAAAATAGACATTATCTGTTTAGATGACAGTTTAAAGTATCGGATTATGGCGATTAAAACAAATGAAAACTTCACACCTTTCTCCAACAGCGTGACCTTCAGAAAGCCTCGAGGGACGGATTTGGTAACCGCTTCTGAATTGATATCAGGCTTCTGTCGGTCAAAGTCAAATGTCCCGACCCCTGGGTCGCTTCGCACGATCAAAAGCCCGACAGGGGGATAGTCTCAGGCATCAAATGCCCGCCCCTTGCCTGCACCCCCCCACCCCCCCCCCCGCCCCCCACGGGATTTACATTGATAGGTGCATAACGTTTCGTTTAAACTGTTTGACATACTATTTCAAATCTCAGCAAATACTTAATGTAACTGGAGCACGACACACAGTCTAGTGAAAAGGACATTTTTTGTGCCATTTCTTCTGAAACAAATTAATAGGAAGGTGAACGCATTACAATGATAATTATTTTATTCCTTTATTTATCCTCCTTAGTATTTATGGCACTTAATATGCTATTGGGGCCGCGCAAAAGGTTGAAACAAATAATTGAAATCAAACATAATAGGGTTAAGAATTTCAACTGGTGGGAGGCAAACAGGCTGTAGCTATTTACAAGTATGGTCAAAGATTTTATTTCGGGACTACCGTGAAGAAATCCTGGTAGCGGTAAGGGCGGGACTTGAACTCGGGGCCTCCCAATTGCAAGTCCAGCGCTCTAACCGCTCGGTCACACTGCCTCCTTACAACTTAAGAAGGGTAATACACCCAAAACGCTTGTTTTAAACATCGCGTAGAATGCCCGGTCACATCCGGGAATTTAACAGGTTAGAGCCGCATTCGAGCCACGATTTGGTCTTTAAAAGATGGCGGAATAATAAGACTGAAGCGAATTTGAGAGTTTTTTGTCTCTGATTGTGAGTTACTCGTAATCAAATCTCAATGGGTACCACCGGAATATTAATATAAAAAACATCAAATTCAAGATCTTACCTTCGATTAATGCCAGCTTATTGGATTTCACTGGGTTTTTCGCGCTAAAAACCAACTAAAAAATCGCCTTTTTTGTATGGATTTTCACTTGCGTCAGGCTGCTTGCGTAGACGTTCGCGGAAAGATTACAACCAAAGTTTGCAGAAATCGCGAACGGTACCACCTGATATCGTGCCATCTCTCGTCTGCCTTTAAAACCACCACAGTGTTTTAAACCAAGGAATGTGATAAAAACTGGGTTTTTTGTTTTCCTTTGAATTTGACCTTAACCCGTGAGGAGTAGCCAGCGCGAAGAAAATGCCCAGAAAACGTCTTTAAAAGACAAAACAAATTCTCCGCGTTTCGGCCGCCATTTTTTTTATTTTTCAAACTTGTTTCCAGTACTCCTTGACCGTTTTGTTGTTTTTACGTCATGTATGCTTCATTTAGAAGTGTCACGGATAAAAACAGCAAAATACTAACCCCCACCCGGACAGGAAATTTATTTGTTGACCTCAATGGACCGGGAATTCTACGCGACGCAACACGTTCTGATATTCTGGTTCAAAAATAGTAGTTTTTGATTTGTTTAATTGCAAAATTAAGAGGCAGTCTCCCTAAAAGCGTTCCACTCGATTTTGGACTCGCAAAAACTTTTGCCTCATATTTTTATCATCAACACTACTATCCATCCTAATAACGAAACTGCAGTTAGAATGAGGAAATTGTTTATTTTACTGCCATTCCCAGCATTTCATTGCTGGACGACCGTTAGCGGCTAAAATATGCAAATTTTAGATGCCGTTTTACAGGTTTTTTAACGATCGTTTAAAAGTACTTCGGGTCATCAAATCCTAGACTATTGCACTCATTTGGAAGCGTATTACTTCTTCTTACTGTTCCAATACCATTTAGGCATTATCTTTCTGTAATCAGCAAAAACTGGTCGTCTTTATTTCACTAACCCAATTAAGAAAGCAAGATGCACGAATAAATGCCTCAAAAACATCTCAAAATTCTCAAAAGTGGCACCTAAACTAGAACTAAAAACATGTTTTAGTTAAAGATTAATAGCTATTTTGTCAAGTTATGCAATAAAACTTGTGGCACAACGCGATTCAGAATTGAAGGATTCGACCTAAATTTGCATATTGATGCTGAATTCGCGTGGCGTGACACGGGCCGCAGTGACAGTAAAAAAATTCTTCGTGATCCTACAAAAGACAATTTTTCTGTTTTTTTTTTTTCTTGTTTTTTTGTTTCTTTTTTTTTACTTTATCAACAAGAAAAATCGTAAATAGGTTAAGCTTATAGAAGTTTAAGTTTACTTTTCCACTGACCTTCGTATTAATAGTCTCGGCCGGCCGTCCTTTGTTCGACTCCCAGTAGTTGGCCTTCTTATTAGTAGAGTGGGTCAGGAAAAATACGCATTTCTCCCTACCCCACCCCTTCGCCCTTTTCTTACTGGCATCCCTTGGAGGGTCGCCCCCACAGTCTGAACGTCTGGAAGAGGCTATTCGACATACTTCAATCGCGCTCTAACGAACATTTTGTTTTACAGATAACATTAACGAGAACAATGCTTCTCCTGTCTTGTGACAGGTGGAAGAATTTACATTTTGTAGCTAGAATGTCCTTCACACATTCACCTTTACACTATATGGGACGAGGGTACACGGTAGTCCTTAAAGAAAAATTAAGAAAATGTGGACTGGAGTTCAAAGAAGTAAAATCAACAATCCGTTAATTACGTCTACGCCACAATAAGTCTCGTACTTATAAATTCTTATCAAGTAAATTGTTTTTTGCCCTTAAAAAAATGAAATCAGCTGTGAAATGTACATTGAATTAAGTTAGTGTCCGGACACCTTTAGGAATTTGATATTAGTATAAATTCTAAGATGTATAAATCTACCGGCCTTCGATCACAAATCTGATTGTCCATATACAGTGCTAGTGCTATGCTGGTAATGCTGTACTCTATCAATTTCGTGATGGACAGCGAGTGAAGTGACTGAGTAGCCAGGGGTAGCCTGACAGTGTTCGGTTGTAACCTTTTTTATACCACCACCGAATAAAACCGTTAGCCTGTCAAGTTGTTAAGCTTGTTATATTGTTATATTTGACTGTTTTAGGGAAATTTGTACCAGATCTTTGTTTACTCGCATGCAATCTCGCTCGTTTTTTGTTTTTGTATTTTTTTCATAAGATTTGTG
>CALNXK010000036.1:3492500-3577500 GCA_942486035.1 Porites lobata
CGATGATTTTTATAGATTTTGATCTTTAAATCTTAGATTTCCTAGTGTTATTTTATTTTATTTCCTTTTTCGATTTTCTTCTTTATTTTTTAGCTATTTATGAGATAATTACAGGACCCTTTTGATAACAGTTCTTTTTTCAGAACTGATAGGTTATCCTGTATAAATATTCGCATTATTATTATTATTATTAATGTTCCAGAATTCCCCACTTAAACATGTGTATGCAAATTAAAGAATCCTGGCCTTTTATTTCCAATTAAAATATTGTAATGGACTAGTGCATTATTATAAAATTTTCAGTGTCATAGTTAATACGACATTTTTGCGGGATAGCTGTGAATGAATTAATTTATAGAATAATAAAATAATAATAATATTATTAATCCAAAGTGGGAAGCTTCACACTTAAAGTTCTGTAATTTGCCCTATTGTTTTCCTAGGATTGTCACAGACAATATTAATCTCCAACAAAGTTCACGGTTCGAGTCTAAGAATCGCCAGGGTAACAGGTTTGACTGGTCTAACCAATTTGCAGTCCGAGATCGGGTCGTTAACAATGTCTTATCAGACGAATGTTCACAACAAAGCCTCATGTCCCTTGATCTTAGTCAGCAAGTTATTCCATCTGGAGATGTGCTTGCGTCCTTGCGTTCAAACTTCATCCCTTTGGTGGCCAGAGTTTTAGTGCAATATTTGCCTGCCTACAAAGTTTTCAAGAAAATTGTAATTCACCACATCCCCCACGAAAATTCTGAAAAGATGGCTCAAAAGTCAGACGAGGTATGTTAATAATATTTATTACATTGAGTACTATTTGAGTAGCCTAATTTACATGCTCTTGCCCTTAAAATGTACACATACTCCATGTAAAATTATTTTAATAGCCACGATATGATAGACTTTATTTTTGAAAAAAAGCTTTATAACTCTGGTCCATTTGATGCTGAACACTTATTATGGTATCAAAACAGCATTTTGGTACATGAAAGGTCAATGATTACACTATTTGTCTATGGGAATCCCTATACCCATGTCTCCTGTGTCCACCATTTTACATGAATTAGAATGGTTTTATTAAACCTATGTGTTCCAAAATAATATCTAACAATAATGTTGTTAAAGCTATATAGCTGAAAGTAAACAAAATAATATGCAATGGAACTAAAATAAATATTTCAATGGACATGCAAAATCACTCTAACTTTTTTTTACATTCTCTAGTGTTACTTAGGTCTTGAATTCCTGAACCCTAACAAGTCTGTTGATATGGCTCAACTCCTGACAACTTTCCATGACAAGTATGTGCCAGCTACTGAGGTCAATGATACCAAAGAAGTCCTCCATAAGATTCCGCTGGATGGAGATCAGCTTACGGAAGAGCGTGCAAGGAATGTGCAGTGGACTTACAGACTTGGGGCAACTTCATTTGATCGTCTTGATGGTTTGGAGACAAATCATGCTGATTGGCACTGGAAAGTTAAGCTTTTCGAGGTAGACACAAGTCTTTTTATATCAATTAAAACCCTTTACTTTATACTTGCAAGTATTTTGTAGCAATCTCTGTTATTAACAGTGCCATGTACAGTGTATTAAGGGCGTGTAAAGTGAAATTGCATACGCATTCCCAATAGCCTCACCTACTTGTACATCAGCATGTGAACCAACACTGAACAATATATCCTGTTCTCCTTTCCTAGTAGGTTATTCAGTACTTACATGCATTATAGATATGGTCATTAACGAACCTCTGTGAAGTTGTAATTACAGTTATAATCCAAACATCAATCTTGATTAGGTGGGAGAAAAAATGAAATAGTTAACTGCAGTTACTGTAGTTGTAAATCTCCTAACATTTTTACTGTTTGGAATTCACGAAGGCTTGGACCAAGTTTCACCACAGTAGTTGCTAAATTTCAAGGATCAAAAATCTGATCTAGTGATGCTGGGAGTGTTTTTTAGTTTGATTGATGAACATATTTTTGCCATCAAAATCTGATATTAATTCCTCCACAACCAGTCACTACAGTCCAACTTGTCGTCCTTGGGGAATATTAGTGTATGTCAGCATAAAACAGGCTGTCCACATAATAGTGTTGTCAGTCTTTACTATTTCTTAAACAGATTGCAGAAGAGATGTTTATAAAGGCTGAATCAAGTGGTGACATTGGAACATCAATAGCATCAATGAACCGAACAGGAAAGATCACAGCAAAGAAAGGACCATATGATCAGTACAATGCATTCAAAGAATTCTTTGATAGGGAGACTGAGGCCCATATAATCACTGCATGGCTGGCATTTGTAGGTTTAGAGAAAATGGATGGTAAGAAGAAAATGTAATCGCATGAATTTAATAATTTGGGTTTGTGTGACTAAGTAAAATGTTAAATGTATGCCTGAGTTTATGTTATTACTGTGAATTTTTCTCTATTAGTCTCCGGGGGCTTCTTAATTTTAACTCTCACAAATAAAGAGAAGAGGGGAGAGGGCTTATTAAATTTCTGCAAGTCACAGTCTGTTTACACCATACATAAAATACACTACTTTTCTTACTTTTCATGCAGTAATTGCAATCAAAGGACCAGTAATAACCAGTTTCAAAGTAATTGAAATAACTAGCGCTTTTTTATAACCTAACAGAAAAAACATATTTAATCTAGGGGGGATTGAGCTGAGTAGAGGCATTATGCCTGCTCAAACTGTCTGAGACAAAGTAAGCCTGTTATATAGTCAAACCCCTCTAAAGGACAGCTACCGTAGCCAGACACCCCTCCTAAGCAGACACTCAAATCGTATTGGTCCAAACCTCACATAAAGCCTGGATTATATTCTAACCAACCCCCCCCCCCCCAACCCATTATGGACAGTTCTCCTAAGGCAACAGTTTGTCTTCTTTTTTTTAGGTGTACCCTGCAAGAGGAAAATTCCAGAATCTGCTAAAAAATGGACAGAGGTGCAAAAAAGAACTTGGTTGCATGAGGAGATTGCAGCCTTTCTGGACCTATTCCTGTTTGCTGAAAACACACAAACCATATCTGAGCTACATGAAGGAATGTCCTACATGGAACATGGGAGGCTGCATGGGTACAGATGCCGTGTAGATGGATGCAACGAAGTCTTCATGTTACATCCCATGAGAGTCAAGTACGGCAACTTGGTTTATACCAATAAATAATTTATTAATATTCTTTTGTTATTAAACTTTCCTCCATCCCATGCAAGGTAGTAGTATTATTTCTTCACTGTGTATTCCAGATTTTGATGACTGGATGCAGGGTTACATGTCAAAAAAATATGATTCTAGTTTCAAAAAGTTGTGATTTGGCAATAATATTGATCTGCTGGATTCCCTATTAGCTGAGATCAGTTAAAGATTTGGTAATATCTCGGATCATTTCATGTTGTCTTACGTAATATGACAAATAACTAGGGGTTTGCAATAGAATTGGTCTACTATTATTTTTTGTAGGCATGAATGTTCCCAGCACTCCTTCATTTCACCTGACCTGTTAACAAATGATGACAGAGATAATGAAGGGTACTACAAATGCAGAGATGCCAACTGTTTTCTCCTTTACAAGACCAAAGCTAGTAGAAACAGGCAAGTTATGTACTGGAAACATATCAACTAGTTTCTTGTGTTTATGGGTGTTTAAGTCATTTGCAGCAGATACATGGCTACTCAGCCTGGCATTATTAAATAATGCCAGGCTGAGTAAATTTTACTTGTATTTTTAGGAAGCATCCAGGTTTTGTTATAAAATGATCATTGGCACTGTTGCATTGCAGTTATGAACACAGTATCAGATTAAATGCTCTTCAGATTACAGACACTAACTTGTTCAAAAAAAATTACTTTGTTTGAGAAAACATTTCATATGGAAGCAAACAAATCCATTAATTTTTCTGGGTATTTTTATTTGTATAGACATGAACGGAAAACCCACGACAACATCCCAGACCAGTCATCCAGTGTCAGTGGGGAACCCCAAGAGCAAGTAGTAGAGGACTATAAGTACAACTACCATGTAGCTCGTCTGTTTTATGGTCTTCTGATGGTGAACACTCACGACTCGATTAGAGAGGGAGATGCAGCACGACTGATGGATTGCATGAAAATGTCACTTTTGTTTTTCAAGAAATTCAAGAAACACAAATACGCTTACACAGTGCTGTTGTTTCTTTGTAAAGTATTTGCAATTTTGTCTGAAAGGGAAGCTTTCCATCTTCGCTGGAATCGCTTTTTTAACGGAAAAGGGGGAAAGGGCAAAAACATCCCACTTGATTTAAAGATGGAATTTTATAACCACATGCTGAAATCATGCCTGAGAATGCTTGGAGGAAATATCAATGCCAAGAGTGCCCAAAGAGTTGCTAGATGTCTGACAATGATGCAGAAAGTACTAGATTCAGTCGACTGTGATGTTAGGCTAGTTAACAAAAGTGGGGCCCACAAGTTGGTTGAAGCTCAGCAAGCAGTATCCCAAATTGTAAATGATCTTGTTGAAGGAAATGTATTTAGCTTTCAGCAAGGTAGAGAAGGATATACTGCTTTTCCAAATTTTGAAAGGGATATCCTGAAGGGTCTTGATTGTAGAGACTTCTTTTCATGGTCACGAGATCTTATCAAAACATGGTATGCTATGTACGAGTAAATATAAAAGGCTACCTCATTTCCTATGTTGACTTTGACTGAGATGCTCACCACAAGTCAAAATGATCTAGTAGATTCAATAAACCCTTTAAGGCCCAATTACATTATGCAAAAATTTCTTCTGGTTTTTTACTTTCTAAGTGTTTGAAGAAATTTTCTAAACATCACAGCAGTTTGACTTGTCTGCTTATTGCTTTCTTTTCGAGCTGTCTGTTGTATTGTATAGCCATGTCGCAAGATGAAATAAGATCTACATTGGGGCTCAAAGGGTTAAAAGCAAATTATCAAATTCATCTTCACTGACAGGACAATCCTCCTCTTCTCCAGAATCATCTGATGAATCAAAGTAGTCACACCAGAACAAATCACGCATGTCTGTATGACAATCTGTGGCTGTACATGAATTTTGCTCCTGGGTAAAGGATTGACAAAACATTGCATCAGCAGAAACGTCTATGTCTTCAAACTGTTCACTAAATATTTCTACAATGTCTCTAGCAAGTTGCATTGACGTAATGTTATGATTTTCAATCAAATATTCAATATCAAAAATGTGGCTGGCTTCACTCACAATACCTTCAATGACATCATCAGAAAATCCATGTGCCATAACAGTATTCCCTAATATGGGAAATGAAATGTTTTGATTAAGTGTTTCCTGGATTTCAAACAGTGCAGATCTTAAATCATTCTCATCTTCTGTAGTAATGCTTCTTGTTCTCCCTGATTTACTCTCCTGATCAGAAGTAGATCCTTCAAATGCTGGCAACTGAACATTGCATTTGTTGCCACCACACTTGCACATTCTGTGGCAGTTATGGCAGCAGCGATGCCCTTCTGGGAGAGATTTTATGTCGCGCACGAAATCCTTGAAAAGGGCCACTCGAAGGCAAGTGTCTATTTTGAAGCAAGCTTTAATTTTTTTGTCACAGAGACGCAGCTGCTGACCATGGTAAAACGTGATATTATGTGCCTCTTTGCCATCCCTGCCTGCTCTGCCTGCTTCTTGCAAATGACTACGCAAATCTGGGGCAGGACCATAGTGTATGACATATCTTATGTCTTTAAAGTTCACTCCTAGGCTAAGTGCAGAGGTGGCAATTACTACTCTGATGGGACCATCATCATTCTTAAAAGACTTTCTTACTCGCTCCTTTAGTTCAGCGGGGCTGTTGCTGTGGTACACTCCAAGTAGACATTTAGTTTTTGACTTGTTCTCATCTATATAAGCAAGGTGTCCCAGTTTCTTGAGTAGGTAGCTCAATACAACTGACACGTCATTAATACTCCTACAAAATACAATAGTCTTTGGAGTTTGTTCCTGTTCAGTGCCAATCTTGTCAACAAGCCAATTGAAACAACTCAGCCCTCTCTTGACATCCTTGGCAGAGAACCGTATATTTTCATTGTTAACTGACACATCAATCACACTTGCTTTAGGCATCCCAAGAAGCTTCACGAGAGCTTCTCTGCTTCTCTGTTCCACAGTGGCCGTCAAGGCAAGTAAAGGGGTTCCTGGTTTAAGAAAGGATCTTATTGAGGCAATGTCCCCATAAGCTTTCCTAAAAGCTGTTTTCTTGTTAGTAGCCTGGCCCCTTAATCAAAAAGAAAATAAGATATTGTAAATCTCATATAACACCACTACACCTATAGCACTACGTAAATAGTTTTTACTCTTTTAGTTACAGTGGAACCTCGATATAACGAACCTCTATATAACAAAGTCCTCGGTATAAAAAAAAATTCTTTGCCCCAGTAATAGTAGAATTTATGAAAAAGAACCTCGATATAACGGAACCTTATTATAATGAACATATTGTGCCAGTCCCTTGGCCCTTCGTTACATTGAGGTTCCACTGTAGTATGGCAGATGTAGAGCTACTTTGTAGATATACTGTCAATAAATCGTTATTAATATTATTATTGAAAACAACTTTACTCCGCTTAATACATTGTAAAGTGTTTTGTCAAATAGTGCATAGCGGTAGGCTGATTTTAAACCAAACATAAGCAGACAAAAGAAAACAGTAGTTGTAAGATCACTCGAGTGTATTACAGTACTGCAACCATGCTTTAGCTTAACAAGTCTGATAATTTATTCTCCACAAATTACAACCAAAAAGTTAACAATCGATCGACACCGACGTACATACATCTCAGGTTTTCAATGTCGCATATTGAACTTAAGCCTACTGTGTGGTGGAAATTACAATGAAAAGGAAATACCGAATACCTACCAACTTTGAGCAACGTGAGCTTCATCTACGACAATGAGCTCCACATTGTTTCTCAGGGCGGACTTCTTGAAGTTATTTATCCAGGTCTTCCTCAGCCACATTTCTGCACTACCAAACACCAACTTGTAATCGCCCTTTAGAATATTTTCATCCGTTTCACGGCTATCGCCAACAGCTACAGCTGATATGCCTATGTCGGCAAGTTCCTGAACCTGCTCTTCTGTTATAGCATTCAACGCGCTAACAATGACAACGTGACAATTTTTCCTGCCGTTCACCAACTCGAAGATTCGCGGATATAGTTGGAAAATTAAGCTTTTACCAAATCCTGTTGGTAACAAACCCAACACGTCTTTCTTCTGTAGCAGTGCTGCGATACATTTCTTCTGTTCATCCTTTAAACAATCGATATTGGGAAAACTTTCGAGAGCACTTTCTATCGCTTCTTCCAAACTCAAGGCCGCCATTTTTGTTTACTAATCTTGATCACTTACGTCATCATCACGTGGCGCTAATTGACCAATCAGCATGACCGTCTACCTGATAGACGGTCGAGCATTGGTGGAACAGCAAGAACAATGGACTGCGAACAGGCGCTTTATTTTTCTCTTTTCCTCGTCTCGCGCTTCGCGCTCGTGTCGCGCTCCGCGCGAAATATCGCGTTCGCCCCGCTTGGCTCATAAAGCGCCTGTCATGCAGGCTAGTTTTTGCTGATTACAGAAAGATAACGCCTAAACGGTATTGGAACAGTAAGAAGAAGTAATATGCTTCCAAATGAGTGCAATAGTCTAGGATTTGATGACCCGAAGAACTTTAGAACGATCGTTAAAAAACCTGTATAGCAGAGACTAAAATTTGCATATTTTAGCCGCTAACGGTCGTCCAGCAATGAAATGCTGGGAATGGCAGTAAAATAAACAATTTCCTCATTCTAACTGCAATTTCGTTATCAGGATGGATAGTAGTGTTGATGGTAAAATTATGAGGCAAAAGTTTTTTCGAGTCCAAAATCGAGTGGAACGCTTTTAGGGAGACTGCCTCTTAACGCATCTGAAGCGAAAGCGCTGTTCATTCTCCGACCATACATGGATTTTAGACCTTTTAAAAAGTGTTTTCTCTAAAATCAGTGCATTTCATAAGGTTCCCACCTCATGTCGTTTAAATACTATAACTTCAAGCTGATTGGTGAGAGAGTTTTTCTTGGTCAAGTGGTAACGCTCCGTTGTTTTTTTCGCTGGAGGCTTATTAAGTTTAACTACTTGCAAAATGTTTTTTAATTTCCTGTCGCTCTGTTTTACGGCTATTATGATTATTAGTTTAAATATCATGATTACCGTTTAATTAGGCCATAATTATCCAAGATTTAGCTTCTATTTTGTTTTTCAAAGTCCGGTTTTTTAGCCTTAGCTAACGCCACACGAACTTTGTTATTTTTTATAAATTACATAGCAATCCACGCTGCAAGCTTTTACACCTTATAATTTATATCCCCGCTTTAAAAACCAGCTGACGTACCCTTTCACCTATTTTAAACTGGATCAGGGGGATTATTCCTCGAAAAAAGAGAATGGTGAAGAAAGCTAATCTCTGAAAGAAAACTTAATCTGTTCATGTTGTCCTTCAGCAGCATAATTAAAACTATATAAAACTGTTCTAGTGAGGCCTTGAACTGCTGTTTAAAAAGTAAAAGCTAAAATCCAAGCTTTCGCCGATCAACAGCATCATCAGGGATAAGAAAATATTCCGCGGGCGCTATATATATGCAAAGAAAGGGTAGGGTGAAATGTGTAAAAGATGCGACGTATGTATGAAAGCTATAGAAATGAACTGTGAGTAGAATACAAAGCTCTAATGATGGAGTGTCTCTAGACAAAGAACCTCTAATGCGCTTAAGAATGGTCTCTCAAATAAAATACTAAAATAAAAGGTCTGCGAATTCAGTACATTCTTCTCGGGAATTGAGTGTAGGCTTGCACTTTCTAATGTAAAATGATTCATAGAGACTTAGATTATCGGGGTCGTTTTCGCTCATAATAATCTTGACATCAATGCAATCCAGCGAGCGGTCAGGGCGGGACTTGAACTCCGGGCCTCCAAATTGCGAGTCCGGCGCTCTAATCGCTCGGCCACGCTGTCTCCTCACAACTAAAGAAGGGAAGGGTAATACACCCAAAACGCCTGTTTTAAACAACAATTTCTGATATTCTGTTTCAACAATATTATTTTATGATTTGTTTAATTGCAAATGTAACGCATCTCAAGCGAATGTTCTCTTTATTTTCTGACCAAACATAGGATTTTAGACCTTTCAAAAAGTGTTTTCGCTAAAATCAGTGCATTTCATAATGTTCCGACCTCATGTCGTTGACATACTATAACTTCAAGCTGATTGGTGAGGAGTGTTTCTTGGTCAAGTGGTAACGCTCCGTTGTTTTTCTTGCTGGAGGTTCATTAAGTTTAAATACTTGCAAAGTGTTTTTAAATTTCCTTTCGTTGTGTTTTACGGCTATTATAATTATTAGTATAAATATTATGATTACCGCTTAATTAGGGCCTAATTATCCACGATTTAGCTTCTGTTTTGTTTTTCAATGTCTGGTATTTTCGGCTGAGCTAACGCCACACGAACTTCGTTATTTTTTATAAATTACATAGCAATCCACGCTGCAAGCTTTTACACCTTATAAATATTCCCGTCTAAAAAACAGCTGACGTAGCCTTTCACATATTTTAAACTGGATCAGGGGGCTTATTCCTCAATAAACTGAATACGGTGAAGAGAGATAATCTCTGAGCAGATTTTCGACAGCTCGTTGTTTAGTTTGGAGGTAGTTATCTCAGCAACTGGTGAAAACGAGCTGTTTGCGAGATCTACATCAAAATGGCTGTTGCAGTCAGCATTTCTTGCACCTGAAGCAGGGATTCCTGGGCCGTCTTGAACTGCCAAGGTGTTTCCTACCGATGCGTTCGTTTCTTCATCTTCTCCAGAGGTTTTGACGGCCTCCAAAAGTCGTTTTGACAAGACAGTTTTCGTACCTCTGTTATAAAGCGCTAGTTAAGAAAGCTCCGTTTTTAGTTAACATACACTTTATAATTTATAGTAAAATAAGGCCATTTTGAGTCTCCGTCCACGAAAACTGATATTCTTTCTTTTCTCGAAAATAAAAGGTTTTTGCAAGAAAACAGTTTACACCACATTAATCATTTACCTAAAAGCTACCTATGAAAAAAGAATGAAAGAAATCGAATTTTCAACTCTTGCCACTCAATACTCAAACTTTCCTGACCGACGCTCTTAAACTGTTTGGCACATTAATCGAAATCTAGCGGCTTGAAGTGAGTGGCATTTTTTACGCCATGTCTTGTGAATACTAATGCCTAGTCATTTCTTGTAAAACAGATTACTATAAAAGAGAACGCATTGCAACACGCAGTTGATTGTTCAGATTTCTATTTTAAATTGTAATTCGGGCTGCGTGAGAGTACAGCTTCCCCAGTGTTCTTTTGTCCAGATTTGACGCCATAATTATTAAATATGTCAGATATGCAAAATAACACTCATGCGTTTTCATGGAAAACGAGGAAAAGATAGGAGTCAGAAATAGAAAAAAAAATTCCTTGCAAGCATCCTTCTTTCTTTTGTCTTTAAATTTTTTATTAAAAAGATGCGTTAAAGAGTCGATTACAGCTTTGTATGACCAAATAAAAAAATGTTGTAGGAACAAAATTTCAAAACTACCACAAATAGTCATGCATTTGGTGTACATAACTCCCCTTTTTTGTAAGAAAAACTGTTAACGTTGTAATAAATGAATTATGCGAGTTAAGCTACCGAGTTATGTGACGACTTTTTCTTACACTGAAGAAGGGTTATACACCCGAAACACCTATTTTGTCGACCATTTCTAGAAACAATTACAGGAAAATAGGTTTTGTAGCAACATCTTGAATATTTCTTTTTAATTTTTTTACAGGGATCTTAGTTCCAACAACATTGTGGATCTTCACGCAGGGATATTCTCCAACCTGAAAAATTTGTGGACCCTGTAAGATGTCTGAATACTTATTAAATAACGTTTTGTTTAAGCTGTTTGACATACTATTTTAAATCTCAGCAAATACGTAATGTAACTGGAGCAGTATACACAGTCTAGTGAAAAGGACATTTTTTGTGCCATTTCTTCTGAAACAAATTAATAGGAAGGTGAACGCATTACAATAATAATTATTTTATTCCTTTATTTATCCTCCTTGGTATTTATGGCACTTAATATGCTATTAGGGCCGCGCAAATGGTTGAAACAAATAATTGAAATCAAACATAATGGGGTTAAGAATTTCAACTGGCCGGAGGCAAACAGGCTGCAGCTATTTACAAGTATGGTCAAAGATTTGAATTCGAGACTACCGTGAAGAAATCCAGCCAGCGGTAAGGGCGGGACTTGAACTCGGGGCCTCCCAATTGCAAGTCCAGCGCTCTAACCGCTCGGCCACACGACCTCCTTACAACTTAAGAAGGGTAATACACCCAAAACGCTTGTTTTAAACATCGCGTAGAATGCCCGGTCACATCCGGGAATTTAACAGGCTAGAGCCGCATTCGAGCCACGATTTGGTCTTTAAAATATGGCGGAATAATAAGACTGAAGCGAATTTGACAGTTTTTTGTCTCTGATTGTGAGTTACTCGTAACCAAATCTCAATGGGTACCACCGGAATATTAATATAAAAAACATCAAGTTCAAGATCTTACCTTCGATTAATGCCGCCAGCTTATCGGATTTCACTGGGTTTTTCGCGCTAAAAACCAACTAAAAAATCGCCATTTTTGTATGGATTTTCACTTGCGTCAGGCTGCTTGCGTAGACGTTCGCGGAAAGATTACAACCAAAGTTTGTAGAAATCGCGAACGGTACCACCTGATATCGTGCCATCTCCCGTCTGCCTTTAAAACCACCACTGTGTTTTAAACCAAGGAATGTGATAAAAACTGGGTTTTTTGTTTTCCTTTGAATTTGACCTGAACCCGTGAGGAGTAGCCAGCGCGAAGAAAATGCCCAGAAAACGTCTTTGAAAGCCAAAACAAATTCTTCGCGTTTCGGCCGCCATCTTTTTTATTTTTCAAACTTGTTTCCAGTACTCCTTGACCGTTTTGTTGTTTTTACGTCATGTATGCTTCATTTAGAAGTGTCACGGATAAAAACAGCAAAATACTAACCCCCACCCAGACAGGAAATTTTTTTGTCGACCTCAATGGCCCGGGAATTCTACGCGACGCAACACTTTCTGATATTCTGGTTCAACAATAGTATTTTTTGATTTGTTTAATTGCAAAATTAACGCATCTGAAGCGAAAGCTCTGTTCATTCTCCGACCATACATGGGATTTTAGACCTTTTAAAAAGTGTTTTCTCTAAAATCAGTGCATTTCATAAGGTTCCCACTTCATGTCGTTTAAATACTAATATATAGATTTAGCCAGGGCTAAAAGCGAAGCTCCCGTTAATAAATTCATAATTCAAATCAAACAATAAACTTGTAATCCACAGATCAGGGCACATTCATTTGACTTTTGAGGCAAAGGCTAAGTGATTTTAGAGAAAAATAATTTGACAGTCCAAGAGTGAAACAGCTTTTACATCGAGTTATTAAATAGTCTTATTTGTACACCCAAAAATAGCAATCATGTTCGATCACAGTAGATTAGGCCTGGAAAACAAATAGACCTACCTATTCGTGTATTGTATTTGCATTAGCTGTTGCATCATAATGTGGCATTCACCAGTCTCTCCAACATTGCTCCGTTTGAGAGACTATGGATAATTGGACAACCCCGAAATATAATTTTAAGAAACACACGCGCCACGATAGTCCTTGGTGGCAGCCAATTTACACGTTGCATTCCTATTTCTTAAAGAGAGGCCAAAATAAAAAATGAGGCCGGATTTTTTGTGTTCGACAAGTTTAGTTTACTAGTAAATCTTGGCGACGAGTCTGGTGGCGTGTAAACCAGCCTTTAAACATACTTTTTCTCATCACGTCTCGGGTAAACAGTACTATGAGGCTCCTTTTTTTATCATACAGACCTCGGACAGAATTTGTTCTTTTTTGCCCTATTTAAACCTATAATTCTGCAGTTTTTCACAATTTTGCAAGAGAATTTGCACTCATTCAATATCCAAGACGATCAAAGCACGCGCTTCCTTTGCAGAACAAATTATAGCATTGAATTCTAAAACGTTTTCATGAAGAGAATTCTATAATGCGGGGACTTTTCAGTTAGAAAAATCTGGTCCTACGTGATATGCAGGGTAATAATTATGGGCTTTTAATGAAAACGATAAAAGAATTCCCAAAATCACTTTTCGGCCAGCCGGGCGGGTCTCACTTTTGACAGGCACTAAATTTGCAGTGCGATTAATGGCGTTACTATTTACACTTCAACATGATAGATAAATTGTTATGTTTAGGTTTCATTTTCCTTTATTTATTAAACTGTGTATGGTTTTGTTATGTGTAATCTTTAAAAGCGAGTGATATTTACGCGCGGTGTTTTGAGTATTCCTGCATGCGATGTTTATGTTCGACTGGAAACAACCGGTGCAGCGATAAAAATTGCGAGAGAGACTACTAACAATCAATAAAATAAATATAATTCGGTGAAACATGTACAGAGACAATAATTTTCATTCACGAAGAGAAGTATTGAGAGTAAAGTGTCTCTGAAAATCATGAGTCAGGTCAGCATAAGCTTATTTATGTCTTAAGCCGGCTTCCCGATGTTGGCTCTTTTTCAAGATGAACTCGAGGAAAGAAAATCGCTCAGAGCTTTCTGTTTAAAGCCAAAATAATAATAATCTTCGGAACCTTTTCTTTAAATTTGCGGTCAAAAAATGTCTAAAGGCTTTTTAAACCTGATACTATTGTAGGTTAGATCATTGTTCGTGTATAAACTTAAGCCGCATAAACGATACGCTCGACTTGAGGAAACCGAAAAAAAAAAAACACATCAAAGACAACCCTCTTACGCCTCAAGCAAGGGCAAGTGAGTAAGCTCATTTTTGAAAATGATGCCATCCGAAATCGGATTTCCAATGACTTTGACAAGCGGTGCATTTGTCAACAAGAAGCGCAATAAACAAACCAGCCATGAATTACAGAACAATCTTGATAGCAGCTGTATTTCATTTTGTACACCAAGTAGAAAAAGATAGTTTAAAACATCACAAGATGACACAAAACTCTGTCAGCTACAGCTATCAGTAAGCAAGTTTCCAGACGCTGCATAAACTTTCCGCATGAACTCACCTGTCAAATTTTGACCAATCAGAACATAAAAATTGGACGCAGAGCGTGATCAACGCGTGACAGTGAGAAAAGTAAAAAGTGATTGCCTTTCCTGCATGTAAATGTAAAAGCCGGTTGAATTTTCGCGTGCGAGGTCAGTTCGAAATCAACATTTTAAAAGTGCGGCTCATGAACACGACTTATTTCATATGCATTTTAAAAAAATTGAACTTGAGCCTACGATAATTGAAAAGTAGCAACTTGTCAGCGGATACCTCAAAAAACACTCGAACTCAGTGGGTCGATACCTGAGCCTGCGATAGGGTCAAGCGATACCGGTCAGCAGAAACACTATTTTGACAGCTGTCAATTAATCAAAACATGGATGCACAATATCAGGTTGCAGGCTCCCAAACTAGTTAGAAAGTGTGAGATTAAACATTGGTATGCCTTTGGTGCGGACGGACGGAAGGTCGAGTGGTCGGTGTACGGTCACGTGACTGCCGAATTTTCTAAGATAGATAGATTTTCTAAGGCTTCGAATTGAGCCCGTGATCAAATAAAATATCAGCGCAAAACTTTAAACGCTACGTGACCGCAATGGATAGACAAATGAGCCCGCGATACACTCAGGTGATGATGGTCAGCGTATCCTCTAGTTTGACAGCTGTCAATTAACCTTCATTAGAATGGCGAATATTCGAATTAACAGACTACGAGTGTGAGTAAGACATATCCGTCCGGCATGTAGTGGAAAATGCCAGATCGTGTACCTGAGCGAACCTGAGCCCACGTTATTAGTTTTCTGATAGTGGTCCGCACATGTCCCATTTTGACACCTGTCAATTGACCTTAATTTGGCTTGCCAATATATCTTTAAACGACTGTCAGCCAACTGAAAACCTTGCCCGGCGTAGTTTCGTTTTTATGTTAAATTGGTAAGTGTGACATATTATATCAGCTTATATGTAGGGGCAAAACGACTGGTCTTTCATCTGAGCCCGCGAGATGGTCATGTGATAATTGTCAGCGGATGCCTGATTTTGACAGCTGTCAATCTAATCGTACTCATACGGATGGCTTACATAACTAAGAGGCTAGTCAAGTTGTGCAAGATCTATTGTGACATTTGACATCTCCTTACATGAAGAATGTGTACGGGTGGGCGGGCGGGCGGGCGTACGCTACGTCATAACCAAATTTTGGCAAGTAATTCATGGCAGTCTCCATATAGACTCCCTAATATATTAGTTAACAATTAGTTCATGCGTCAGCGTGCGTATGTCGAGATATTGAGCACGCGGGAAGTTTGGAGAGCACGAAAGAGGCGTAAGAGTTGCACGAGGCGCAGCCGAGTGCAACTCTAGCCTCTTGAGTGCTCTCCAAACTTCCCAAGTGCTCAATAACTCGACATACGCACAGCTGCAGCATGAACTAATTGTTTTATAACATCATCAAAGCGATCAATGCATCAGTTAACTTATAATTTTATTATTGTAGGGTGCGCTCAAAGCAGTACGCGTCAATGTTTACGTGACTATATATTTTTTTCCTCACAGTTAATCTTATGTTTTTATCCTGAAACTGAGAGAAAGTGTACTCTAAAATGATTATAAAATCCATATTTAGGTGCCGGAAAACTATTAATTTACCGAAAAATTGTTATTGAGAGAAAACAAGTTTGCAAAGAATGAACTCACGCCATAGCCCGCACAGCTCGCGGAGATGACAACAACAACAACAACACTCACCTCTTTTCCTTACTATCGGTTAACAAATTCAAACGTTTCCTCTTAAATTTCCTTATAAAACACATCGTAAACGCTTCCTTGTCTATTGCTGAGTTATGGATGCACTCAGGAGACTCAGGATTGCTAAGCTCACAACCACTCGAGGAATTACGAATAGTTTATTGACGTCATCAGCGTGCTCAATAGGAATATGAAGCACGCTCGCGCTATTGAATTTGATTAGGCGAATTTTCTAGCTATGTTATAATGCAATATTGTATACCCCTATATATCTTGTGTACCCATGTTTACCCTAGTAGTACTGTATACCCTGTATACCCCTATATATCCTGTGTACCCATGTTTACCCTAGTAATACTGTATACCCTGTATACCTCTATATATCCTGTTTACCCTTGATTACCCTAGTAATACTGTATACCCTGTATACCCCTATATATCCTGTTTACCCTTGATAACCCTAGTAGTACTGTATACCCTGTATACCCCTATATATCTTGTGTACCCATGTTTACCCAAGTAGTACAGTACACCCTGTATACACCTATATACCTTGTGCCCCCATGTTTACCCTAGTAGTACTGTATACCCTGTATACCCCTATATACCTTGTGCACCCATGTTTACCCTAAATAATACTGTATACCCTGTATACCCCTATATAACCTGTTTACCCATGTTTACCCTAATAGTACTGTATACCCTGTATACCCCAATATATCTTGTGTACCCATGTTTAACCTAGTAGTACTGTATACCCTGTATACCCCTATATACCTTGTGCACCCATGTTCACCCTAGTAATACTGTATACCCTGTATAACCCTATATATCGTGTGTACCCATGTTTACCCTAGTAATACTGTATACCCTGTATACCCTTATATATCTTGTGTACCCATGTTTACCCTAGTAGTTCTGTATACCCTGTATACCCCTATATACCTTGTGCACCCATGTTCACCCTAGTAATACTGTATACCCTGTATACCCCTACATATCTTGTGTACCCATGTTTACCCTAGTAGTACTGTATACCCTGTATACCCCTATATATCCTGTGTACCCATGTTTACCCTAGTAATACTGTATACCCTGTATACCCCTATATATCCTGTTTACCCTTGATAACCCTAGTAGTACTGTATACCCTGTATACCCCTATATATCTTGTGTACCCATGTTTACCCAAGTAGTACTGTATACCCTGTATACACCTATATACCTTGTGCCCCCATGTTTACCCTAGTAGTACTGTATACCCTGTATACCCCTATATACCTTGTGCACCCATGTTTACCCTAAATAATACTGCATACCCTGTATACCCCTATATAACCTGTTTACCCATGTTTACCCTAATAGTACTGTATACCCTGTATACCCCAATATATCTTGTGTACCCATGTTTAACCTAGTAGTACTGTATACCCTGTATACCCCTATATACCTTGTGCACCCATGTTCACCCGAGTAATACTGTATACCCTGTATAACCCTATATATCCTGTGTACCCATGTTTACCCTAGTAATACTGTATACCCTGTATACCCTTATATATCTTGTGTACCCATGTTTACCCTAGTAGTTCTGTATACCCTGTATACCCCGATATACCTTGTGCACCCATGTTCACCCTAGTAATACTGTATACCCTGTATACCCCTATATATCCTGTGTACCCATGTTTCCCTAGTAATACTGTATACCCTGTATACCCCTATATACCTTGTGCACCCATGTTCACCCTAGTAATACTGTATACCCTGTATACCCCTATATATCATGTGTACCCATGTTTACCCTAGTAATACTGTATACCCTGTATACCCCTATATAACCTGTTTACCCATGTTTACCCTAGTAATGCTGTATGCCCTGTATACCCCTATATATCCTGTCTACCCTTGATTACCCTAGTAATACTGTATACCCTGTATACCCCTATATACCTTGTGCACCCATGTTTACCCTAGTAATACTGTATACCCTGTATACCCCTATATATCCTGTGTACCCATGTTTACCCTAGTAATACTGTATACCCTGTATACCCCTATATATCTTGCGTACCCATGTTTACCCTAGTAGTACTGTATACCCTGTATACCGCTATATACCTTGTGCACCCATGTTTACCCTAGTAATACTGTATACCCTGTATACCCCTATATACCTTGTGCACCCATGTTTACCCTAGTAATACTGTATACCCTGTATACCCCTATATATCCTGTGTACCCATTTTTACCCTAGTAATACTGTATACCCTGTATACCCCTATATATCTTGCGTACCCATGTTTACCCTAGTAGTACTGTATACCCTGTATACCGCTATATACCTTGTGCACCCATGTTTACCCTGGTAATACTGTATACCCTGTATACCCCTATATAACCTGTTTACCCATGTTTACCCTAGTAATACTGTATACCCTGTATACCCCTATATATCCTGTTTACCCTTGATTACCCTAGTAATACTGTATACCCTGTATACCCCTATAATATCTTGTGTACCCATGTTTACCCTAGTAGTACTGTATACCCTGTATACCCCTATATATCTTGTTTACTCATGTTTACCCTAGTAGTACTGTATACCCTGTATACCCTGTATACCCCTATATACCTTGTGCACCCATGTTTACCCTAGTACACTGTATACCCTGTATACCCCTATATATCTTGTGTACCCATGTTTACCCTAGTAGTACTGTATACCCTGCATACCCCTATATACCTTGTGCACCCATGTTTACCCTAATAGTACTGTATACCCTGTATACCCCTATATATCTTGTGTAACCATGTTTACCCTAGTAGTACTGTATACCCTGTATACCCCTATCTATCGTGTGTACCCGTGTATATCCTGTACCCATGAATACCCTAGTAATACTGTATACCTTGTATACCCCTATATATCCTGTGTACCCATGTTTACCCTAGTAATACTGTATACCCTGTATACCCCTATATACCTTGTGCACCCATGTTTACCCTAGTAATACTTTATACCCTGTATACCCCTATATATCTTGTGTAGCCATGTTTACCCTAGTAGTAGTGTATACCCTGTATACCCCTATATACCTTGTGCACCCATGTTTACCCTAGTAATACTGTATACCCTGTATACCCCTATATATCTTGTGTACCCATGTTTACCCTAGTAGTACTGTATACCCTGCATACCCCTATATACCTTGTGCACCCATGTTTACCCTAATAGTACTGTATACCCTGCATACCCCTATATACCTTGTGCACCCATGTTTACCCTAATAGAACTGTATACCCTGTATACCCCTATATATCGTGTGTACCCATCTTCTGAGGCACTGAAACAGTCGCGTTACTGGATAATATGGTCAAAAAGAAGAGTTATCTCCAACTAAAAAAGTTCTTTGATGGTCAGATTTGCGAGAACCTCTGAAACAAAAAGCAAACACATTTTAAAAAACAAGTACCGGAACATGACAAAAATGTCAAGTAAGTGTTGTACATTCATTCTTGTTCTTATTTTTGTTTTATTTTATTTTTTTCATTCTTTTCTCTACGGATGTATATATATATATATATATATATATATATATTTACATGAAAAATATTTACATATTTACAGCCAAAATAGGGCGACTAGGTCTCGTGTCCTGTAAGAGCGCGCGCGTGTTTATCTTCTTTTGTAGCACGTGCAAGTTTTCAAATTTGCTCGTTATCATTTACGGTAGTTATCTTTGGCTTCTAAAATTAAATCAAGGGTAGCTAATTTTGTTCTAGGGGAGGGGATCGTAACTCAATCAGGAACAGGGAATATTTTGAATTGTGGTTGTAATAACTTTGTTATAAACAATTGCAATATCGTTTTAGCCCCACTGATACCATCATGTCGAACTGACTATCATCGTTTTGCATTTGTTACTTTCAGATTGGAAAGTGGAATTTGTAACAGCTGTTGCTGTCATTATTCTCTGGATTAGCTTGGGAGAGCGAGCCCAGAAGTATGTTGATGAATTAATCAAAAAATTTGATGAAAATTCACAACACTTTAGCCACTCTTTCCCCCTCTACCATCTCCTGGATCCCCAATAGAAGATTACTTCTTACCTAAAGTAATGCTCTGGAGTCCCAAAGAACAGTTTCAGATTGCTCTCAATTGTCCTTTGCATGGTAACGATCTACATCCAAACCAGTGGACAAGATGCGTTTCTGGAAAAGGTGGAGAAAAAGCTAGGCTAATCTATGATTTCATGGAAGATATCGTTCTTCTACAGAGAATCTACAGGTGTGGAAATGATAGACAAAGACACAAATTGCGGGCGACCACGCCCGATGTTCATAATCTGCTTCCAGGATACATTCAAGAATTTTTCCCCCTAGAGATTTTCCAGAGATGTGGTGTTTCCAAAGCTATGGTTCATTTCTTTGACATCCAAATTTTAGAGGGAGTTAGCTTTCTTAAAATAAGCGAAGGTTTGGCGTCTTTAAACTATCGCCAGTATCTTCAAAGAAGAAGGATATATTTCAGTGCACGCAAATGTAATATGTGCAGCGTACCAGACATCGCTGAGTTCCACAATAATCCTCTATATTCTTTTCCGAGCAATGACCAGATAATGAAGATTTTCCTCCACAATTTTGAAAAAAACAGGGCAATTTACGATGAGGAGATGAACCGATTGACAGTTTCATCTTTGTCTTGTGATCACACCTTTAAAATAAGTCGCAATATTGGGTTCGTCAGGGAGAAAGATAACAAATTTGTAACCCAGTTTCACCAATTATTTATTTGCCTAAATGAACGTGGGGAAGTTGTGGCATGGAAATTGACAAAGTCGACGTCCTTCAATGAAATTGAAGACCTTCTTATCCAACTCAAGAGAAGGCTGTCTTTTTCTGGAAACTCTTTAAAGCTTGTTGGCGTGGATGATTGCTGTCATGTTAGCAGCAAGTACAGCAATATCTTTCCAAACGTCTCTGTCAAACTTGATCTGTTTCACGCATGTCAAAGAATAACGAGAACATTTTCTCGACAAAGTGCTCTTCATAAAGAAGTGTCAAAATCTTTTGTTCAAATATTTCGTGACGACGATGACCAAGGCGAGAAACGACTTAAAAGCACTGTGTACAAGGAAAAGATGGAAAAAAATCTTAACTCGTTTATAGAACGCTGGAACAATGTTCTCTTTAGCCCTCTTACAGAAGCAACTTTTATAGAAATTGAAAATCTACGCAAGCACATACAGAAAGGCTGTTTATCAGAAATATTTCCAGGATGTGGTACAGAGAGAAACGAGGGATTGCACAGACTTTTAAACAGGTCGATGATTTCTGGAGCCACTACTCTTTCCGTCCAACTAGCAATAGCATTGCCGACTCTATTATTCTACCATCACAACCAAAAAATATCTGCAGAAAAACATTGTTGTAGTTCAAAAATCAAGCCTGTGGCAACAGTCGAAAGTAATGTCACCAGCTGTAATGCGTTAACTGGAAATGCTGAATTTGAAACAGAGTCAGTTGATGATAAAGTTCGGCAGCCTCAGTTTTCAACAGAGTTAGATATAGAGGATGGAAAAATTTTCCAGATTTCCGAAAACTCATTTGCTTCGAGTAATCCTTTTGTTATAATGGTTGAGACCATTGAAGATCTCAGTCAGGAATCGATTGCAGTGGCTCTAATAAGTGCAACGTATAACCTTTCCGAAATGATAAAGAAAGTAAAAGAGAAAAACAATGATCGTTCTTTTAATGCTCTTGACATTGTTCATCTCAGCAAAATGACAAAACTTCTTACTTCTGAAGACAACATTGACACCGACGACCCAACGATCAACAGCCATAGTGAGACGCTTAAACGGCATTTAGCCACATTCAACCTGCAGCTGGATATGAGTCCAATCTGATGGGGACTGTGCCTTCCGTAATAACAATAATGAGACAAGTAAGAAAACTTGTCCACAATGAGGCAGGTCAATTATCAGAGCACCTGAGGCGTCTAAGACTCTTAAATACTGAAGACCTGGATACGTACACTCTTCGACAACTATTTGTAGATGCAGTTTTAGCTGACGACTGCAGCATCTCAAACTTCGTCGAAGGTTCCCAGGCAGATGTTGAAAGGAAAGCCCGCGAGTTTAGCGTAAGAGTTTTTTTTTATCAAGAAATTGGCGACTTTGTAATAAGACTGTGTTCAAATATCTTGCAAGTTCCAGTTATGGTGATAACGTCTTCTGAAACAATTCCTTTTTTGCCCTTCAACTGCGATAATCCTTTGAGTAACACTCCAATCTATATTGCTTACCATTATTTTGGGGCAGGCCATTACGATGCTAAGGAGAGCATAACCAATGGTAAGTTGAAGTGAATGGTAAATTTAACAGGGATAAGTCTGTCAACTCAAGGAACTGCGTTATGGGCAGCCGTAAAATCAAAAGTTGTAAATACCAGTTTGTTATGGGTGACCAAACTTCTATCATCCATGTCATGATCATAATAATAACTTATTTTGACGTGTTATAAGTTTCATAATTACTCAAGTGGGGCTAACAATAGGTTTTATGTTAAATAGTTGGTCACGTGATCGACTTTCTTCAGAATATGTTCAAAAGGCGCGATTGCAACGCCTACCGAGAGTACAAGGATTTGTATGGTAGAAACATTCAACCGTGACTGCTTGGCAAGAGTTTATTTTCCCAATCGTTATTTTCACATTCACCATAATGGTTACAATGGTTTACAATGGTTATTCAAAAATTTGGGAGGTCAACAAGGTGCAATACGGCGTATTTAAAAAGGTTGAATACGAACATTCTAATTGTCGTCGGCCGTTTACAATCGCTACTTTTGAAATATACGACTGAAAATTTGCAGGTTATGTAATTTTAATACGCCTTTTTCAGTTCCTTCTAACACTAGTTTTTCCTAAACTCACTAAGTTTTGTTTTCAGTCAGTTGTTGGCATATACAAGGAAACCTGAGACAGACCTCGATCGGTTAGGCAACCTCGAGACCTATGAATACCACTATAGTCCCTTAAAGCCATGCTAGTAGTTACACGGCCGGTAAAACGAAAAGGAACAGCAACGATACTAAACAACCTAACAATAATGATAACAACAATAACAGGGGCGGATCTAGGGGGAGGGTGCAGTGGGTACGCACCCCCCCCGAGATGACCTGCGGTTTTCTAATACAACTGGTATTCTCCAAAAAAAAAAACTATGTGGTTTATTGGTGTTGAAGTAGAGCAAGAGACGAGTGGACCCCCTCCTAAAAAAATCCTGGATCCGCCCCTGAATAATGATAATAAAACCAAGTAATCAACGATTTTTTTTTTTCAGATCCTATCGAGGCTGAACTTCAACATGCTCAGGAACAGGCAGTTTCCCAAATTTGCTATTGTGGACGGAAGGCAAAATCCAGAAGTGAGCGCTTTTGTGTTTCAACTGAAAAATCTCGTTGCCCGTGTGTTTCTAACAAAAAAAATTGCCAAGCTCAGTGCAAGTGCAGCAACTGCGACAATCGCAGTCAGAATCCCCAAAAACTGTCATGCCGGTGTGGAGAAAGTAGGGCTAAAGGACGGAAAACAGGTCAAACCTCTTGCATAGATGCTACTCCAATGGTAAACCTTGCTCTATCCTCTGTTCATGTTTCAACTGTGAAAGTAGATATGGAATAAGGGTTACTCACAGCACAGACGATTGTAAGGCAGAGAAAAAGAAGAGAATAACTTCTACACCACCATCATTGAAGAGGCGGCGAACAGCAGCTATCCTGGAGGAGGAGGGATCTGATTTGCAGCCCGGACCATGGACACTCGAAGAGAGCTGTCTGTTAGACTCCGTTGAGTCATTCATTTTGAACACGTGTGTTATCCCAAGTTACAGAAATATATCCATATTGTATAATTTTGTGAGCAAGGGTCTGCGTGGAAATAATATACAGTTTACAGTGACCTCTAAAACAGAGAGGCAAATTCAAGGAAAATTGAAATTTGTAAGAAAAACACATTTAGCTCTAAAGAATCTTTATTATGGTATTTCAGTTCTTGATAACCAAGGGAACTCGGACTGATTGTTCTATTACCGTATCAAATGGTACCATCCACAAGAGAAATATAGTAAACATTGAGCAATCTTGACTTCGATCGGCCGTTATGTTTAGAAAAAAAATAGCTTTTGAAACAATTTAAAGTGTATTAAGAATCCAAATAATAATTTTAAAGGCTTATTGTGTGAAAGTCATATTATTCTTGTAAGGCAACAAAATCACGCGAGGATGTGATGGGCAATGGGCAACACACCCCTTAATTGTCTGTATAGTACGTAGTCAGTTGCCTAGTAAAATAAAATCGCGTTTAAGATCACTCAGTCTTTCAGCCAGATCGGGGCTAGCCAACAGTTTGATCTGCTAACCAATAAACTTTGTTGATCATACATTGTGGTCTATGTTTCCATGTGATTGAATATAAAGTGGAAACTGTTAGTATAGATTATCAAAAAAAAATTCCGTTATAAAATGGAGCAGAGCTGGAAGATTCGTTCTATATGGGTAAACAGGTTATATAGGGGTATACAGGGTATACAGTATTACTAGGGTAATCAAGGGTAAACAGGATATATAGGGGTATACAGGATATACAGTATTACTAGGGTAATCAAGGGTAAACAGGATATATAGGGGTATACAGGGTATACAGTATTACTAGGGTAATCAAGGGTAAACAGGATATATAGGGGTATACAGGGTATACAGTATTACTAGGGTAAAAATGGGTAAACAGCTTATATAGGGGTATACAGGGTATACAGTATTACTAGGGTAATCAAGGGTAAACAGGATATATAGGGGTATACAGGGTATACAGTTTTACTAGGGTAAACATGGGTAAACTGGTTATATAGGGGTATACAGGGTATACAGTATTACTAGGGTAATCATGGGTAAGCAGGATATAAAGGGGTATACAGGGTATACAGTATTACTAAGGTAATCATGGGTAAACAGGTTATATAGGGGTATACAGGGTATACAGTATTACTAGGGTAATCAAGGGTAAACAGGATACATAGGGGTATACAGGGTATACAGTTTTACTAGGGTAAACATGGGTAAACAGGTTATATAGGGGTATACAGGGTATACAGTATTACTAGGGTAATCATGGGTAAGCAGGATATAAAGGAGTATACAGGGTATACAGTATTACTAAGGTAATCATGGGTAAACAGGTTATATAGGGGTATACAGGGTATACAGTATTACTAGGGTAATCAAGGGTAAACAGGATACATAGGGGTATACAGGGTATACAGTTTTACTAGGGTAAACATGGGTAAACAGGTTATATAGGGGTATACAGGGTATACAGTATTACTAGGGTAATCATGGGTAAGCAGGATATATAGGGGTATACAGGGTATACAGTACTACAAGGGTAATCATGGGTAAACAGGTTATATAGGGGTATACAGGGTATACAGTATTACTAGGGTAAACATGGGTACACAGAATATATAGGGGTATACAGGGTATACAGTATTACCAGGGTAATCAAGGGTAAACAGGATATATAGGGGTATACAGGGTATACAGTTTTACTAGGGTAAACATGGGTAAACAGGTTATATAGGGGTATACAGGGTATACTGTATTACTAGGGTAATCTCGGGTAAACAGGATATATATAGGGGTATACAGGGTATACAGTATTACTAGGGTAAACATGGGTAAACAGGTTATATAGGGGTATACAGGGTATACAGTATTACTAGGGTAATCAAGGGTAAACAAGATATATAGGGGTATACAGGGTATACAGTATTACTAGGGTAATCAAGGGTAAACAGGATATATAAGGGTATACAGGGTATACAGTATTACTAGGGTAAACATGGGTAAACAGCTTATATAGGGGTGTACAGGGTATACAGTATTACTTGGGTAATCAAGGGTAAACAGGATATATAGAGGTATACAGGGTATACAGTATTACTAGGGTAAACATGGGTACACAGGATATATAGGGTTATACAGGGTATACAGTATTACTAGGGTAATCAAGGGTAAACAGGATACATAGGGGTATACAGGGTATACAGTTTTACTAGGGTAAACATGGGTAAACAGGTTATATAGGGGTATACAGGGTATACAGTATTACTAGGGTAATCATGGGTAAGCAGGATATATAGGGGTATACAGGGTATACAGTACTACTAGGGTAATCATGGGTAAACAGGTTATATAGGGGTATACAGGGTATACAGTATTACCAGGGTAATCAAGGGTAAACAGGATATATAGGGGTATACAGGGTATACAGTTTTACTAGGGTAAACATGGGTAAACAGGTTATATAGGGGTATACAGGGTATACAGTATTACTAGGGTAATCTCGGGTAAACAGGATATATATAGGGGTATACAGGGTATACAGTATTACTAGGGTAAACATGGGTAAACAGGTTATACAGGGGTATACAGGGTATACAGTATTACTAGGGTAATCAAGGGTAAACAAGATATATAGGGGTATACAGGGTATACAGTATTACTAGGGTAATCAAGGGTAAACAGGATATATAAGGGTATACAGGGTATACAGTATTACTAGGGTAAACATGGGTAAACAGCTTATATAGGGGTGTACAGGGTATACAGTATTACTTGGGTAATCAAGGGTAAACAGGATATATAGGGGTATACAGGGTATACAGTATTACTAGGGTAATCAAGGGTAAACAGGATATATAGGGGTATACAGGGTATACAGTATTACTAGGGTAAACATGGGTAAACAGCTTATATAGGGGTATACAGGGTATACAGTATTACTGGGGTAATCTAGGGTAAACAGGATATATAGGGGTAAACAGGGTATACAGTATTACTAGGGTAAACATGGGTAAACAGGTTATATAGGGGTATACAGGGTATACAGTATTACTAGGGTAAACATGGGTAAACAAGTTATATATATAGGGGTATACAGGGTATACAGTATTACTAGGGTAATCAAGGGTAAACAGGATATATAGGGGTATACAGGGTATACAGTATTACTAGGGTAAACATATATAAACAGCTTATATATAGAGAATACTTCATGGAAAGTGCTGGCGTACGGTATTTACGCACGAGTTGTTGACGTATCAGAAATCGAACGAGTGAGCGCAGCGAACGAGTAAGATTTCTGATACAAAAACAACGAGTGCGTAAATACCGTACAAAGCACTTTCCATGTGGTATTGTGTTTATTATATACATACTGAGTCATTCATCATTTTGCGGGCCTTTTTATTTTAAATCTTTCAAAAATGCTAAAATTTGCCGCTACACACTTACCGCAAAATGACAACGAAAACGAAGTATCAGCTTTTTAGTAAAAACGTTTGTTAAAAACATAAATGACGGTGAGGATATGAGGTTTAATCCAAGAACTATAAGTAATCTTAACTGTTTGTTCTCAATGCACAATTGAAAATGAGTGAATTTAAGTAAAATGGCCGGTTTCAATATAAGCTTAAGCTTAAATGAAAGGCAAAGTAGCTCCGACAAAAAGCACAACAAAAGCTTACGTCTCGTTCTGTTTATCCCTTTCCGCTGTTGTTTCACCGGCTGTCTACCGTATTTTTTTTATCGACAGTGAAACAAACGAAACTATTCCACTCCATTTCCGAAATGTTTTTCACTTTTTTTTTTTTTTTTTTTTTAGCGAGAAAAACTCCTTGAGTAAAACTTTTCTCGTTGATAAATGTGTGCGAAGCGGCGCTGCAAGCTGCAATAAAAAGGCGGGAATTTTGGCGCGAAACTCCTACACCTCTGTGGCTTCTGATTGGACGTATCATTTTTCTCACACGTGAAAAAACATCGTTCGCGATTCTGATTGGACGTATCGTTTTTTTCACGTGTGAAAACCATCATTCGCTCCTCTGATTGGCTATAACTAATTTGCGTACGAAAATTTACGACATAGCTTTTTGGTAAGTATTTCTCAGTATGTATATAATAAAGGGGTATACAGGGTATACAGTATTACTAGGGTAATCTAAGGTAAACAGGATATATAGGGGTATACAGGGTATACAGTGTTACTACGGTAAACATGGGTAAACAGGTTATATAGAGGTATACAGGGTATACAGTATTACTAGGGTAGTCAAGGGTAAACAGGTTATATAGGGATATACAGGGTATACAGTATTACTAGGGTAATCAAGGGTAAACAGGATATATAGGGGTATACAGGGTATACAGTATTACTAGGGTAAACATGGGTAAACAGATTATTTAACAATTATTCCACGAGGGCACGTTGGATATGAGATGATAGATAGCCAACGAGGCGCATAGCGCCGAGTTGGCTATAATCATTTCATATCCAACAAGCCCGAGTGGAATAATTGTTTTATCAAAAACGCCCACAAAATCTCGTTGAATCGCCCCGACTAGAACAAACCGGAAAAGACAAGGGACTTCCGCTATTCACATGTCGCACGTCTATCAAAACTGTCAACGCGCGAACGGACTCGCCTAGACTGCATGAATGAAAAATCAAAACATTGTAGCGATGAACATTAGTTTTTTAAAAACTCATTGTGAATCTAGGATTTTACACAGCAGAACAGCTTAAAAAACCTGGCAGATAATGTGAAGGAAAGGAATTTTTAAGTGACAGCCGTCGAAATTACTATGAATTAGGATTTGCGGTGCGGTTATAAAAGTAAGAACAACGGAGAAAAACTACCGGTATTACCTTGGTCGCTTGTTATGAAGTTGTTTGAAGCCACAAACTGGTTTTGCTGCCGCCTCGATTGCTCTAGTGAATGCCTGCATAGCCTGTATTTGTAGCTGGTTACTTGTGATTTATATTCTTCATGTCGGATAAACAAGCTGCAGTTATCTATCGGCGAGTGACTCGATCGGCGAATGGCTTCGCGATCATGAAGAAACAACACTTGTCTTCTTTCGTAGCTGGTCAAGGTACTTTAGTTCCATGTGTTTTTCGACAAACTTTCAAACAAGCTGTTGAGGCTTTTTTGTTTGTTTTTGTCTTTTTTCTTTCGCTGAAATTGCATTTCTAGTATTCTAAGAAATGAATTAAAACGATTTGCTTCGGGCGCCGTTCTATCCTTCGCGAAAAAACATCTCAGCTAGCTTCCAATTTTAAACTGACGCGTACACCGACCATATATGGAGAACATGTTAAATTAGCTCATATACCATAACGGCTAAGCCAATCAAAATGCTAGAATTGCATTATCCAATGATTCAGTTTTTAATAAATAGGGGTATACAGGGTATACAGTATTACTAGGGTAATCAAGGGTAAACAGGATATATAGGGGTATACAGGGTATACAGTATTACTAAGGTAAACATGGGTAAACAGGTTATATAGGGGTATAGAGGGTATACAGTATTACTAGGGTAAACATGGGTACACCGGATATATAGGGGTATACAGGGTATACAGTATTACTAGGGTAAACATGGGTACACATAAGATATATAGTGGTATACAAGGTATAAGAGATAACATATCAGGGAGTCTATATGGAGACTGCCATGAATTACTTGCCCAAATTTTCTCGGATGGATAGTTTACCAAATTTTCTTACCCATGGTGCTCGCTGCTTCAAGCTGATTGGTGAGGGAGTTTTTCTTGATCAAGTTGTTTTTTTTTGCTGGAGGCTTATTAAGTTTAACTACTTCCAAAATGTTTTTTAATTTCCTTTCGCTCTGTTTTACGGTTATTATGATTCTTAGCGGAGCTCCCGCGCGCGCTTCACGCGCGCGTAGCGGAGCACCATGGGTAAGAAAATTTGGTAAACTATCCATCTCAGAAAATTTGGTTATGACGTAGCGTACGTCCGTCCGTACGGACTTTCCGGGTAGTGGAAAGTAGTCCGCATGGACTCTTGGGGTAGGGGAAAGTAGAGATTTTTTGGCGGGAAATCGCATGGCGCAACGCGTTAACGTCGCGCAATTATATCGCGCAACTGGTTTTGAAAAAAAGAAAGCAAGTAGAAAGAGTCAGAGCGAGAAGAAGGAGAGAAAATTATAGTGAAAAACGCCGGCAAGCAGAACGAGACAGAGCTAGAATGAACAGACAAAGGCAACGCGAAAGAGAAATACAAAGGCAAAGAGAACGGCAGCAAAATAATGACATGATGACAGAAAGTGTTGTGTTAATGTCACTATGGCCCCGCGCTATTAACATTTTGATTTCAAGCTGATCTCGGACTCGAAAATTCAGCCAGTAATTTAAAAAATACAAGCAGGGAAGACAGAGGCTTTTCACTTTTCTCACCATAGTCAGGCGTTGATCACGCTCTACGACCGTCCAATTTTATGCTCTGATTGGTCAAAATTTGACAGGTGAGTTCATGCAGAAACTGATTTATACAGCATCTTCAACCTTGTTTACTTTCAGTTTGACAGCTGAAGCTGACAGAGTATTTTGTCAACTTGTAATGTTTTTACTGTCTTTTTCCACTGGATGCTTAAAATGAAATACAGCTGGTATCAACAGTCTTCTTTGATTCATGGCTGGTTTGTTTATTGAATTTTTGGTCGGGAAATGCGCCGGTTGCCAAAGTTGGAAATCCGATTTCGGATGCATCGCTTTCGTTTTTACCTTGCTGGATGCGGGTTGAAAAGTCCCTCAAGCGATTCTGGCCTTACTTTATAGCTTTCAAGAGCTGCATCTCGAATGGTAAGCCTAAGTAATTATTGTATACAGTGTATGTTTGTTTTTTATATCTAATTTCATGAAGTCGAGCGCAGCTAATGAGGCTAATTTATGCACGTTTGTATAAAGATCTGAGACAATGATCTGATCTACTATATATAAGCTTACAGAACTTTAAAAAGCCTTTAGTCGATATTTTTCTCCGCATATAGAACGAAAAAAACGTTCCGAAGAGTATTTAGTTATAATTTTGGCTGTAGAAAGAAAGCTTTGAGCGATTTTCTTGCCTCGAGTTCATCTTTGAAAACAGTAAACACCAGGAAGCCGGCTAAAAGCTTTAAGGATTTTTAGAGACGCTTTAATACTTGTCTCCGTGAATGAAAATTGTTGACTCTGTAAATGTTTCACCGAATTACATTTCTTTTATTGATTGTTAGTAGTCTCGTACAATTTTAATCGCTTTGCCGTTTGTTTTCAGTCGTTCATAAACAACGCTTGCAGGAGTACTCAAAATGCTGCTCGTATCAAACGCTTTTTAAGATTACACATCGTTATAAAACCATTTAATAAAAAAAATAAACACAATAAATTCTTTATTATGTTGAAGCGCGTAACTCTTTTAATGTTCACTGAAAATTTGGCGCTTGTCAAAAGTGAGAACCGGCTGGCCGTATAGGTGATTTTGGAAATTTTTGGAACGGTTTTGCTAAAAGCCCACGCGTGCTTCGTACGGTTCTGAAGATTGAATGAGTGCAATTTGTCTTGAAAAATTGTGAAATACTGCATTTTGTGTGAGGTCTATATGATAAAAACAACGCCTCATATTACTGTTTCAGATGTGATGTATAAAAAGTATGAAATGTTGGTTTACACGCTCCCAGAGTTGTTGGCAAGATTTTGTTAAGTAAACTTGTCGAACGCAAAAAATTCGGCCTGATTTGTTTTCCAAAAATTCGTTTTCCAGGCCTAATCTACAGTGATCAATTATGGCTCTAAAATGTGATCGAAGATAATTGCTATTTTTTGGGTGTATATATACGGCTATCAATTCGATGTAAGATTTTTTTTTCACTCTAAAATCACTTAGCCTTAGCTTTCCCTTAAAGTTAACTGATTTGTGGATTACAAGTTTATTGTTTGCTTTAAATTATAAATCTATTAATGGGAGCTTCGCTTTTAGCCCTGGCTAAATCTATATATTAGTTTAAATATCATGATTACCGTTTAATTAGGTCATAATTATTAATTAATTAAGATTTAGCTTCTGTTTTGTTTTTCAAAGTCCGGTTTTTTAGCCTTAGCTAACGCCACACGAACTTTGTTATTTTTTATAAATTACATAGCAATCCACGCTGCAAGCTTTTACACCTTATAATTTATATCCCCGCTTAAAAAAACAGCTGACTTACCCTTTCACCTATTTTAAACTGGATCAGGGGGATTATTCCTCGAAAAAAGAGAATGGTGAAGAAAGCTAATCTCTGAAAGAAAACTTAATCTGTTCATGTTGTCCTTCAGCAGGATAATTAAAACTATATAAAACTGTTCTAGTGAGGCCTTGAACTGCTGTTTAAAAAGTAAAAGCTGAAATCCAAGCTTTCGCCTATCAACGGCATCATCAGGGATGAGAAAATATTCCGCGGGCGCTATAATATATGCAAAGAAAGGGTAGGGTGAAATGTGTAAAAGATGCGACGTATGTATGAAAGCTATAGCAATAAACTGTGAGTAGAATACAAAGCTCTAATGATGGAGTGTCTCTAGACAAAGAACCTCTAATGCGCTTAAGAATGGTCTCTCAAATAAAATACTAAAATTAAAGCTTGTCAACAACCGTGCGCCATGTGGCCTTGAAATCTCCCCAGGAAATGAAAAACAGCTTGGTCTTGTCACACTAAAGACCATTAACACTTGAACGAAGGATGTCTGTATAGTTTAACTCGTAAGAAGAATAATCTCTGATTTTGCAAGAAAATCAAAACGAGGTCACAAACATTACCATTTTGCCTTCGATATTTTGGTGGCATGCATTACTAATCTGTGTGAAATCTTTAATTTTCTCGCAAAATCTTGAACGTTTTTTAAAGCATACATTAGACTCCTCAACTATTATTCTTGTATAACAGGAGAGATATTTGATCTCAAAATCAACAAATATTTGAATGGCTAAAAAGGTGGTCCCATATTCAAGGCCAGTGATTGACAAGCTGTCAATCAAATTGACTGAAACTTACATCCTTGCATTTGTCAAAGATGTATCAACATACATACAAACCCTCAAGGTAAAAGGTTAAAAACTGTTGTCCTGAGAGCTTCCTACTTTTGCCTGTTATTAATGCACTTTTATTGGTAAAAAAAGTAGTCAAACCATTTGGGTGGACTATCTCCCACCGTAAAGATCCAAACTATGAACCAGTTTGTCATTTTGAGTTTTGGGGTAGACCCTTTAAACTGGCCGAGTTTCATTGAAATCAGAGAGACAGCATGCAGCACACCTTCCTGGTGCACCCATGGACTCACTCTTAAATATGTCAAATATGCAACGTAACACTGATGCGTTTTCATGGAAACGAGGTAGCGACAACAGATAGAAAACGAAAAAAGTCTCTCTTGCAACCCACCCTTCCTTTTTTGTTAAATTTTTTATTCCAAAGATAGTTTGAAGAGTCAATTTATGGCTTTGTCTGACCATATAGAAAAATTCTGTGGAACAAAATTTCAAAACCATTACAAATAGTCATTTGGGGTACATAACCTCTCTTTTGTAATAATTTGTAAGAAAAACTGTTAACGTTATAATAATGAATTATGCCAGTTAAGCCACCGAGGTATGTGACGACTTTTTCTTACACTGAAGAAAGATTATACACCCGAAACACCTATTTTGTCGACCATTTCTACAAACAATCACAGGAAAATAGGTTTTGTTGCAACATCTTGAATTTTTCTTTTAATTTTTTTACAGGGATCTTAGTTCCAACAACATTGTGGATCTTCACGCAGGGATATTCTCCAACCTCACAAATTTGCACTGGCTGTAAGATGTCTGAATACTTGTTAAATAACGTTTGGTTTAAACTGTTTAACACACTATTTCAAATCTCAGCAAATACTTAATGTAACTGGAGCACTACACACAGTCTAGTGAAAAGGACATTTTTTGTGCCATTTCTTCTGAAACAAATTAATAGGAAGGTGAACGCATTACAATAATAATTATTTTATTCCTTTATTTATCCTCCTTAGTATTTATGGCACTTAATATGCTATTGGGGCCGCGCAAATGGTTGAAAAAAATAATTGAAATCAAACGTAATAGGGTTAAGAATTTCAACTGGCCGGAGGCAAACAGGCTGCCGCTATTTACAAGTATGGTCAAAGATTTGAATTCGGGACTACCGTGAAGAAATCCAGCTAGCGGTAAGGGCAGGACTTGAACTCGGGGCCTCCCAATTGCAAGTCCAGCGCTCTAACCGCTCGGCCACACGACCTCCTTACAACTTAGGAAGGGTAATACACCCAAAACGCTTGTTTTAAACTTCGCGTTGAATGCCTGGTCGTAGAATGGTCCGGGAATTTAACAGGCTAGAGCCGCATTCGAGCCACGATTTGGTCTTTAAAATATGGCGGAATAATAAGACTGACGCGAATTTGAGAGTTTTTTGTCTCTGATTGTGAGTTACTCGTAGCCAAATCTCAATGGGTACCACCGGAATATTAATATAAAAAACATCAAATTCAAGATCTTACCTTCGATTAATGCCAGCTTATCGGATTTCACTGGGTTTTTCTCGCTAAAAACCAACTAAAAAATTGCCATTTTTGTATGGATTTTCACTTGCGTCAGGCTGCTTACGTAGACGTTCGCGGAAAGATTACAACCAAAGTTTGCAGAAATCGCGAACGGTACCACCTGATATCGTGCCATCTCTCATCTGCCTTTAAAACCACCACGGTGTTTTAAACCAAGGAATGTGATAAAAACTGGGTTTTTTGTTTTCCTTTGAATTTGACCTTAACCCGTGAGGAGTAGCCAGCGCGAAGAAAATGCCCAGAAAACGTCTTTGAAAGCCAAAACAAATTCTCCGCGTTTCGGCCGCCATCTTTTTTATTTTTCAAACTTGTTTCCAGTACTCCTTGACCGTTTTGTTGTTTTTACGTCATGTATGCTTCATTTAGAAGTGTCACGGATAAAAACAGCAAAATACTAACCCCCCCCCCGGACAGGAAATTTTTTTGTCGACTTCAATGGCCCGGGAATTCTACGCGACGCAACACTTTCTGATATTCTGGTTCAACAATAGTATTTTTTGATTTGTTTAATTGCAAAATTAACGCATCTGAAGCGAAAGCGCTGTTCATTCTCCGACCATACATGGGATTTTAGACCTTTTAAAAAGTGTTTTCTCTAAAATCAGTGCATTTCATAAGGTTCCGACTTCATGTCGTTTAAATACTAATATATAGATTTAGCCAATGCTAAAAGCGAAGCTCCCGTTAATAAATTCATAATTCAAATCAAACAATAAACTTGTAATCCACAGATCAGGGCACATTCATTTGACTTTTGAGGCAAAGGCTAAGTGATTTTAGAGAAAAATAATTTGACAGTCCAAGAGTGAAACAGCTTTTACACCGAGTTATTAAATAGTCTTATTTGTACACCCAAAAATAGCAATCTTGTCGATAACAGTAGATTAGGCCTGGAAAACAAATAGACCTACCTATTCGTGTATTGTATTTGCATTAGCTGTTGCATCATAATGTGGCATTCACCAGTCTCTCCAACATTGCGCCGTTTGAGAGACTATGGATAATTGGACAACCCCGAAATATAATTTTAAGAAACACACGCGCCACGATAGTCCTTGGTGGCAGCCAATTTACACGTTGCATTCCTATTTCTTAAAGAGAGGCCAAAATAAAAAATGAGGCCGGATTTTTTGTGTTCGACAAGTTTAGTTTACTAGTAAATCTTGGCGACGAGTCTCGTGGCGTGTAAACCAGCCTTTAAACATACTTTTTCTCATCACGTCTCGGGTAAACAGTACTATGAGGCTCCTTTTTTTTATCATACAGACCTCGGACATAATTTGTTCCTTTTTACCCTATTTAAACCTATAATTCTGCAGTTTTTCACAATTTTGCAAGAGAATTTGCACTCATTCAATATCCAAGATGATCAAAGCACGCGCTTTCTTTGCACAACAAATTATAGCATTGAATTATAAAACGTTTTCATGAAGAGAATTCTATAATGCGGGGACTTTTCAGTTAGAAAAAAAATCTGGTCCTATGTGATATGCAGGGTAATAATTATGGGCTTTTAATGAAAACGATTAAAAAAAATCCCAAAATCACTTTTCGGCCAGCCGGGCGGGTCTCACTTTTGACAGGCACTAAATTTGCAGTGCGATTAATGGAGTTACTATTTACGCTTCAACATGATAGATAAATTGTTATGTTTAGGTTTCATTTTCCTTTATTTATTAAACTGTGTATGGTTTTGTTATGTGTAATCTTTAAAAGCGAGTGATATTTACGCGCGGTGTTTTGAGTATTCCTGCATGCGATGTTTATGTTCGACTGGAAACAACCGGTGCAGCGATAAAAATTGCGAGAGAGACTACTAACAATCAATAAAATAAATATAATTCGGTGAAACATGTACAGAGACAATAATTTTCATTCACGAAGAGAAGTATTGAGAGTAAAGTGTCTCTGAAAATCATGAGTCAGGTAAGCATAAGCTTATTTATGTCTTAAGCCGGCTTCCCGGTGTTGGCTCTTTTTCAAGATGAACTCAAGGAAAGAAAATCGCTCAGAGCTTTCTGTTTACAGCCAAAATCATAACTAAATAATATTCGGAACCTTTTCTTTGAATTTGCGGTCAAAAAATGTCTAAAGGCTTTTTAAACCTGATACTGTTGTAGGTTAGATCATTGTTCGTGTATAAACTTAAGCCGCATAAACCATACGCTCGACTTCAGGAAACCGAAAAAAAAAACACATTAAAGGCAATAATTGCTCAGGCTTACCAGTCGAGATGCTGCTTCTGAAGGTCATCAAGTGTTTCAGAATCGCTTGAGACTTTTCAACCCTCTTACGCCTCAAGCAAGGGCAAGTGAGTAAGCTCATTTTTGAAATTGATGCCATCCGAAATCGGATTTCCAATGACTTTGACAAGCGGTGCATTTGTCAACAAGAAGCGCAATAAACAAACCAGCCATGAATTACAGAACAATCTTGATAGCAGCTGTATTTCATTTTGTACACCAAGTAGAAAAAGATAGTTTAAAACATCACAAGCTGACACAAAACTCTGTCAGCTACAGCTATCAGTAAGCAAGTTTCCAGACGCTGCATAAATTTTTCGCATGAACTCACCTGTCAAATTTTGACCAATCAGAACATAAAAATTGGACGCAGAGCGTGATCAACGCGTGACAGTGAGAAAAGTAAAAAGTGATTGCCTTCCCTACATGTAAATGTAAAAGCCGGTTGAATTTTCGCGTCTGAGGTCAGTTCGAAATCAACATTTTAAAAGTGCGGCTCATGAACACGACTTATTTCATATGCATTTTAAAAAAATTGAACTTGAGCCTGCGATAATTGAAAAGTAGCAACTTGTCAGCGGATACCCTCAAAAAACACTCGAACTCAGTGGGTCGATACCTGAGCCTGCGATAGGGTCAGGCGATACTGGTCAGAAGAAAAACTATTTTGACAGCTGTCAATTGATCAAAACATGGATGCCCAATATCAGGTTGCAGGCTCCCAAACTAGTTAGAAATTGTGAGATTAAACATTGGTATGCCTTTGGTGCGATCGGACGGAAGGTCGAGTGGTCGGTGTACGGTCACGTGATTGCCGAAATTTTTAAGATGGATAGATTTTCTAAGGCTTCGAATTGAGCCCGTGATCAAATAAAATATCAGCGCAAAACTTTAAACCCTACGTGACCGCAATGGATAGACAAGTGAGCCCGCGATACACTCAGGTGATGATGGTCAGCGTATCCTTTAGTTTGACAGCTGTCAATTAACCTTCATTAGAATGGCGAATATTCGAATTAACAGACTACGAGTGTGAGTAAGACATATCCGTCCGGCATGTAGTGGAAAATGCGAGATCGTGTAACTGAGCGAACCTGAGCCCACGTTATTAGTTTTCTGATAGTGGTCTGCACATGTCCCAATTTTGACACCTCTCAATTGACCTTAATTTGGCTTGCCAATATATCTGTAAACGACTGACAGCCAACTGACAGCCTTCCCCGGCATAGTTTCGTTTTTATGTTGAATTGACATATTATAACAGCCTATGTAGGGGCAAAACGACTGGTCTTTTTTCTTAGCCCGCGATATGGTCATGTGATAATTGTCAGCGGATGTCTGATTTTGACAGCTGTCAATCTAATCGTACTCATACGGATGGCTTACATAACTAAGAGGCTAGTCAAGTTGTGCAAGATCTATTGTGACATTTGACATCTCCTTACATGAAGAGTGCGTACGGGTGGGCGGACGGGCGGACGTACGCTACGTCATAACCAAATTTTCTCGGATGGATAGTTTACCAAATTTTCTTACCCATGGTGCTCCGCTGCGCTCGCGCTACGCGCGCGGGAGGAGCTCCGCTATAACTTCAAGCTGATTGGTGAGGGAGTTTTTCTTGGTCAAGTGTTAACGCTCCGTTGTTTTTTTTGCTGGAGGCTTATTAAGTTTAAGTACTTGCAAAATGTTTTTTAATTTCCTTTCGCTCTGTTTTACGGCTATTATGATTACCGTTTAATTAGGCCATAATTATCCAAGATTTAGCTTCTGTTTTGTTTTTCAAAGTCCGGTTTTTTAGCCTTAGCTAACGCCACACGAACTTCGTTATTTTTTATAAATTACATAGCAATCCACGCTGCAAGCTTTTACACCTTATAATTTATATCCCCGCTTAAAAAAACAGCTGACGTAGCCTTTCACCTATTTTAAACTGGATCAGGGGGATTATTCCTCGAAAAAAGAGAATGGTGAAGAAAGCTAATCTCTGAAAGAAAACTTAATCTGTTCATGTTGTCCATCAGCAGCATAATTGAAACTATATAAAACTGTTCTAGTGAGGCCTTGAACTGCTGTTTAAAAAGTAAAAGCTAAAATCCAAGCTTTCGCCGATCAACAGCATCATCAGGGATGAGAAAATATTCCGCGGACGCTATATATATGCAAAGAAAGGGTAGGGTAAAATGTGTAAAAGATGCGACGTATGTATGAAAGCTATAGAAATAAACTGTGAGTAGAATATAAAGCTCTAATGATGGAGTGTCTCTATAGACAAAGAACCTCTAATGCGCTTAAGAATGGTCTCTCAAATAAAATACTAAAATAAAAGGTCTGCGAATTCAGTACATTCTTCTCGGGAATTGAGTGTAGGCTTGCACTTTCTAATGTAAAATGCTTCATAGAGACTTAGATTATCAGGGTCGTTTTCGCTCATAATAATCTTGACATTAATGCAACACATTTGAGGAGCAGCTGTCCTCGATACGTTTTCGCTCTTTGCGAATGAAGTTGAGTTTGGATTTGGTGGGGAGAGCTGATTGATGCATGGTGGACAAATAGTGGTTTCTTGGCTGGCTTTTTGTAAAATTCAAAAGAGCTGTTGCCATCCTTAGATATGGTGACTTTGAAATCGAGCAATGACAATGACAGGCCACTCGGTGTTGTTTCTCTGACCCGATTTTCGACAGCTCGTTGTTAAGTTTGGGGGTAGTTATCTCAGCAACTGGTGAAAACGAGCTGTTTGCGAGATAAAATCAAAATGGCTGTTGCATTCAGCATTTCTCGCACCTGAAGCAGGGATTAATGGGCCGACTTGAACTGCCAAGGTGTTTCCTACCGATGCGTTCGTTTCTTCATCTTCTCCAGAGGTTTTGACGGCCTCCAAAAGTCGCTGTGACAAGACCGTTTTCGAACCTCTGTCATCAAGCCGCGTTGGTTAAGAAAGCTCCCTCTTTAGTTCAGATACACTTAAGGTCTCGGTAAAGGAAAACGAGGTGCCCACAGAAAAAAATTCTAGTCGCGCGAGTATTTTCGCTACAAAGGCACGTTATATATCAAATTAAAGCTAAAAGATGAAATTACCTATAAAAGATTTTATTTCATCGAATTTGAAAAGGCACTTAGGTTTTTTGCTCTCGAACTCAGAGGTATCGACTTTACTGCTGAAGCTCCAGCCCTTTCGCGTTGTTAAATATTCACTTCCTTTTAATTGCATCTGATTGACAGATAAAAGACCTAAAAAAGGGTGTGAGGAATTTTCCGATTTCCCTTTGTAACTCATTTCATGTCAGTTTCTTTGCGTAAATCGCACTCGAGATTCGACTTTTTAGTCTGAAATGCAATAATTTTGCTAATACGAGACATCTGCAAATTTCCTCACACCCTTTTTTAGATCTTTTTTTTTATCTTTTATCATTTTTTTCTGTGGGCACCTCGTTTTCCTTTACCGAGACCTTAATTTACACTTTAAAAAAAGGCCATTTTGAGAACCTGTCCGCGAAAACTGTTATTCTTTCTTTTCTAGAAAATGAAAGGCTATTGCAAGAAAACAGTTTACATCAGATTAATCGTATCATTTACCTAAAAGCTACCTATGGAACAAAAAAAAAATGAAACAAAAATCGTTTTTTCAACTCTTGCCACTCAATACTAAAACTTGCCTGACCGTCGCTCTTAAACTGTTTGGCAAAATAATCCAAATCTAGCGGCTTGAAGTGAGTGGCGTTTTTTACGCCATGTCTTGTAAATATTAATGCCTAGTTATCTGCACCATTTTTTGTGAAACAGATTACTATAAAGGAGAAGACACTGCAACACGCAGCTGATTGTTCAGATTTCTATTTTTAGTTGTAACTCGGGCTACGTGAGAGTACAGCTTCCCCACTATTCTTTTGTCCGAATTTCAGGCCGTAATTATTAAATATGTCAAATATGCAACGTAACACTGATGCGTTTTCATGGAAACGATGTAGAGACAAGAGTTAGAAATTGAAAAAAGTCTCTCTTGCAAACCAACCTTCCTTTTTTTTTTCAATTTTTTTTATTCCAAAGATGGTTTAAAGAGTCAATTTATAGCTTTTTCTGACCGTATAGAAAAATTTTGTGGAACAAAATTTCAAAACTATTACAAATAGTCATTTGGGGTACATAACCTCTCTTTTGTAATAAAAACTGTTAACGTTATAATAATGAATTATGCCAGTTAAGCCACCGAGGTATGTGACGACTTTTGCTTACACTGAAGAAAGATTATACACCCGAAACACCTATTTTGTCGACCATTTCTAGAAACAATCACAGGAAAATATGTTTTGTAGCAACATCTTGAATTTTTCTTTTTAATTTTTTTACAGGTCTCTTAGTTCCAACAACATTGTGGATCTTCACGTAGGGATATTCTCCAACCTGACAAATTTGCAGAGGCTGTAAGATGTCTGAATACTTGTTAAATAACGTTTGGTTTAAACTGTTTGAAATGAACTGTATTTCAAATCTTGGAAAATACTTGATATAACTGGAGCAGTATACACAGTCTAGTGAAAAGGACATTTTTAGTGCCATTTCTTCTGAGACAAATTAATAGGAAGGTGAACACATTACAATAATAATTATTTTATTCCTTTATTTATCCTCGTTAGTATTTATCGCAATTAATATGCTATTGGGGCCGCGCAAATGGTTAAAACAAATAATTGAAATCAAACATAATGGGGTTGACAATTTCAACTGGCCGGAGGCAAACAGGCTGCCGCTATTTACAACTATGGTCAAAGATTCGAATTCGGGACTACCGTGAAGAAATCCAGCTAGCGGTAAGGGCGGGACTTGAACTGGGGGCCTCCCAAGTGCAAGTCCAGTGCTCTAACCGCTCGGCCACACGACCTCCTTACAACTTAAGAAGGGTAATACACCCAAAACGTTTGTTTTAAACATCGCGTAGAATGCCTGGTCACATCCGGGAATTTAACAGGCCAGAGCCGCATTCGAGCCACGATTTGATCTTTAAAATATGGCGGAATAATAAGACTGAAGCGAATTTGAGAGTTTTTTGTCTCTGATTGTGAGTTACTCGTAACCAAATCTCAATGGGTACAACAGGAATATTAATATAAAAAAACACCAAATTCAAGATCTTACCGTCGATTAATGCCAGCTTATCGGATTTCACTGTGTTTTTCGCGCTAAAAACCCACTAAAAAATCGCCATTTTTGCATGGATTTTCACTTGCGTCAGGCTGCTTGCGTAGACGTTCGCGGAAAGATTACAACCAAAGTTTGCAGAAATCGCGGCTTTTAAAATTACTGAATTTCGGCCTTCGAATAAGGTTAAAAAAGCGCTCTCAGACAGGAAAGAAGTTTTGTGCTGTAACGAAGCACAGAAAAAGAATTTGAAAAAAATTAGTTCGATTTTAATCATTCCTCATTAAGTCCTTTTCACCCACAAAAAATAAAGGGAAGGTTTAGGGGCGATCCCAAACTCGCCGGACCGCTCTTAGGTGGACAGCCACTTAAATATGTCAAACACGCAACTTAACACTGATGCGTTTCCATGGAAACGATGTAGAGACAAGAGTTAGAAATTGAAAAAAGTCTCTCTCGCAAACGAGCCTCCCTTTTTTTTTTTAATTTTTTATTCCAAAGATGGTTTGAAGAGTCAATTTATAGCTTTGTCTGACCATATAGAAAAATTCTGTGAAACAAAATTTCAAAACTATTGCAAATAGTCATTTGGGGTACATAACCTCTCTTTTGTAATAAAAACTGTTAACGTTATAATGAATTATGCCAGTTAAGCCACCGAGGTATGTGACGACTTGTGCTTACACTGAAGAAAGATTATACACCCGAAATACCTATTTTGTCGACCATTTCTAGAAACAATCACAGTGAAATAGGTTTTGTAGCAACATCTTGAATTTTAATTTCGTTTTAATTTTTTTTACAGGTTACTTAGTTCCAACAACATTGTGGATCTTCACGTAGGGATATTCTCCAACCTGACAAATTTGCACCAGCTGTAAGATGTCCGAATACTTGCTAAATAACGTTTGGTTTAAACTGTTTGACATACTATTTCAAATCTCAGCAAATACTTAATGTAACTGGAGCAGTATACACAGTCTAGTGAAAAGGACATTTTTTGTGCCATTTCTTCTGAAACAAATTAATAGGAAGGTGAACGCATTACAATAATAATTATTTTATTCCTTTATTTATCCTCCTTAGTATTTATGGCACTTAATATGCTATTGGGGCAGCGCAAATGGTTGAAACAAATAATTGAAATCAAACATAATGGGGTTAAGAATTTCAACTGGCCGGAGGCAAACAGGCTGCAGCTATTTACAAGTATGGTCAAAGATTTGAATTCGGGACTACCGTGAAGAAATCCAGCTAGCGGTAAGGGCGGGACTTGAACTCGGGGCCTCCCAATTGCAAGTCCAGCGCTCTAACCGCTCGGCCACACGACCTCCTTACAACTTAAGAAGAGTAATACACCCAAAACGCTTGTTTTAAACATCGCGTAGAATGCCCGGTCACATCCGGGAAATTAACAGGCTAGAGCCGCATTCGAGCCACGGTTTGGTCTTTAAAATATGGCGGAATAATAAGACTGACGCGAATTTGAGAGTTTTTTGTCTCTGATTGTGAGTTACTCGTAACCAAACCTCAATGGGTACCACCGGAATATTAATATAAAAAACATCAAATTCAAGATCTTACCTTCGATAAATGCCAACTTATCGGATTTCACTGGGCATAGGCGTACGGGAAATTTTTTGCCACGGGGGGCGGTAAACCATTTGCCCAAAAAAATCTCGCAAGTTGCCCAAATTTTTACGAAAAAGTCGAAAAGAAATGAGGGCCATATTGCAATAACATAGGCCGTCCTGGCATATGAAGGTGGCTCGATACAGTTTTTCAGGGTCAATACCAAGTCTGAGCATAAACTACGTCACCATAAACAAACATTTGGAAAAATTGTAGACTGCAAAACAGTCCGTATTTTTGCGTATTCAAATACGCGCGAGCAGTCAAACAAAAGGTCTGGAGACTCGCGCGCTTCGCGCGCGTAAGACTCTTACGCCACGCGTTATCGATTTCTTTACTGATTTTGAGAAAAAAGCCGACTGTTTTGCAGTCTAGAAAAATTGCGACCACAGTTGTATTAAGATGAAAATTTGTCATCATCAGGGTTGCAATGACATCGGAGTTGTCATAGCAACGAAATGACTCCATTACCTATTTTACTTCAGCAATGATTCTCGGCACGGGAACCTTACAAAATCGTTCACAGGAGCTTTTTTCTCCAATACGGTCGCCTCGATGTTTATGAAGTTTAAGCAAAACCTTAAGAGCGTTATCGAGATATTTTGCAATGAAGTTTTTATTATTAGAAATTCGGTAAGAAAAGGAAAATCTTGATTTTTGGTCGTTATCTGTAGAAAACGAAGCGCTTTTGACCTGCAATTTCACCTCATAGTAGTTTTAATCTTTTTAAAAACAGGTGTGAAAGATCGTGGAGGTAGCTCTGCTTGATTGCTAGAATCGAAAGATTTCATTTTCATACCCATTGTAGCCTGCGTAGCAAGCATTTCCAGTCGAACTCGCGCGGAAACGCTTGCTATGCAGGCAATACCCATTGCTAAATGCTATCTGCCATACACTGCCAGTCTTCGAGTGGAGATGATTCTAGAAAGTTATGCAAAAGTTTATTTAATCAATTCTCGACTGGAAATAGCCCGTTTCAGCTAGTGCAGTGTAGTATAGTGCCCAACAAAAAAAAACTGCAAATATGTAAATTACTCATCACATGCTAAGCAACCACTGTTATGTAACTGGATTATGACGCCTACTTCAGGTTAATATTCAGGTCTTTAAAATAATCAAATAAACATGGGGACGTCTTTAAAAACTGGCTTTGCCCAAATTTTCTCTAGCTGCCCAAAAAATCTGAGTTGCCCAAAATTTGGGGGGGCTGCAGCCCCCCTCGCCCCCCGGCCCGTACGCCTATGGTTTTTCGCGCTAAAAACCAACTAAAAAATCGCCATTTTTGTATGGATTTTCACTTGCGTCAGGCTCCTTGCGTAGACGTTCGCGGAACGATTACAACCAAAGTTTGCAGAAATCGCGAACGGTACCACCTGATATCGTGCCATCTCTCGTCTGCCTTTAAAACTACCACAGTGTTTTAAACCAAGGAATGTGATAAAAACTGGGTTTTTTGTTTTCCTTTGAATTTGACCTTAACCCGTGAGGAGTAGCCAGCGCGAAGAAAATGCCCATAAAACGTCTTTAAAAGCCAAAACAAATTCTCCGCGTTTCGGCCGCCATTTTTTTTATTTTTCAAACTTGTTTCCAGTACTCCTTGACCTTTTTGTTGTTTTTACGTCATGTATGCTTCATTTAGAAGTGTCACGGATAAAAACAGCAAAATACTAACCCCCACCCGGACAGGAAATTTATTTGTTGACCTCAATGGACCGGAAATTCTACGAGACGCAACACTTTCTGATATTCTGGTTCAACAATAGTAGTTTTTGATTTGTTTAATTGCAAAATTAACGCATCTGAAGCCAAAGCTCTGTTCATTCTCCCACCATGCATGGGATTTTAGACCTTTTAAAAAGTGTTTCCTCTAAAATCAGTGCATTTCATAAGGTTTCCACCTCATGTCGTTTAAATACTATAACTTCAAGCTGATTGGTGAGGGAGTTTTTCTTGGTCAAGTGGCAACGCTCCGTTGTTTTTTTTGCTGGAGACTTATCAAGTTTAACTACTTGCAAAATGTTTTTTTAATTTCCTTTCGCTCTCTTTTACGGCTATTATGATTATTAGTTTAAATATCATGATTACCGTTTAATTAGGCCATAATTATCCAAGATTTAGCTTCTGTTTTGTTTTTCAAAGTCCGGTTTTTTAGCCTTAGCTAACGCCACACGAACTTCGTTATTTTTTATGAATTACATAGCAATCCACGCTGCAAGCTTTTGCACCTTATAATTTATATCCCCGTTTAAAAAACAGCTGACGTACCATTTCACCTATTTTAAACTGGATCGGGGGGATTATTCCTCGAAAAAAGAGAATAGTGAAGAAAGCTAATCTCTGATAGAAAACTTAATCTGTTCATGTTGTCCTTCAGCAGCATAATTAAAACTATATAAAACTGTTCTAGTGAGGCCTTGAACTGCTGTTTAAAAAGTAAAAGCTAAAATCCAAGCTTTCGCCGATCAACGGCATCATCAGGGATGAGAAAATGTTCCGCGGACGCTATATATATGCAAAGAAAGGGTAGGGTGAAATGTGTAAAAGATGCGACGTATGTATGAAAGCTATAGAAATAAACTGTGAGTAGAATACAAAGCTCTAATGATGGAGTGTCTCTAGACAAAGAACCTCTAATGCGCTTAAGAATGGTCTCTCAAATAAAATACTAAAATAAAAGGTCTGCGAATTCAGTGCATTCTTCTCAGGAATTGAGTGTAGGCTTGCACTTTCTAATGTAAAATACTTCATAGAGACTTAGATTATCGGGGTCGTTTTCGCTCATAATAATCTCGACATCAATGTAATACATTTGAGGAGCACCTGTCCTCGATGCGTTTTCGCTCGTTGCGAATGAAGTTGAGTTTGGATTTGGTGGGGAGAGCTGATTGATGCATGGTGGACAAATAGTGGTTTCTTGGCTGGCTTTTCGTAAAATTCAAAAGAGCTGCTGCCATCCTTAGATATGGTGACTTTGAAATCGAGTAGTGACAATGCAAGGCCACTCGGTGTTGTTTCTCTGACCCGATTTTCGACAGCTCGTTTTAAGTTTGGGGGTAGTTATCTCAGCAACTGGTGAAAACGAGCTGTTTGCGAGATAAAATCAAAATGGCTGTTGCATTCAGTATTTCTCGCACCTGAAGCAGGGATTCCTAAGCCGACTTTAACTGCCGAGGTGTTTCCTACCGATGCATTCGTTTCTTCATCTTCTCCAGAGGTTTTGACGGCCTCCAAAAGACGCTTTGACAAGACTGTTTTCGAACCTCTGTCATCAAGCCGCGTTAGTTAAGAAAGCTCCGTCTTCAGTTCAGATACACTTAATTTACACTTTAAAAAAAGGCCATTTTGAGTCTCTGTCCGCAAAAACTGATATTCTTTATTTTCTAGAAAATAAAAGGCTTTTGCGAGAAAAAGGTTTACATCAGATTAATCGTATCATTTACCTAAAAGCTACCTATGGAACAAAAAATGAAACAAAAATCGTTTTTTCAACTCTTGCCACTCAATACTCAAACTTGCCTGACCGTCGCTCTTAAACTGTTTGGCAAAATAATCCAAATCTAGCGGCTTGAAGTGAGTGGCTTTTTTTACGCCATGTCTTGTAAATATTAATGCCTAGTTATCTGCACCATTTTTTGTGAAACAGATTACTATAAAGGAGAAGACACTGCAACACGCAGCTGATTGTTCAGATTTCTATTTTTAGTTGTAACTCGGGCTACGTGAGAGTACAGCTTCCCCACTATTCTTTTGTCCGGATTTCAGGTCGTAATTATTAAATATGTCAAATATGCAACGTAACACTGATGCGTTTTCATGGAAACGAGGTAGAGACAAGAGTTAGAAATTGAAATAAGTCTCTCTTGCAAACGAGCCTTCCTTTTTTTTTTCAATTTTTTTTATTCCAAACATGGTTTGAAGAGTCAATTTATAGCTTTGTCTGACCATATAGAAAAATTCTGTGGAACAAAATTTCAAAACTATTACAAATAGTCATTTGGTGTAGATAACCTCTCTTTTGTAATAAAAACTGTTAACGTTATAATAATGAATTATGCCAGTTAAGCCACCGAGGTATGTGACGACTTGTGCTTACACTGAAGAAAGATTATACACCCGAAACACCTATTTTGTCGACCATTTCTAGAAACAATCACTGGGAAATAGGTTTTGTAGCAACATTTTGAATTTTTCTTTTTAATTTTTTTTACAGGGATCTTAGTTCCAACAACATTGTGGATCTTCACGTAGGGATATTCTCCAACTTGACAAATTTGCAGCGGCTGTAAGATGTGTGAATACTTGTTAAATAACATTTGGCTTAAACTGTTGAAATGAACTGTATTTAAAATCTCAGCAAATACTTGATGTAACTGGAGCAGTATACACAGTCTAGTGAAAAGGACATTTTTTGTGCCATTTCTTCTGAAACAAATTAATAGGAAGGTGAACGCATTACAATAATAATTATTTTATTCCTTTATTTATCCTCCTTAGTATTTATGGCACTTAATATGCTATTGGGGCCGCGCAAATGGTTGAAACAAATAATTGAAATCAAACATAATGGGGTTAAGAATTTCAACTGGCGGGAGGCAAACAGGCTGCAGCTATTTACAAGTATGGTCAAAGATTTGAATTCGGGACTACCGTGAAGAAATCCAGCTAGCGGTAAGGGCGGGACTTGAACTCGGGGCCTCCCAATTGCAAGTCCAGCGTTCTAACCGCTCGGCCACACGACCTCCTTACAACTTAAGAAGGGTAATACACCCAAAACGCTTGTTGCGTTCGACGTTAGGAGAACGCTTCGTAATCTTTGGGGATCCTGTGGTCGATGGGATACCTGTGCATGCCAGGCGTGAAGATTCGAGATTTTTGGTTACCTGGACGGGCGATGTTCAAAATCTGCGCCATTTTGAATAATTATTAAGCGCGCGCACGAATTTTAAGCCCAATAGCCGGCCAAAGAAATTGCGGGCTCACCTGGTGGACATGCGCACACAACTATTTTTATGCGCAAGCAACTATACCTCGTGCGAGTGCGCACGCAACTATACCTCGTGCGAGTGCAAGCTCCTCGTGCGTCCGTGTCGCCTCCGTGGATATCTTTGCGTCCGTGTCGCCTCCGTGGATATCTTTGGATTATTCGGTAAGTTCATTTATTTTTCTCAAACTTCATGCGATGTTTCTTAAAAAGTTCATCGCTTCAACTTGTCAAAGCCTTACCAGGAAACTTTTTAGTACTCCAAGAGCATGTAGAAAGCCCGATGTCGGCGTTGTCCGAACTACAACAAACCGAAGACCTTCGCTGCTCTCCTGCTTTGAATTGATGTCCTCGAATTTGCCGAACAACAAAGCAAATCAACCGATAACTCTGACACAAAGTTGTCTCAAAGCAAATCTACCAAGCCATTGTGCTTTGACCCATAGCGGTCACAAATACAAACCAAACAAACCGAGTCATTGTACTCGGTGGCCATTGCGCCAAATGACCCGTTGTGGTCACAAAGCAAATAAACCGAGTCATTCTGCTCGATGGCCATTGCGCCAAATGAAAAGTGACAAAAGTCAAATGGTTACCGGGCTGATAAGTGGTGATTGTAGTTCACAAGATCATGATAAGGCTTTGACAAGTTATTCTTCTGAGAAAATTGAAAATCATAGTGTAACTATTTCTGAAAATGTTGAAGTTCGTAAGAAAAGAGTGAATTGTCAGAGGAAAAGGGACAGGGAACCATCTCGCGTTCCTGTTAAAATAATTCTAAAGGCACTAAGTAATACGAAGTCTAGGAATAGAATCAAGTCTTTTGTAAGACAACATCTTCCAGACAGTTCTTTTATCACTAATTTATGTAGAAATTACAACACCTGGAAATTCTGGTATACCAATGATCATTATTATAGTAAATTTGTTTTTTTACATGAACATACAGAAAAAGAAAATTTACAACAACAGATAACTATTCTACATGTAACTGTAGACAAACACATATCCGTGTGGCAGATTTAATGAATTCTGGTGGAAAAAGCTTTCCTCAAACTCATAATGATAATTCAAAATTAAATGGAGGTATGTCTCCTGAGAATGCTGTTAGTCATGATTTACCATGGGATTGTTTAACTGAAAGGCTTCGTCTCATAGGACTTATACCACATGATGTAGGTGGATTTGGGGATTGTTTCTTTAAATCAGTTTCGCACCAACTGTATAGGACTGCTGACTTGCATCTTGAAATTCGTATGGCTGGAATTGGCCATTTACAGAGTTACCCAGAATTGTATATTGAAAGCATTTCTAATGATCACTGGAATAACTATATATCAAAAAATGTCAAAACAAGGCACATGGTGTGATAACATCATAATGCAAGCTGTGGCCAATGCATACAACTGTGTCATTCATATCACACAGTCTAATATAAATTCACCTGAAAGTACAATCTTAACTCCTGTTGCTGATCAGGATGGACGAAAGACAATATTTATTGGATATATTAACGAGTTGCATTATGTTTCAACATTGACTGACAAAAACAGTAGATATAAAAACAAACTCACATGCATAAAGAGAAAATTATCAGAAACCAATGAAAACAGACATGGTAGACTTCTTAAGCACAGAAATTACATGAAAAGAGTCAAATATACAGAAACAGCTAATGAAAGGGCAAGCAGACTTGAAGATAAGAGAGGCACTTATAGAAAAACAATGTCTGAAGAAACTGCTGAAAAGCGAAAAAGAGACTTAAAAATAAGAGAGACACTTATAGAAAAAGAGTGTCTGAAGAAACTGTTGAAAAGCAAAAAGAGAGACTAAAAAGTTACAAAGACTCTTATAGAAAAAGAACGTCTGAAGAAACTGTTGAAAAGCGAAAAAGAGACTTGCAAATAGGAGAGCCAGTTATAAAAGGTCTCAAACAATTTCTGCAGGACAAAAAAGAGAGCTCTGCTGGTCCAGTTCACGAACAAAAACATGCACAAAATAACATGAACGATTTTCATAAGTCCAATCAGTATTCAGTTTGCCAATGCACTGTCTGTTTTGAAGCATGGCCATTGAAATCCAGTCCAAGGAAGGTTGATCACTACCAGTGTCAGAGGTGCATACGAGATAAACAACAACCAAAAAAGTTTTCTAAGGAAAATGACATGGTGCCATCATTAGTACCTTTACAACTGCAGGGGTTAACCCAAGTAGAAGAAATGCTTATTGCACGTGCACTTCCTGTTATGCGAGTTTACATAAAACCTGGTGGACAAAGGGGCTATTCAGGCCACTGTATCAATTTGCCTCAGGATATAGCTGAACTAGCATTCTCTGCCTAGATACCCAAAAGATCTATCTGTTATTGTTGTTAAGATGAAAGGTAAAGAGAACAGTTTTAAAGATGTGACAGTGCGAAGGCAAAATGTAGCTGATGCACTACAATGGCTTGTTAATAATAACTCACACTACAAGGACATAACCATCAATCAAAATTCTTTAAATTCTTTACCAGAACATGGTGTTCCACATGGTCTTCTCTCGGTTGAAACAGAGAATATAGATTTGGATGCCACATGTGAACCTGACTTAGGTCCTCAAAATGAAGATGACATTGTTTATAATGAGGGTACTGAAATGAGTAGTTTTCTGCCTATTCCAGAGTGTCAGCAGCAAGAAATAGAAGCTGTGCGCCAACAATTGTCTAATGATTCTAATCACCTGCCCTGGCCAACAGTTGGCAGTGAACCATTAAACGAGTATGTAACTCCTTTTTAGCAACAATGGCTTTCCCAACATTATTTCCAGATGGTAAGGGTGATCCTACTAACCCATCATTACGCCGAGATATACCACTCGGAGAAAGAGTAAAGCACCTTTTAAAGTTTGGAGAAAACAAGAATGACAAATGGGTATATCGCTTTGCTACTCACCCCAGATTTGGTTACTGGGCATTGAATATGATACAAAGAAAACGTATTCTGCAACAGACAGGCATGTTCCTAAAACAAAACCCAGGAGAAGCTCATTTGACTGCTGAAGAGCTGCGGCAAATGGCAACTAGCAATAACACAAGTATGTTTATATCTAAGATATCACGCTATCTTAGTAACATTACTGGTTCTAATGCTTATTGGCACAAAGCTAAAGAAGATTTAAAAGCAATAATAGCCCATGCTGGAGCTCCAACATTCTTTTTTTCACATTCTCCTCTGCTGATATGCATTGGCCTGAACTTCATGCAATTTTTGGCAACTCAGTCAGTAATAATTCAACTGACAACAAACGGCAGAATGTGATTAACAATCCTCATATTACAGACTGGTTCTTTACACAGCGTTTAGAAAGTTTTATTAAATACTGGTTATACAATTCACTAGATGCTGAGTGGCACTGGTACAGATTTGAATATCAAGCTAGAGGTAGTATACATTGTCATGGTGTAGCAAAGCTGAAAAATGATCCAGGTTTATGTAAACTCTCAGAAACAGCTCTAAAAGGCTATTTGGCTGAAATGTCCACTAATACAGCTGAGCAAGTCAATATACTAGAACTCAATCAACAGATAGTGGATGGGAAAAAGGCTTCCCAGGTAGTTTGTCAGTATGTAGATTGGTTATTGTCTACATATAATCCAGATCCACCAGATAATGGCACATGGGTGAAGCCCTCTATTCATCCTTGTCAAAAGCGTCACAAGGACCTTGTAAGTTTACAAGACTCTGAACAAGATTATGTTGATTTGTTGAATACTGTACAAAGGCACACTCGCTGTAGTACAAACTATTGTCTTAGAAAGAAACAAAACGAAACAGAACTGAAATGTAGATTTAAGTTTCCATTTGAACCTTGTGTTAATACAAAACTAGAGTTTGAGCCCATTCATACAAAAGATGGAAGCACTCAATACAAAGCAAAGATCATAACAAAGAGGAATGATAGCAGACTCAATAATCACCAACGACTTCAGCTTCAAGGCTGGAGGGCAAACTGTGATATTCAAGTGATCATTGATTATCATGCATGTGTTGAATACCTTGCAAAATATGCTTCAAAAGGTGAACCAAAGTCACCTGTAATGAAACTTGCATTTAATTCTATTGTCCGTAATTGCAACAACAATAGCAACCCTACAAAATTGATAAAAAAGTGATAATGAAGTCACTTGGCCAACGTGACTTCTCTGCACAAGAGACTATGCATCATCTCATGTCACTGAAACTTGTCAGCTCATCATTTAATGTGGTACCTATTAGTCTAAATGGTTCACGTAGAATCAAAACTATAACAAATGATGGAGATACTGTAACCAATGACTCATTGCTTGATACTTACGCTAAAAGGGAAAAATATATTCAAACCATCCCAGATATAATGGCTCTTAATTTCATTCATTTTGCAACAAAATACAAACTTGTCAACAACAAACTAACAGTTCAGCCTCATAACATGATTCCCAGAGTTTTTCCGGTATTTTCTTCCAATTCAAAAGGTCCAAATTTTGGACTTTATTGCAAATATCAGTTACTTAAGCACAAACCTTGGCATACTACACAAGACAATGCCTGGGATTGTCAGGAAGGCACTGATGAAATATACATCACAAAATGGAAGGAATTTCTACAAACACCATATGCTGAAGAGCATGTTCCTGACTGGTATGAAAAACTACAAAGTGTACAGAATAACACAGAAGAGGAACCAAGTATAGAGCACTCTTCAGAAGAGCTTCCACAGCGTGAAGAGTGGATGGATTTAGCAGATCTCATACCTGGGTATTTTGTTAACCAAGATAATATAACACAACAAACCTCTCAGCCTGATTATGACTGGCAAAATGACAAGATTAAGTATGCAAATCACTTAATACAGGAAATGCCATCCTGGATAAAAACTAAGAAAGATACTTTGGATTCTACCTTTGGTTTGCAACAACAAAATATTGATGTTAATACATTCAGTGACATGCAAAGACATGCCTACAATATGGTGAAAGCACATTCTGAACAAGCCTGCCCTAAAGATCCATTGCTTCTTATTATACTTGGAGTTGCCGGTACAGGGAAAAGTTACCTCATTAATGCCATCCGAAACCTGCTCCAACACTCTTGTGCAGTGACTGCCACAACTGGCAAAGCTTCATTTAACATAAACGGATGTACAATCCATTCACTATTAAAATTGCCTGTTGGCCCAAGACATAACAAAGAATTAACAGGACAAGGGCTTGTCACATTACAAACCAAGCTGAAAGATATCAGTTATATCCTAATTGATGAATACTCTATGCTAGGACAAACATTGTTTGGCTGGATTGATAGACGCTGCCGACAAGCAACAGGCAAAAATGACGAAGTATTTGGTGGTAAATCCATGATATTAGTTGGTGACCCAGCTCAATTGCCTCCAGTGGCAGATAAGCCATTATATCATTCGAGACCCTCCAGTTCTACAGGTGAACAAGGCTATTTAGCTTATCACATGTTTGGCAATGTTGTAAAACTGTCAGTAAACCAGAGGGTTCAAGGCTTAAATCAACAGCAAGCTCAGTTTAGAGATTTACTCATACGCCTTCGCACAGGAGATTCTAATGAGCAAGATTGGAAACTTCTTTTGGCAAGACAGCCTTCCATAGCATTGAACGTGAATGAGTTTCAAGATGCCACTAGGCTCTATTTCAGCAATGAAGAAGTTGCTAATTATAACTTTGAACAGTTATCAGAACTTCATCAGCCAATAGCCTGCATCACTGCACGTCACTCTAGTGATATAGCTAAGAAAGCAAGTTCGGATGACATGTCAGGTTTACAACCGACCATTTTCCTTGCAAAAGGTGCACATGTAATGCTTACCATGAACCTATGGATAGATGTTGGACTTTGTAACGGTGCAACTGGAACGGTTGAAGATTTCATTTATGCAAACAACCAGCAACCACCAGACTTGCCTGTCGCTGTCATAGTAAAATTTAATGAGTATAGAGGTCCATCTATCAGTGATAGCATTCCACGATGTGTGCCTATATGCCCAATAACAATAACCTCACAGACACTAGATGGTTTACATGAGAGACAACAGTTGCCTCTCAAACTTGCTTGGGCAATCACAATACACAAGAGCCAAGGGTTAACACTGCCAAAAGCATGGATTGACATTGGTCAGACTGAAACTACTGCAGGCATTTCATATGTAGCTATAAGCAGAGTGAAAACACTTTCATCTTGTATTATTGAACCAATGACTTTTGAAAGACTTAAGAGTCTTAAGAAATCCACTAATTTAAAATATAGACTTGAAGAAGAAAGCAGGCTATATAATCTAGCAAATATAAATTGATCCCAAGTTGAGTGATGCGAACAAAGTCACTCACAACAGTACAGCACCCAAAATTGATTAATTACAATAAATTGATTATACGGCCTTCAACACATGCATACATAAATGATTTTTTTTTATGGTTATAAATAGTTCACTTTCCAACTACATTTAAAGCAAAGTTCCATGTAATGTTTCAGAGTGTTGTATTAACTAGGGTTTAAAGGTATTTTAAACACCCTCCTAAAACATCTGTATACATCCTTATTTTTTTTTTTTTTCAACAGACAAGACAGAGATCTAATATGGCTTCAGGTATGTATCTCCCGGTCATACTTAAATATTATGGTTATACGTTCCTTTCTTCTATTAAACTAATGCTTCTTGTTTTAAAATCATTTTATAACCTTACCTGCTCTATATGCTCTCATTAATAAAACATATTATTTTGAACATCTAGGTATTAGATGTACACTGTTTCCTATCACTTTTGTCACCCTTTAATGTTCTCATGTAGTTATATGATACAATTTATTTTTCCCACACCTCTTGCATGTTGGTGGCGAACTTTGGCCAAAATATCACTGTTATTTGTACTAAAAATAATCTTAATTACAGTAATTAATGAGTGGTGAACTGCTCCTGTTTTGCTAAATTTTAACACTTCCCCTTCTATTAAGCCCTTCCTTTCTATTTAGCCCCCCCCCCAATGCGCCTTAAAACAATAAGCCCCCTGGGGGCTTAATAGAGGATTTACAGTACATGAAACAAGGAGACTAATATTTACACATATGTTTTTTTCAAATAACACAAGCTACCTTATGCAGTAATCCCATCCATGCCAAATTTATTACATTAATCTAAATATCTTTTTACCTCCTCCTACAGAAAAACAAGACATAACTTGCTTTGTGCATAATGTCTCACCAGTAAAAAAATCTGGACCAACAAGCTACTTTAACTGCCACCTTCAGACAGAGAAAGATCTCATTGGCAGTGTATGCTTTGCAACTGAAAAGAAGGAAACTCTTGATGCAATGGCTGCACAAAGATCACCGGTTAAAATTTCAAATTTTAACATCAGCAATAAGTATGGACGAAGTGATGTAGTAATAAACAGGAACACAAGCATCACTTCAACAACAGCTGATTTTCCATACAAAGCACAAGATGATGTCACATCAATTGCATCCTTGTCAAAAGTAGCACCACAACAGCTAGTGTCAATAAAAGGAAAGATATCACATCTAAGTGCGACCAAAACTATAGTCATCCAAGATTCTCCTGTCAAAAAACAGGAAGGCTATATAGTTGATCCATCTGGTTACATAAAAGTTATTTTCTGGGGTGAGCATGTTGACAGCGTCACACCACAGTCCACCTATTTCTTCAACAACTTGAGAATGAAAGTATCTCAGAATCAAAGATACTTGAACACACCAAAACAAGATAATTTATACACCATCAAGGACGCTGAACCCTTCAAACAAACATTACCTGAAGTCAGTGACATCTCAACAACAACAGAAACCATTGGAGAAATACTAGGAATAAGCAGTGTCACCAAATACAACTGTTGTTGTTCATGTTCAAAAAAGTTACAATCAAGGGAAAAATTGCAGTCTGCGATAACTGCAAAGTAACACAAAAAGGCAACCAGCTGCAGTGTAAAGTGGACACTCAAGATCCATATCCAAAACTCCAAATAACCACTGCAGAAGCTTCAGCTACAGGTTTATCAAGAAGCAGTGCCAAAGTTGTTTTCAATTTGTCACTTAATTGCAAATGAAACAACAGAGGAGGAAATCACAGAGGCTGTCTTAAACCTAGACACAGTTAAAGTATGCTTTGACACGCAAACGCGAAAACTTGTGGACATTGAAAAAATTGCCATTTAACATGTTTGTTGCATTTTCCCTTGTAACAAACCAATCTCTAGTAACTATTTAAGTTACTAATAATTCATGCTATGAGATACAAACACTAAAACTTTTAGATATCGCAAAAACTTTTATAGCACTTAATTTTTGAATTTCATATTAAACTTTCTTGAAACTATTCCATTTACTATTATTCATGTTACTGTTAGAAAAATTAGTCTCGCTCATTTAGTATCTGAACTACATTGTAAATGAGTAGATTCTCATGTTTTAATTATTGCATTTTACCTTGTGACTAATCGAGTTAGTATCATCCAGGGCCCAGTTGTTCAAAAGACGATTACTGCTAACCCGCGATTAAAGCTTAATCAAAGATTTAATCTCTTTTGTTTAAAAAGATTTCAAAAGCTAATTATAAGCTGCACATGAAGTCAAATCGAAAAATAAAACTAAAGAGCAAGAATCCTTAAGAAAATCTCTTTTGGTTATTAATTTAACTGGAATAAAAATTGACGCTAACCCTGGGTTTGCTTAATCGCGCTTTGAACAACCCGGCCCTGGTTACTGTTAAGATAAGAAAAATAGTTAAACAATGCTATGACACACAAACACGAAATATTTAGACATGGAAAAAAATCTAAGTTTCATAGCATTTTGAACTTCATCACAGCTTCATGTTCCAGTTGTTGTTATAAAATTTAGTCTATCTCTTTCAGTTTTTCAAGATACTGAGTACATTGACATGTTTTTTTACATTTTCTCTTGCAACTAACCAATCCCATGCAACTATTCAAGTTACTATTCATGTTACTATTAAAATTTTTTTGTTAAACTATGGTATGACATGCAAACACCAGAACTTTTAAACATTGCAAAAAGTTTCATAGCATTACCAACTTCATAACTTTCTTGAAACTATTCAATTTACTATTATTCATGTTACCGTTACAAAAATTAGTCTCACTCATTTAGTATCTGAACTACATTGTAAATGAGTAGATTGACATGTTTTAATTATTGCATTTTACCTTGTGACTAATCGAGTTAGTATCATCCAGGTTACTGTTAAGTTAAGAAAAATTGTTAAACAATGCTATGACACACAGACACGAAACGTTTAGACATGGAAAAATCTAATTTTCATAGCATTTTGAACTTCATCATAGCCTCATGTTGTTGTTATAAAATCTACTCTATCATTTTCAGTTTTTCAAGATACTGAGTAGACTAACATGTTTTGTTACATTTTCCCTTGCAACTAACCAATCCCTTGTAACTATTCAAGTTACTATCATTCATGTTACTGTTACAAAAGTTAGTCTCCCACAATCAGTATCTAAACTACATTGTAACTAAGTAGATAAACATCTTTGGTTACATATTTGGGTTTCACTATTAAAGTTGCTATTGTTCATGTTGCTCTTTAAATACTTCGTCTTTCTCATTTAATCTCTCAACTAATTTCCTCCTCTGTTTTTGTATGATTTTAGCTAAATTCATTGAACTTCGAACGCACTTATTAATCTTTGATTACTACTAGTTTTAAACATCGCGTAGAATGCCCGGTCACATCCGGGAATTTAACAGGCTAGAGCCGCTTTGGAGCCACGATTTGATCTTTAAAATATGGCAGAATAATAAGACTGAAGCGAATTTGAGACTGTTTTGTCTCTGATTGTGAGTTACTCGTAACCAAATCTCAATGGGTACAACCGGAATATTAATATAAAAAAACACCAAATTCAAGATCTTACCGTCGATTAATGCCAGCTTATCGGATTTCACTGGGTTTTTCGCGCTAAAAACCAACTAAAAAATCGCCATTTTTGCATGGATTTTCACTTGCGTCAGGCTGCTTGCGTAGACGTTCGGGGAAAGATTACAACCAAAGTTTGCAGAATCGCGAACGGTACCTCCTGATATCGTGCCATCTCTCGTCTGCCTTTAAGAGTGAGTCCATGGGTGCACCAGGCAGGTGTGCTACATGCCATCTCTCCGATTTCGCTGATACTTGGCCAGTTTAAAGGGTCTACCACAAAACTCAAAATGACAAACTGGTTTGTAGTTTGGATCTTTATGGTGGGAGATAGCCCACCCAACTGGTTTAATTAGATTTTTTACCAACAAAAGGGCATTAATAACAGGCAAAAGTAGGAAGCTCTCAGGACAACTGTTTTTAACCTTTGAATACCAGGGTTTGTGTATAAGTTGATACATCTTTAATAAATGCAAGAATATAAGTTTCAGTCAATTTGATTGACAGCTTGTCAATGACCGGCCTTAAATATGGGACCACCTTTTTAGCCATTCAATTATTTTCTGATTTTGAGATCGAATATCTCTCCTTGCCAGAAAGCTATGACAATAATTTTGTTATTCCCTGCTTAACAACCCTTTGGTCTATAATAAACATAAAAAAAAATTTCTGGGCTCCGCCTTTTTTTGGCGTCAAATGCCAATTGAAAACTACAACCAGAATAAGTTTATTTCCACTTCATCTTTCCTGTAATTCAATGATTAACGGCTGCTTAAGTTAATAAACCGACACTTTCTAGCCTAGACTTTATTTTCTGACAGAATAAAGTAAGATCTTTGCTGTGAAGGGAATGTTACCTTTGACTTTTTTATTGCTTTGGAGATTTTAGCATTTACTTTGGAAGAATTTGTCAAGGGCGAAAAAAAACCGGCGAAGAGGCTTGTGTTTGATTTTATTAACTTAATTTAATTTTGCGTCAAATTATTCCATATTGGGTCATAGGACAAGTCAACTGCAGCTAAATCCATTATACTATGTAGAATTTAGCGATATTTATCCCTTACGAAGAAGTGCGGCTTTTAAAATTGCTGAATTTCGGCCTTCGAATAAGGTTGAAAAAGCGCTCTCAGACAGGAAAGAAGTTTTGTGCTGTAGCGAAGCACAGAAAAGGATTTTGAAAAAAATTGCTTCGATTTTAATCATTCCTCATTAAGTCCTTTTGACCCACAAAAAATAAAGGGAAGGTTTACGGGCGATCCCAAACTCGCCGGACCGCTCTTAGGTGGACAGCCACTTAAATATGTCAAATATGCAACGTAACACTGATGCGTTTTCATGGAAACAAGGTAGAGGCAAGAGTTAGAAATTGAAAAAAGTCTCTCTTGCAAACGAGCCTTCCTTTTCTTTTTTTTTTTAATTTTTTATTCCAAAGATGGTTTGAAGAGTCAATTTATAGCTTTGTCTGACCATATAGAAAAATTCTGTGGAAGAAAATTTCAAAAACTATTACAAATAGTCATTTGGCGTAGATAACCTCTCTTTTGTAATAAAAACTGTTAACGTTATAATAATGAATTATGCCAGTTAAGCCACCGACGTATGTAACGACTTGTGCTTACACTGAAGAAAGATTATACACCCGAAACACCTATTTTGTCGACCATTTCTAGAAACAATCACAGGAAAATAGGTTTTGTAGCAACATCTTGAATTTTTGTTTTTAATTTTGTTTACAGGTATCTTAGTTCCAACAACATTGTGGATCTTCACGTAGGGATATTCTCCAACCTGACAAATTTGCAGGGGCTGTAAGATGTCTGAATACTTGTTAAATAGCGTTTGGTTTAAACTGTTTGACATACTATTTCAAATCTCAGCAAATACTTAATGTAACTGGAGCAGTATACACAGTCTAGTGAAAAGGACATTTTTTGTGCCATTTCTTCTGAAACAAATTAATAGGAAGGTGAACGCATTACAATAATAATTATTTTATTCCTTTATTTATCCTCCTTAGTATTTATGGCACTTAATATGCTATTGGGGCAGCGCAAATGGTTGAAACAAATAATTGAAATCAAACGTAATGGGGTTAAGAATTTCAACTGGCCGGAGGCAAACAGGCTGCAGCTATTTACAAGTATGGTCAAAGATTTGAATTCGGGACTACCGTGAAGAAATCCAGCTAGCGGTAAGGGCGGGACTTGAACTGGGGGCCTCCCAATTGCAAGTCCAGCGCTCTAACCGCTCGGCCACACGACCTCCTTACAACTTAAGAAGGGTAATACACCCAAAACGCTTGTTTTAAACATCGCGTAGAATGCCCGGTCACATCCGGGAATTTAACAGGCTAGAGCCGCATTGGAGCCACGATTTGATCTTTAAAATATGGCAGAATAATAAGACTGAAGCGAATTTGAGAGTTTTTTGTCTCTGATTGTGAGTTACTCGTAACCAAATCTCAGTGGGTACAACCGGAATATTAATATAAAAAAACACCAAATTCAAGATCTTACCGTCGATTAATGCCAGCTTATCGGATTTCACTGGGTTTTTCGCGCTAAAAGCCAACTAAAAAATCGTCATTTTTGCATAGATTTTCACTTGCGTCAGGCTGCTTGCGTAGACGTTCGGGGAAAGATTACAACCAAAGTTTGCAGAAATCGCGAACGGTACCACCTGATATCGTGCCATCTCTCGTCTGCCTTTAAGAGTGAGTCCATGGGTGCACCAGGCAGGTGTGCTACATGCCATCTCTCCGATTTCGCTGATACTTGGCCAGTTTAAAGGGTCTACCCCAAAACTCAAAATGACAAACTGGTTTGTAGTTTGGATCTTTATGGTGGGAGATAGCCCACCCAACTGGTTTAATTAGATTTTTTACCAATAAAAGGGCATTAATAACAGGCAAGAGTAGGAAGCTCTCAGGACAACTGTTTTTAACCTTTGAATACCAGGGTTTGTGTATATGTTGATACATCTTTAATAAATGCAAGAATATAAGTTTCAGTCAATTTGATTGACAGCTTGTCAATGACCGGCCTTAAATGTGGGACCACCTTTTTAGCCATTCAATTATTTTCTGATTTTGAGATCGAATATCTCTCCTTGCCAGAAAGCTATGACAATAATTTTGTTATTCCCTGCTTAACAACCCTTTGGTCTATAATAAACATAAAAAAAAAAATTCTGGGCTCGGCCTTTTTTTGGCGTCAGATGCCAATTGAAAACTACAACCAGAATAAGTTTATTTCCACTTCATCTTTCCTGTAATTCAATGATTAACGGCTGCTTAAGTTAATAAACCGACACTTTCTAGCCTAGACTTTATTTTCTGACAGAATAAGGTAAGATCTTTGCTGTGAAGGGCATGTTACCTGTGATTTTTTTACCGCTTTGGAGATTTTAGCTTTTACTTTGGAAGAATTTGTCAAGGGCGAAAAAAAACGGCGAAGAGGCTTGTGTTTGATTTAATTAATTAAATTTAATTTTGCGTCAAATTATTCCATATTGGGTCATAGGACAAGTCAACTGCAGCTAAATCCATTAAACTATGTAGAATTTAGCGATATTTATCCCTTACGAAGAAGTGCGGCTTTTAAAATTACTGAATTTCGACCTTCGAATAAGGTTGAAAAAGCGCTCTCAGACAGGAAAGAAGTTTTGTGCTGTAGCGAAGCACAGAAAAGGAGTTTGAAAAAAATTGCTTCGATTTTAATCATTCCTCATTAAGTCCTTTTGACCCACAAAAAATAAAGGGAAGGTTTACGGGCGATCCCAATCTCGCCGGACCGCTCTTAGGTGGACAGCCACTTAAATATGTCAAATATGCAACGTAACACTGATGCGTTTTCATGGAAACAAGGTAGAGACAAGAGTTAGAAATTGAAAAAAGTCTCTCTTGCAAAACAGCCCCCCCCCCCTTTTTTTTAAATTTTTTATTCCAAAGATGGTTTGAAGAGTCAATTTATAGCTTTGTCTGACCATATAGAAACATTCTGTGGAACAAAATTTCAAAACTATTACAAATAGTCATTTGGCGTAGACAACCTCTCTTTTGTAATAAAAACTGTTAACGTTATAATAATGAATTATGCCAGTTAAGCCACCGAGGTATGTGACGACTTGTGCTTACACTGAAGAAAGATTATACACCCGAAACACCTATTTTGTCGACCATTTCTAGAAACAATCACAGGGAAATAGGTTTTGTAGCAACATCTTGACTTTTAATTTCTTTTTAATTTTTTTTACAGGCAGCTTAGTTCCAACAACATTGTGGATCTTCACGTAGGGATATTCTCCAACCTGACAAATTTGAAGTGGCTGTAAGATGTCTGAATACTTGTTAAATAACGTTTGGTTTAAACTGTTTGACATACTATTTCAAATCTCAGCAAATACTTAATGTAACTGGAGCAGTATACACAGTCTAGTGAAAAGGACATTTTTTGTGCCATTTCTTCTGAAACAAATTAATAGGAAGGTGAACGCATTACAATAATAATTATTTTATTCCTTTATTTATCCTCGTTAGTATTTATGGCACTTAATGTGCTATTGGGGCAGCGCAAATGGTTGAAACAAATAATTGAAATCAAACATAATGGGGTTAAGAATTTCAACTGGCCGGAGGTAAACAGGCTGCAGCTATTTACAAGTATGGTCAAAGATTTGAATTCGGGACTACCGTGAAGAAATCCAGCTGGGGGTAAGGGCGGGACTTGAACTCGGGGCCTCCCAATTGCAAGTCCAGCGCTCTAACCGCTCGGCCACACGACCTCCTTACAACTTAAGAAGGGTAATACACCCAAAACGCTTGTTTTAAACATCGCGTAGAATGCCCGGTCACATCCGGGAATTTAACAGGCTAGAGCCGCATTCGAGCCACGATTTGATCTTTAAAATATGGCGGAATAATAAGACTGAAGCGAATTTGAGAGTTTTTTGTCTCTGATTGTGAGTTACTCGTAACCAAATCTCAATGGGTACAACCGGAATATTAATATAAAAAAACACCAAATTCAAGATCTTACCGTGGATTAATGCCAGCCTATCGGATTTCACTGGGTTTTTCGCGCTAAAAACCAACTAAAAAATCGCCATTTTTGCATGGATTTTCACTTGCGTCAGGCTGCTTGCGTAGACGTTCGGGGAAAGATTACAACCAAAGTTTGCAGAAATCGCGAACGGTACCACCTGATATCGTGCCATCTCTCGTCTGCCTTTAAGAGTGAGTCCATGGGTGCACCAGGCAGGTGTGCTACATGCCATCTCTCCGATTTCGCTGATACTTGGCCAGTTTAAAGGGTCTACCCCAAAACTCAAAATGACAAACTGGTTTGTAGTTTGGATCTTTATGGTGGGAGATAGCCCACCCAACTGGTTTAATTAGATTTTTTACCAATAAAAGGGCATTAATAAAAGACAAAAGTAGGAAGCTCTCAGGACAACTGTTTTTAACCTTTGACTACCAGGGTTTGTGTATATGTTGATACATCTTTAATAAATGCAAGAATATAAGTTTCAGTCAATTTGATTGACAGCTTGTCAATGACCGGCCTTAAATGTGGGACCACCTTTTTAGCCATTCAATTATTTTCTGATTTTGAGATCGAATATCTCTCCTTGCCAGAAAGCTATGACAATAATTTTGTTATTCCCTGCTTAACAACCCTTTGGTCTATAATAAACATAAAAAAGAATTTCTGGGCTCTGCCTTTTTTGGCGTCAGATGCCAATTGAAAACTACAACCAGTTTATTTAAGTTTTTTAAGTTTATTTCCACTTCATCTTTCCTGTAATTCAAGAATTAACGGCTGCTTAAGTTAATAAACCGACACTTCTATCCTAGACTTTATTTTCTGACAGAATAAGGTAAGATCTTTGCAGTGAAGGGCATGTTACCTGTGATTTTTTTTACCGCTTTGGAGATTTTAGCTTTTACTTTGGAAGAATTTGTCAAGGGCGAAAAAAAACGGCGAAGAGGCTTGTGTTTGATTTTATTAATTTAATTTAATTTTGCGTCAAATTATTCCATATTGGGTCATAGGACAAGTCAACTGCAGCTAAATCCATTATACTATGTAGAATTTAGCGATATTTATCCCTTACGAAGAAGTGCGGCTTTTAAAATTGCTGAATTTCGGCCTTCGAATAAGGTTGAAAAAGCGCTCTCAGACAGGAAAGAAGTTTGGTGCTGTAGCGAAGCACAGAAAAGGAGTTTGAAAAAAATTAGTTCGATTTTAATCATTCCTCATTAAGAGCGACTTTCTGTAAATACCACGGATAGGTGTGCAAGATGGAAAAATCGACATCCGCTAAACTTTGTCACAACAAAGCCCTTTGGAAACTATTTTAGAAAATACAAGACTCAGTTCGTTTGACTTAATATTTTCCAAAATAATAATTTTTTTTAATTTTCACCTTCGAGAGGCCTTCAAACCATCGAAAAATGTGCGTGATACCCTCGCTTCGTGAATGGAAACGGAAACTAATACCATGACTTTTCTTGTATTAAACAATTTTATGATCCTTCCTTTCTACCTAAACGTTGTTACAATTTCAAAAGATTTCAATCTGATTTTTTAATATTTTTTCAAAATTACCCTCTAAATCAGCATTATCGCGACCATCAATTTTGCCATTTTTCAACAGCGAAAATCCCTTCCTGGTACATGGCTTTCATTAGAAAAATGGTATTCCAGAGAAAGAGCAATGCTTCCCCTATCAATCTGTGAAATAAAATTCTGGGGCAATCGAAAATGCAAGTTTTTACAACTGAAAACATTTGCGGTACTCGCGTGATTTACGACCTCTGAACTTGCTGAGTTGTGTTGATGAATACAAGCGAGAACTTCGACAGCACTTGAAACTCTGGCGCAAAATTCGCCCCTTTTCCGCCAGTTTAAACACCAAAAACGATTTTAGATTTCACAGTGGTAAATTTTCAAAAGGAAAAGCAATTTCATTGTGCGAAAATGTGCTATGAACTTCTTGACTTCAACACTTCCCTCACGTGCGTATTTGTTTACTTTTGCCGTTACATATAATTAGGTACAAAACGGCTAATAGTGTCGGTAGCTATTCTTTCAAATGCTCTCATTTCTCATGAACCAAATTGTTACAGCTATAAAAAAAGGAAAACATTTTAACCTACCTCACATTATTTCACAACAAACCCGAATCCTTTACTGCCTTTAGCGAAACGAGATTGCGTGACAAAGAACTTTGAGACCCAGGTTATACCGCGGAGACAGATACCATTCCGAAAAAGAAACTCAGCGGCACCTTCCGTAGCTATAAAAGCGAAACATGTAAATATTCAAAATCCTTAGTTTCACAGACTTATCCGCTAGAGCGATTATGAAAACGTAAGACTAAACAAAATATTTTCCACAAGAGACTATGAAGTGGTGGGCCCTTATAGTCTCTTACTGTCCATAAACGCCTGCTTACACATTTTGAAATACGATTATTAATTCCTTACTTGTATCCTTAGAAAAATGACGTTGAGAAGGAAAAAAGCGCTAATTCGTAGTGTGAAATGTCATCCCGTTTCGGGATGGGGCGAAGAAACGCAGAACATTTCAGACCAGACAGGTCGGGGCTAGAAAACCTGGATAATATTAAGAGCACCTCTGGTGTTAAAAGCAAAGCTTTCTGTAGTTTTGGCAACCTCGAGCAAGTTTTGCATTTCTGAGCAACGTTATATAGGCTTATGTCTAGCCAGAAAAAAGTGAGCAGTTTGACAGAAAATGTCAAGTACGACTGAACCGCGCCCGTATTAGCGCCCCTAATGACTCTAATGACTCTAATGACTTTTTTAGCAAATCTTTAAAGCAAGCCGTATAGTTGCGTCCGTCTGGAACGCTCGAGCGATGAAACCAATGATCGCGCCCCTCGCACCTTGAAAAAAAAAACCCGCCTTTTTTAAGAAAAAAAAGGGAAAAAAGGAAACTAAAAAAAAGAAGGAAAGGCCGTTTGCACTAACCAGGGGGGGCTGGCAGCGAGGTCTGGAACCGAGTTTACATGATCGCCCCAGTTAAGAAATTCGGCCGAGTGAGACTGAGTACAAATTTTCCTTGAAAACAAATATGGCGGAGAATGGGGACATGGAAGGACGATGAGTTTTTGCTCAGCTTTAAGTCTTCCCGCGCACAAATATCAAGAAAAGGTTTCTATGAACTTTTTTTAATGGACTTTTTGGACATCAGGAGGCGTGATCTATGAACAGTTCATGGGTGACTTCACTTATCGTGATTCGAGATCTCGGCAAGTTCAGTTATAATTTTCGAGCGACCATCTTGCTCTAATTCTTATATTTTTCCACTTACAGTGGTATTAAGACTCTCTTCCTTATCTTAAACACATGCTACGGGCACAATATATTGGTATGAGTCTTGCAACAGTCATATGTGAATTTTCATTAAACCACTGATTTTCTACTTCGCTGTTCGTAAGTTTGTTTGTGTACACCGGGAGGTACAACAAATATTTATGGGCGTAAATACAGAATACAGGGCCAATTTAGTAAAAACCAGGGTAAATATTCCAATCACTTTGCTTCACATAGACTGGGTCTGTCAGTATAAGCTATTTTTAATATCAGAAGGCTGGGAGGGGTTTACTGAACCTTCAAAACCTTCACTGGAATGTCATTGGAGTGATAATCAATAAATTTCCAACAGTAAAACCGTATTTAGTAGTTTTGTATTAGATAGTGACTTCGGTTTCAAGTATTTCCTTGAAATTGTTGGTACAAAAATTACCCATTATTTATGAATTATAATACTTGAAATGATTATAGTGGTTTAGTGTAAGAACAAGAGGCTAATTCAGTTGCTAATAAGAGTGAGTACATCAGGAAAGAGTATGCGTTGAGAAAATCCCTTAAAGGACTGAAGTACAAGAAACAGAAAAAAGAAAACTGAATGTTTTGCAAAGTTTATAAAGAGAATCAGAAGAGGCTTGAAAAATACACAACTTAAGTTTATTGTTTGTGTAAGTTATGAATCTGATTTACAACTAAATTATACCAGGTAAAATTGATTTTTTATCAACCATCAAAAGAAGTTATTGTCAGGCTTGAGCCCTATCCTCTCAGCAGTTCTTTCTATGATACTGCCCTTAGTGTATTTGGTCTAGATGGGTATGTGCTGCTGATTTAGGGTGGTGACCATTTCACCCTTTAGAGTTTTAAACAAGGTGTCTGTTTGGGTTGTGAAGGTTGAAGAAGCAGCGGTCTATAGAGTACAGTCTATTGGTACCACCATTTCCCCCTCAAGTTTTGCCATGTTTCTAAGTTTAAAAGCTACCTTAATTCTGTATGCTAAAGGAAATGAATCAGGATTATAAATAAGGTCTCTTGGCTTATAAAGGGTAGGGAAATGTCCAATGTGTCCTACTACCCATACTCTCTTTCAGTGTAAGCCCAGGGAGGTGATCTCACATTTTAATACCCTTTTACCACTTGTTGTAACAACAAAGTCAGTGAAGGTTTATGGTCTCTGAAAAATATTTTTGCCAGCCTCAACACAAGTTTCTTACTGTTATTGTTGACTGCAAATAATATTATCTTAATAATCATTTTACTTTTTTTTTTCCAAGGCATCGTATGGTGTTTTCAATATCCACTAGTACAAGGCAATTTTTAAGTTGAGAGGGTTTACTTTGATTTCATTAACAGTAAACTACATTTTTACACAGACACAAACTAACCTGGCAGGTTGATGTCCAAGGGTGTAAAACATTACATGCAATTATATTGCAAAAACTGATCACAATGGCCAAAGGAAAGGCAAAAATACAAATGTCATCATTTTTTAAATTTTATAAATTCCCTATGAAGCATATTTAGCCAGATGTAGTCCTTGTCAAAACATGCAAACTTGAACATTTATTTTTTGACCTTAGCTAATCTTTTTTTAACCATACTCTTGTTCCAGTGGGTAGTGTAGTTTTTGGAATAAAATATTTACAATTTTTCCCTCTTTGTTTGCAACAAAACACAATTGAATGAGGACTCAAACTCAAGGCAGTGTAGTAACTGCTTTCATGAAAAGAGAATTCCAAACACACAAAATAATTACCCTTTCATTTGCCTATATCATTTCTTAGAATCTACCGTAAAGTTTAAATTAAGTCACACGAAGATAAGAACTTAAGCATATCAAGAGTGAAATCAATTATCTCTTCGCAAAATTTATTTAGCTTCTTGTACATAAAAAAATACATGAACTACGAGATTTGACCATCTGCCACTCAATCATCCAAGGCAACTCTGCCAGGATAAGTTCACAATCAAGGATGAAGAATTAAGAATCTCAATCATAATTTCTTTTCGTCTTAAAGGTGTAATGAAACCGTAAACAAGTCTGACAACTCTTCTACTTGACCAAGGCCACCGCGCTTTTTTAAATATCACGACGGATTAATTTTCAGCCTTTTACTTGAAAATATAAACTCTTCTACATACGCATTGGAGAGTTGGCCCTTCTTCTAGTCTTGTGGGTCTTCTAAACAGAAACACAGCTTGAAAGCCTGTAGTGAGCCAAAAGGTCGGGCATCGAGGAGCATGTACAATGACTGTTCACTGGTCTCATCTTAGCGTAGTAAATCGCATGTAATGATAAACGCAAGACCAGACGAAAGGAAAACGTAAGCTCCACATTACTGCGGAAAAAATCGGTTACAGCAAAGAAAGCAATGACTAACAGGACCAAAAGCGAATTCACTTCATCACACTGTCGAGTCGCTGCGAAGACGAACTTTGTTGTTGTTCCCAGCCCGTTTCGCGCATGCTCGCTACAGTTCTCGAATGATTGACAGATTTCTTAACTGGGGCGATCATGGAAAGCCGAAAAGCGGCAAGATCAAAGGCCGTTGCCAGCCCCCTCTGGGAACAGTCTTACACACGTAGCCCTCGGGGCGGTACCAGGTGAATATATCACATACCCCATCGTTCTAGGTATATAACCTTGACGTAAGCGTAGGATGTAAGACACACTTGCGGATACGAGTAAGCATAACGTGAGATACCCAGGCGCAAAAAAATAACAGTGGCGCTGCTAATGTTGGCTCCCCTCAAAAATGAAGCGTATTAACGTGGGGTTGAAAAGTGAGATATTCGGATATCTCTATCTCTATCTTTCCAGTCCACGGACTTTCTCCTAAATTTTTCGAAAGTATTTGTTCTCTTACAAAATCCAGAATTTCGAGATTTCTTGATAGTTTTATACATACGCAGGAGCCCCGCTTATTATGAGATTCCTTTTCTTCTTTCCTAAGTTAAATCGGTCAAGAAAAAACAGCTTTCAGTAAGTTAAAATAAGTTTTTTGAAAACGCGATCTTTGGTTTCACCGCTGAGCGTTACTGCCGGGCCAAAGTATACCGGCTTGCAATCTCCTTTAAAGAGTTGCTCGAAACTGTGGGCAAAATTTATTGCCAAGGGAAACGCACAACTGAAAAGCAGGCGGTATGCTTAGAGCTAGATCCCCTTTGCTCAATTTCAGAGTTTCCCCTCCCCACCCAGCGTCCCCCTCCCGCCGGAGTCATTAGCGGCGCTTTTACGGGCGCGGTTCAGTCGTACTTGACATTTTCTATCAAACTGCTCACTTTTTGTGGCTTGACATGTGCCATAACCTATGTTTTGGCAAAACGTTGCTCAGAAATGCAAAACTTGTTCGAGTTTGCCAGAACTACAGAAAATTTAAACACAAGAGGACCTCTAAAGTTATGCAGGTTTTCTAGCCCTGCTATGTCTAGTCTGAAATTTTATGAGTGTCTTCGCGCCACCCCGAATCCTGCTGCGGCCCACTAGGGGGTGGAGGGAAGGGACGGATGATATTTCAGACTACGACTTAGCGCTTTTCCCCTCTCAATGTCATTTTTCTAAGAATACAAGTAAGGAATTCATAATCGTATGTCAAAACGGGCATGATGAGAACAAGAGACTACAGTGGAACCTCGATTTAACGAAGGGCCAAGGGACTAACAAAATTTCTGAGCCACCCAAGGACGATTTCCTTCTAAATTCATTGAAAACACTTTTCAATGGTGTACCCAGAGTACTTTTAGATCTCTAGAAATGCATTCTTAGCGGCTTCTAAAATTTGTTCCTGTTCGGTTATCCTAGGGGAACTTGCATTGAGTATTTTCACAATTACAAGGGCTTCAGTATTATTTTCCCCAAAATTTTAGATGCAATTTAACGTATCACGAATGTGAGAATTTTTCTGATTCCTCTCTCAATCACATGTTTGAATCCTAACATTTTAGGTTTCCTCTTTTCTACGAAAAATTAGCCTAACCTGGGATGTAAAATGTCAAAAATTAAACTTCAGAAAATCGTAGGGAATTTTTAAGATAACCTTCGAAAATTGAACAGGAACGGAACGGTCATCTAGAAATTTTTAGGCGTCCTCAAGCTATAGAAAATTCTAGGCAATATCTACTCCTCCGAACATATATTTTACAGAACACAGTCGTTGAGTGCCCCTGAAATTTGCTCGCTATAACGAGGTTTCGTTATATCGAGGTTATTTTTCATACCGTAAATCCTCTATTAAGCCCCCCGGGGGGCTTATTTATTTCAAACCCATTTGAGGGGGAGGGGCTTAATAGAGACGGGGGGCTTAATATATTTAATTTAGAAACTATGATGGTATCGGTTCTCCATAAAGAACTAGAATACAAAGTGGAAAAGCTCAAGCACAGGAAGTTTTACGTCATGCAGCCGAGGATCATAACCAAATCCGAACTTCCAGGTGGTAAATAAACTATCCCGGATCTGCCCACACGACGTTTTACGGTCATGATTGATTGATACAGTCTTTCATTTATAAGTGAAGAATAATTAGGGGTGGGAAGCGGGTGCTTGATAGAGGGGGGGAGGGGGCTTATTTGACAGGAGGCTTTGATATAAGTTTTACGGTATAATTTCCTCCCGGGGGGGGGGGCACTTTAGGAATCACTGGGCGGGGATGTGCCGCTGGGACCCTGGAACCCTTGACCTATACCAGAGCTAGTTCAGCTGAATTTTGCTACCCTATACTATAGTAAACTTCCAAAATCCCCATATCCTAGAGTAGCTGTTTACCCAGTCTAGATAAAATCTTCAATCAACTGATCAGTTTCCTGAAAAATGATACCCTATTCTAGACCCAAACGCTCCGATCTATATACCCTATCCTAGAGTAAACTGCTTGAAAACCATACCCTTCACAGCGGCACATACCCATATAGCCCATATGTGGCAGTACCCCCCCGGGAATTTACTATCATTCGTAGGTTCTTGATATCGCGGTTCCACGGTATAAGGGCCTACCCCTATAGAGTCTCTTGACGGAAAAATATCTTTTTAGTGTTACGTTAGCAGGGTTGCTCTGGCGGATAAGTCAACGAAACTAAATTGATTATTTACATGTTTCGCTTTTATAGCTACAGAAGGTGCCGCGTGAGTTCCTTTTTCGGAATGGTATCTGTCTCCACGGTATAACCTGGGTCTCAAAGTTCTTTGTCACGCAATCTCGTTTCGCTAAAGGCAGTAAAGGATTCGGGTTTGTTGTGAAATAATGTGAGGTAGGTTAAAATGTTTTCCTTTTTTATAGCTATAACGATTTGGTTCATGAGAAATAAGAGCATTTGAAAGAATAGCTACCGACACTATTAGCCGTTTTGTACCTAATTATATGTAACGGCAAAAGTAAACAAATACGCACGTGAGGGAAGTGTTGTAGTCAAGAAGTTCATAGCACATTTTCGCACAATGAAATCTAAAATCGTTTTTGGTGTTTAAACTGGCAGAAAAGGGGCGAATTTTGCGCCAGAGTTTCAAGTGCTATCGAAGTTCTCGCTTGTATTCATCAACACAACTGCAAGTTCAGAGGTCGTAAATCACGCGAGTACCGCAAATGTTTTCAGTTGTAAAAACTCGCACTTTCGATTGCCCCAGAATTTTATTTCACAGATTGATAGGGGAAGCATTGCTCTTTCTCTGGAATACCATTTTTCTAATGAAAGCCATGTACCAGGAAGGGATTTTCGCTGTTGAAAAATGGCAAAATTGATGGTCGCGATAATGCTGATTTAGAGGGTAATTTTGAAAAAATATTAAAAAACCAGATTGAAATCTTTTGAAATAATAACAACGTTTAGGTAGAAAGGAAGGATCATAAAATTGTTTAATACAAGAAAAGTCATGGTATTAGTTTCCGTTTCCATTCACGAAGCGAGGGTATCACGCACATTTTTCGGTGGTTTGAAGGCCTCTCGAAGGTAAAGATTTAAAAAAAAAAATTATTTTGGAACATTTTAAGTCAAACGAACTGAGTCTTGTATTTTCTAAAATAGTTTCCAAAGGGCTTTGTTGTGACAAAGTTTAGCGGATTTCGATTATTCCATCTTGCACACCTATCCGTGGTATTTACAGAAAGTCGCTCTTAAGAAGGGTAATACACCCAAAACGCTTGTTTTAAACATCGCGTAGAATGCCCGGTCACATCCGGGAATTTAGAGCCGAATTCGAGCCACGATTTGATCTTTAAAATATGGCGGAATAATAAGACTGAAGCGAATTTGAGAGTTTTTTGTCTCTGATTGTGAGTTACTCGTAACCAAATCTCAATGGGTACAACCGGAATATTCATATAAAAAAAACCACCAAATTCAAGATCTTACCGTCGATTAATGCCAGCTTATCGGATTTCACTGGGTTTTTCGCGCTAAAAATCAACTAAAAAATCGCCATTTTTGCATGGATTTTCACTTGCGTCAGGCTGCTTGCGTAGACGTTCGGGGAAAGATTACAACCAAAGTTTGCAGAAATCGCGAACGGTACCACCTGATATCGTGCCATCTCTCGTCTGCCTTTAAGAGTGAGTCCATGGGTGCACCAGGCAGGTGTGCTACATGCCATCTCTCCGATTTCGCTGATACTTGGCCAGTTTAAAGGGTCTACCCCAAAACTCAAAATGACAAACTGGTTTGTAGTTTGGATCTTTATGGTGGGAGATAGCCCACCCAACTGGTTTAATTAGATTTTTTACCAATAAAAGGGCATTAATAAAAGACAAAAGTAGGAAGCTCTCAGGACAACTGTTTTTAACCTTTGACTACCAGGGTTTGTGTATATGTTGATACATCTTTAATAAATGCAAGAATATAAGTTTCAGTCAATTTGATTGACAGCTTGTCAATGACCGACCTTGAATATGGGACCACCTTTTTAGCCATTCAATTATTTGCTGATTTTGAGATCGAATATCTCTCCTTGCCAGAAAGCTGTGACAATAATTTTGTTATTCCCTGCTTAACAACCCTTTGGTCTATAATAAACATAAAAAAAAATTTCTGGGCTCTGCCTTTTTTTGGCGTCAGATGCCAATTGAAAACTACAACCAGAATAAGTTTATTTCCACTTCATCTTTCCTGTAATTCAAGGATTAACGGCTGCTTAAGTTAATAAACCGACACTTTCTAGCCTAGACTTTATTTTCTGACAGAATAAGGTAAGATCTTTGCTGTGAAGGGCTTGTTACCTGTGATTTTTTACCGCTTCGGAGATTTTAGCTTTTACTTTGGAAGAATTTGTCAAGAAAAAAAAAAACGGCGAAGAGGCTTGTGTTTGATTTTATTAATTAAATTTAATTTTGCGTGAAATTATTCCATATTGGGTCATAGGACAAGTCAACTGCAGCTAAATCCATTATACTATGTAGAATTTAGCGATATTTATCCCTTACGAAGAAGCACGGCTTTTAGAATTTCTGAATTTCGACCCTCGAATAAGGTTGAAAAAGCGCTCTCAGACAGGAAAGAAGTTTTGTGCTGTAGCGAAGCACAGAAAAAAAGTTTGAAAAAAATTGCTTCGATTTTAATCATTCCTCATTAAGTCCTTTTCACCCACAAAAAATAAAGGGAAGGTTTACGGGCGATCCCAAACTCGCCGGACTGCTCTTAGGTGGACAGCCACTTAAATATGTCAAATATGCAGCGTAACACTGATGCGTTTTCATGGAAACAAGGTAGAGACAAGAGTTAGAAATTGAAAAAAGTCTCTCTTGCAAACGAGCCTTTCTTTTTTTTTTTTTTTTTAATTTTTTATTCCAAAGATGATTTGAAGAGTCAATTTATAGCTTTTTCTGACCATATAGAAAAATTCTGTGTAAAAAAATTTCAAAAACTATTACAAATAGTCATTTGGCGTAGATAACCTCTCTTTTGTAATAAAAACTGTTAACGTTATAATAATTAATTATGCCAGTTAAGCCACCGAGGTATGTGACGACTTTTGCTTACACTGAAGAAAGATTATACACCCGAAACACCTATTTTGTCGACCATTTCTAGAAACAATCACAGGGAAATAGGTTTTGTAGCAACATCTTGACTTTTAATTTCTTTTTAATTTTTTTTACAGGCAGCTTAGTTCCAACAACATTGTGGATCTTCACGTAGGGATATTCTCCAACCTGACAAATTTGGAGTTGCTGTAAGATGTCTGAATACTTGTTAAATAACGTTTGGTTTAAACTGTTTGACATACTATCTCAAATCTCAGCAAATACTTAATGTAACTGGAGCAGTATACACAGTCTAGTGAAAAGGACATTTTTTGTGCCATTTCTTCTGAAACAAATTAATAGGAAGGTGAACGCATTACAATAATAATTATTTTATTCCTTTATTTATCCTCGTTAGTATTTATAGCGCTTAATATGCTATTGGGGCAGCGCAAATGGTTGAAACAAATAATTGAAATCAAACATAATGGGGTTAAGAATTTCAACTGGCCGGAGGCAAACAGGCTGCAGCTATTTACAAGTATGGTCAAAGATTTGACATTCGGGACTACCGTGAAGAAATCCAGCTAGCGGTAAGGGCGGGACTTCTACTAGGGGCTTCCCAATTGCAAGTCCAGCGCTCTAACCGCTCGGCCACACGACCTCCTTACAACTTAAGAAGGGTAATACACCCAAAACTCTTGTTTTAAACGTCGCGTAGAATGCCCGGTCACATCCGGGAATTTAACAGGCTAGAGCCGCATTCGAGCCACGATTTGATCTTTAAAATATGGCGGAATAATAAGACTGAAGCGAATTTGAGAGTGTTTTGTCTTTGATTGTGAGTTACTCGTAACCAAATCTCAATGGGTACAACCGGAATATTCATATAAAAAAACACCAAATTCAAGATCTTACCGTAGATTAATGCCAGCTTATCGGATTTCACTGGGTTTTTCGCGTTAAAAACCAACTAAAAAATCGCCATTTTTGCATGGATTTTCACTTGCGTCAGGCTGCTTGCGTAGACGTTCGGGGAAAGATTACAACCAAAGTTTGCAGAAATCGCGAACGGTACCACCTGATATCGTGCCATCTCTCGTCTGCCTTTAAGAGTGAGTCCATGGGTGCACCAGGCAGGTGTGCTACATGCCATCTCTCCGATTTCGCTGATACTTGGCCAGTTTAAAGGGTCTACCCCAAAACTCAAAATGACAAACTGGTTTGTAGTTTGGATCTTTATGGTGGGAGATAGCCCACCCAACTGGTTTAATTAGATTTTTTACCAATAAAAGGGCATTAATAAAAGACAAAAGTAGGAAGCTCTGAGAACAACTGTTTTTAACCTTTGACTACCAGGGTTTGTGTATATGTTGATACATCTTTAATAAATGCAAGAATATAAGTTTCAGTCAATTTGATTGACAGCTTGTCAATGACCGACCTTGAATATGGGACCACCTTTTTTAGCCATTCAATTATTTGCTGATTTTGAGATCGAATATCTCTCCTTGCCAGAAAGCTGTGACAATAATTTTGTTATTCCCTGCTTAACAACCCTTTGGTCTATAATAAACATAAAAAAAAATTTCTGGGCTCTGCCTTTTTTTGGCGTCAGATGCCAATTGAAAACTACAACCAGAATAAGTTTATTTCCACTTCATCTTTCCTGTAATTCAAGGATTAACGGCTGCTTAAGTTAATAAACCGACACTTTCTAGCCTAGACTTTATTTTCTGACAGAATAAGGTAAGATCTTTGCTGTGAAGGGCTTGTTACCTGTGATTTTTTTACCGCTTCGGAGATTTTAGCTTTTACTTTGGAAGAATTTGTCAAGGGCGAAAAAAAACGGCGAAGAGGCTTGTGTTTGATTTTATTAATTAAATTTAATTTTGCGTGAAATTATTCCATATTGGGTCATAGGACAAGTCAACTGCAGCTAAATCCATTATACTATGTAGAATTTAGCGATATTTATCCCTTACGAAGAAGCACGGCTTTTAGAATTTCTGAATTTCGACCCTCGAATAAGGTTGAAAAAGCGCTCTCAGACAGGAAAGAAGTTTTGTGCTGTAGCGAAGCACAGAAAAAAAGTTTGAAAAAAATTGCTTCGATTTTAATCATTCCTCATTAAGTCCTTTTCACCCACAAAAAATAAAGGGAAGGTTTACGGGCGATCCCAAACTCGCCGGACTGCTCTTAGGTGGACAGCCACTTAAATAAGTCAAATATGCAACGTAACACTGATGCGTTTTCATGGAAACAAGGTAGAGACAAGAGTTAGAAATTGAAAAAAGTCTCTCTTGCAAACGAGCCTTCCTTTTTTTTTTTTTTTTAATTTTTTATTCCAAAGATGATTTGAAGAGTCAATTTATAGCTTTGTCTGACCATATAGAAAAATTCTGTGGAACAAAATTTCAAAAACTATTACAAATAGTCATTTGGCGTACATAACCTCTCTTTTGTAATAAAAACTGTTAACGTTATAATAATGAATTATGCCAGTTAAGCCACCGACGTATGTAACGACTTGTGCTTACACTGAAGAAAGATTATACACCCGAAACACCTATTTTGTCGACCATTTCTAGAAACAATCACAGGGAAATAGGTTTTGTAGCAACGTCTTGACTTTTAATTTCTTTTTAATTTTTTTTACAGGTATCTTAGTTCCAACAACATTATGGATCTTCACGTAGGGATATTCTCCAACCTGACAAATTTGAAGGCGCTGTAAGATGTCTGAATACTTGTTAAATAACGTTTGGTTTAAACTGTTTGACATACTATTTCAAATCTCAGCAAATACTTAATGTAACTGGAGCAGTATACACAGTCTAGTGAAAAGGACATTTTTTGTGCCATTTCTTCTGAAACAAATTAATAGGAAGGTGAACGCATTACAATAATAATTATTTTATTCCTTTATTTATCCTCGTTAGTATTTATGGCACTTAATATGCTATTGGGGCAGCGCAAATGGTTGAAACAAATAATTGAAATCAAACATAATGGGGTTAAGAATTTCAACTGGCCGGAGGCAAACAGGCTGCAGCTATTTACAAGTATGGTCAAAGATTTGAATTCGGGACTACCGTGAAGAAATCCAGCTAGCGGTAAGGGCGGGACTTGTACTAGGGGCTTCCCAATTGCAAGTCCAGCGCTCTAACCGCTCGGCCACACGACCTCCTTACAACTTAAGAAGGGTAATACACCCAAAACGCTTGTTTTAAACGTCGCGTAGAATGCCCGGTCACATCCGGGAATTTAACAGGCTAGAGCCGCATAAGAGCCACGATTTGATCTTTAAAATATGGCGGAATAATAAGACTGAAGCGAATTTGAGAGTGTTTTGTCTTTGATTGTGAGTTACTCGTAACCAAATCTCAATGGGTACAACCGGAATATTCATATAAAAAAACACCAAATTCAAGATCTTACCGTAGATTAATGCCAGCTTATCGGATTTCACTGGGTTTTTCGCGCTAAAAACCAACTAAAAAATCGCCATTTTTGCATGGATTTTCACTTGCGTCAGGCTGCTTGCGTAGACGTTCGGGGAAAGATTACAACCAAAGTTTGCAGAAATCGCGAACGGTACCACCTGATATCGTGCCATCTCTCGTCTGCCTTTAAGAGTGAGTCCATGGGTGCACCAGGCAGGTGTGCTACATGCCATCTCTCCGATTTCGCTGATACTTGGCCAGTTTAAAGGGTCTACCCCAAAACTCAAAATGACAAACTGGTTTGTAGTTTGGATCTTTATGGTGGGAGATAGCCCACCCAACTGGTTTAATTAGATTTTTTACCAATAAAAGGGCATTAATAAAAGACAAAAGTAGGAAGCTCTGAGAACAACTGTTTTTAACCTTTGACTACCAGGGTTTGTGTATATGTTGATACATCTTTAATAAATGCAAGAATATAAGTTTCAGTCAATTTGATTGACAGCTTGTCAATGACCGACCTTGAATATGGGACCACCTTTTTAGCCATTCAATTATTTGCTGATTTTGAGATCGAATATCTCTCCTTGCCAGAAAGCTGTGACAATAATTTTGTTATTCCCTGCTTAACAACCCTTTGGTCTATAATAAACATAAAAAAAAATTTCTGGGCTCTGCCTTTTTTTGGCGTCAGATGCCAATTGAAAACTACAACCAGAATAAGTTTATTTCCACTTCATCTTTCCTGTAATTCAAGGATTAACGGCTGCTTAAGTTAATAAACCGACACTTTCTAGCCTAGACTTTATTTTCTGACAGAATAAGGTAAGATCTTTGCTGTGAAGGGCTTGTTACCTGTGATTTTTTTACCGCTTCGGAGATTTTAGCTTTTACTTTGGAAGAATTTGTCAAGGGCGAAAAAAAACGGCGAAGAGGCTTGTGTTTGATTTTATTAATTAAATTTAATTTTGCGTGAAATTATTCCATATTGGGTCATAGGACAAGTCAACTGCAGCTAAATCCATTATACTATGTAGAATTTAGCGATATTTATCCCTTTACGAAGAAGCACGGCTTTTTAGAATTTCTGAATTTCGACCCTCGAATAAGGTTGAAAAAAAGCGCTCTCAGACAGGAAAGAAGTTTTGTGCTGTAGCGAAGCACAGAAAAAAAGTTTGAAAAAAATTGCTTCGATTTTAATCATTCCTCATTAAGTCCTTTTCACCCACAAAAAATAAAGGGAAGGTTTACGGGCGATCCCAAACTCGCCGGACTGCTCTTAGGTGGACAGCCACTTAAATAAGTCAAATATGCAACGTAACACTGATGCGTTTTCATGGAAACAAGGTAGAGACAAGAGTTAGAAATTGAAAAAAGTCTCTCTTGCAAACGAGCCTTCCTTTTTTTTTTTTTTTTTTTTTAATTTTTTATTCCAAAGATGATTTGAAGAGTCAATTTATAGCTTTGTCTGACCATATAGAAAAATTCTGTGGAACAAAATTTCAAAAACTATTACAAATAGTCTTTTGGCGTACATAACCTCTCTTTTGTAATAAAAACTGTTAACGTTATAATAATTAATTATGCCAGTTAAGCCACCGAGGTATGTGACGACTTGTGCTTACACTGAAGAAAGATTATACACCCGAAACACCTATTTTGTCGACCATTTCTAGAAACAATCACAGGGAAATAGGTTTTGTAGCAACGTCTTGACTTTTAATTTCTTTTTAATTTTTTTTACAGGTATCTTAGTTCCAACAACATTATGGATCTTCACGTAGGGATATTCTCCAACCTGACAAATTTGCAGGCGCTGTAAGATGTCTGAATACTTGTTAAATAACGTTTGGTTTAAACTGTTTGACATACTATTTCAAATCTCAGCAAATACTTAATGTAACTGGAGCAGTATACACAGTCTAGTGAAAAGGACATTTTTTGTGCCATTTCTTCTGAAACAAATTAATAGGAAGGTGAACGCATTACAATAATAATTATTTTATTCCTTTATTTATCCTCGTTAGTATTTATGGCACTTAATATGCTATTGGGGCAGCGCAAATGGTTGAAACAAATAATTGAAATCAAACATAATGGGGTTAAGAATTTCAACTGGCCGGAGGCAAACAGGCTGCAGCTATTTACAAGTATGGTCAAAGATTTGAATTCGGGACTACCGTGAAGAAATCCAGCTAGCGGTAAGGGCGGGACTTGTACTAGGGGCTTCCCAATTGCAAGTCCAGCGCTCTAACCGCTCGGCCACACGACCTCCTTACAACTTAAGAAGGGTAATACACCCAAAACGCTTGTTTTAAACGTCGCGTAGAATGCCCGGTCACATCCGGGAATTTAACAGGCTAGAGCCGCATTCGAGCCACGATTTGATCTTTAAAATATGGCGGAATAATAAGACTGAAGCGAATTTGAGAGTGTTTTGTCTTTGATTGTGAGTTACTCGTAACCAAATCTTAATGGGTACAACCGGAATATTCATATAAAAAAACACCAAATTCAAGATCTTACTGTCGATTAATGCCAGCTTATCGGATTTCACTGGGTTTTTCGCGCTAAAAACCAACTAAAAAATCGCCATTTTTGCATGGATTTTCACTTGCGTCAGGCTGCTTGCGTAGACGTTCGGGGAAAGATTACAACCAAAGTTTGCAGAAATCGCAAACAGTACCACCTGATATCGTGCCATCTCTCGTCTGCCTTTAAGAGTGAGTCCATGGGTGCACCAGGCAGGTGTGCTACATGCCATCTCTCCGATTTCGCTGATACTTGGCCAGTTTAAAGGGTCTACCCCAAAACTCAAAATGACAAACTGGTTTGTAGTTTGGATCTTTATGGTGGGAGATAGCCCACCCAACTGGTTTAATTAGATTTTTTACCAATAAAAGGGCATTAATAAAAGACAAAAGTAGGAAGCTCTCAGGACAACTGTTTTTAACCTTTGACTACCAGGGTTTGTGTATATGTTGATACATCTTTAATAAATGCAAGAATATAAGTTTCAGTCAATTTGATTGACAGCTTGTCAATGATCGGCCTTGAATATGGGACCACCTTTTTAGCCATTCAATTATTTGCTGATTTTGAGATCGAATATCTCTCCTTGCCCGAAAGCTATGACAATAATTTTGTTATTCCCTGCTTAACAACCCTTTGGTCTATAATAAACATAAAAAAGAATTTCTGGGCTCTTCCTTTTTTTGGCGTCAGATGCCAATTGAAAACTACAACCAGAATAAGTTTATTTCCACTTCATCTTTCCTGTAATTCAAGGATTAACGGCTGCTTAAGTTAATAAACCGACACTTTCTAGCCTAGACTTTATTTTCTGACAGAATAAGGTAAGATCTTTGCAGTGTAGGGCATGTTACCTGACATTTTTTTTACCGCTTTGGAGATTTTAGCTTTTACTTTGGAAGAATTTGTCAAGGGCGAAAAAAAACGGCGAAGAGGCTTGTGTTTGATTTTATTAATTAAATTTAATTTTGCGTGAAATTATTCCATATTGGGTCATAGGACAAGTCAACTGCAGCTAAATCCATTATACTATGTAGAATTTAGCGATATTTATCCCTTACAAAGAAGTGCGGCTTTTAAAATTGCTGAATTTCGGCCTTCGAATAAGGTTGAAAAAGCGCTTTCAGACAGGAAAGAAGTTTTGTGCTGTAGCGAAGCTCAGAAAAGGAGTTTGAAAAAAATTGCTTCGATTTTAATCATTCCTCATTAAGTCCTTTTGACCCACAAAAAATAAAGGGAAGGTTTACGGGCGATCCCAAACTCGCCGGACTGCTCTTAGGTGGACAGCCACTTAAATATGTCAAATATGCAACGTAACACTGATGCGTTTTCATGGAAACAAGGTAGAGACAAGAGTTAGAAATTGAAAAAAGTCTCTCTTGCAAACGAGCCTTCCTTTTTTTTTTTTTTTAATTTTTTATTCCAAAGATGGTTTGAAGAGTCAATTTATAGCTTTGTCTGACCATATAGAAAAATTCTGTGGAACAAAATTTCAAAACTATTACAAATAGTCATTTTGGCGTAGATAACCTCTCTTTTGTAATAAAAACTGTTAACGTTATAATAATGAATTATGCCAGTTAAGCCACCGAGGTATGTGACGACTCGTGCTTACACTGAAGAAAGATTATACACCCGAAACACCTATTTTGTCGACCATTTCTAGAAATAATCACAGCGAAATAGGTTTTGTAGCAACATCTTGAATTTTAATTTCTTTTTAATTTTTTTTTACAGGGAACTTAGTTCCAACAGCATTGTGGATCTTCACGTAGGGATATTCTCCAACCTGACAAATTTGAAGTGGCTGTAAGATGTCTGAATACTTGTTAAATAACGTTTGGTTTAAACTTTTTGACATACTATTTCAAATCTCAGCAAATACTTAATGTAACTAGAGCAGTATACACAGTCTAGTGAAAAGGACATTTTTTGTGCCATTTCTTCTGAAACAAATTAATAGGAAGGTGAACGCATTACAATAATAATTATTTTATTCCTTTATTTATCCTCGTTAGTATTTATGGCACTTAATATGCTATTGGGGCAGCGCAAATGGTTGAAACAAATAATTGAAATCAAACATAATGGGGTTAAGAATTTCAACTGGCCGGAGGCAAACAGGCTGCAGCTATTTACAAGTATGGTCAAAGATTTGACATTCGGGACTACCGTGAAGAAATCCAGCTAGCGGTAAGGGCGGGACTTGAACTCGGGGCCTCCCAATTGCAAGTCCAGCGCTCTAACCGCTCGGCCACACGACCTCCTTACAACTTAAGAAGGGTAATACACCCAAAACGCTTGTTTTAAACATCGCGTAGAATGCCCGGTCACATCCGGGAATTTAACAGGCTAGAGCCGCATTCGAGCCACGATTTGATCTTTAAAATATGGCGGAATAATAAGACTGAAGCGAATTTGAGAGTGTTTTGTCTTTGATTGTGAGTTACTCGTAACCAAATCTCAATGGGTACAACCGGAATATTGATATAAAAAAACACCAAATTCAAGATCTTACCGTCGATTAATGCCAGCTTATCGGATTTCACTGGGTTTTTCGCGCTAAAAACCAACTAAAAAATCGTCATTTTTGCATAGATTTTCACTTGCGTCAGGCTGCTTGCGTAGACGTTCGGGGAAAGATTACAACCAAAGTTTGCAGAAATCGCGAACGGTACCACCTGATATCGTGCCATCTCTCGTCTGCCTTTAAGAGTGAGTCCATGGGTGCACCAGGCAGGTGTGCTACATGCCATCTCTCCGATTTCGCTGATACTTGGCCAGTTTAAAGGGTCTACCCCAAAACTCAAAATGACAAACTGGTTTGTAGTTTGGATCTTTATGGTGGGAGATAGCCCACCCAACTGGTTTAATTAGATTTTTTACCAATAAAAGGGCATTAATAACAGGCAAAAGTAGGAAGCTCTCAGGACAACTGTTTTTAACCTTTAAATACCAGGGTTTGTGTATATGTTGATACATCTTTAATAAATGCAAGAATATAAGTTTCAGTCAATTTGATTGACAGCTTCTCAATGACCGGTCTTGAATATGCGACCACCTTTTTAGCCATTCGATTATTTGCTGAGTTTGAGATCGAATATCTCTCCTTGCCAGAAAGCTATGACAATAATTTTGTTATTCCCTGCTTAACAACCCTTTGGTCTATAATAAACATAAAAAAAATTTCTGGGCTCTACCTTTTTTTGGCGTCAGATGCCAATTGAAAACTGCAACCAGAATAAGTTTATTTCCACTTCATCTTTCCTGTAATTCAAGGATTAACGGCTGCTTAAGTTAACAAACCGACAATTTCTAGCCTAGACTTTATTTTCTGACAGAATAAGGTATGATCTTTGCTGTGAAGGGCATGTTACCTGTGATTTTTTTACCGCTTCGGAGATTTTAGCTTTTACTTTAGAAGAATTTGTCAAGGGCGAAAAAAAACGGCGAACAGGCTTGTGTTTGATTTTATTAATTTCATTTAATTTTGCGTCAAATTATTCCATATTGGGTCATAGGACAAGTCAACTGCAGCTAAATCCATTATACTATGTAGAATTTAGCGATATTTATCCCTTACGAAGAAGTGCGGCTTTTAAAATTACTGAATTTCGGCCTTCGAATAAGGTTGAAAAAGCGCTCTCAGACAGGAAAGAAGTTTTGTGCTGTAGCGAAGCACAGAAAAGGATTTTGAAAAAAATTAGTTCGATTTTAATCATTCCTCATTAAGTCCTTTTCACCCACAAAAAATAAAGGGAAGGTTTACGGGCGATCCCAAACTCGCCGGACCGCTCTTAGGTGGACAGCCACTTAAATATGTCAAATATGCAACGTAACACTGATGCGTTTTCATGGAAACGAGGTAGAGACAAGAGTTAGAAATTGAAAAAAGTCTCTCTTGCAAACGAGCCTTCCTCTTTTTTTTCTTTTTTTTAATTTTTTATTCCAAAGATGGTTTGAAGAGTCAATTTATAGCTTTGTCTGACCATATAGAAAAATTCTGTGGAACAAAATTTCAAAACTATTACAAATAGTCATTTGGCGTAGATAACCTCTCTTTTGTAATAAAAACTGTTAACGTTATAATAATGAATTATGCCAGTTAAGCCACCGAGGTATGTGACGACTTGTGCTTACACTGAAGAAAGATTATACACCCGAAACACCTATTTTGTCGACCATTTCTAGAAACAATCACAGGGAAATAGGTTTTGTAGCAACATCTTGACTTTTAATTTCTTTTTAATTTTTTTTACAGGCAGCTTAGTTCCAACAACATTGTGGATCTTCACGTAGGGATATTCTCCAACCTGACAAATTTGCAGGAGCTGTAAGATGTCTGA
>CALNXK010000036.1:3580000-3585000 GCA_942486035.1 Porites lobata
ATAAAGTTTTCAGTTTTTTCAGTTTCGAATAAGGTTGAAAAAGCGCTCTCAGACAGGAAAGACGTTTTGTGCTGTAGCGAAGCACAGAAAAGGATTTTGAAAAAAATTAGTTCGATTTTAATCATTCCTCATTAAGTCCTTTTCACCCACAAAAAATAAAGGGAAGGTTTACGGGCGATCCCAAACTCGCTGAACCGCTCTTAGGTAGACAGGTATTAAACATGTCAAATATGCAACGTAACACTGATGCGTTTTCATGGAAACGAGGTAGAGACAAGAGTTAGCATTTGAAAAAAGTCTCTCTTGCAAAACAGCACCCCCCCTTTTTTTTTTTAATTTTTTATTCCAAAGATGGTTTGAAGAGTCAATTTATAGCTTTGTCTGACCTTATAGAAAAATTCTGTGGAACAAAATTTCAAAACTACTACAAATAGTCATTTGGCGTAGATAACCTCTCTTTTGTAATAAAAACTGTTAACGTTATAATAATGAATTATGCCAGTTAAGCCACCGAGGTATGTGACGACTTGTGCTTACACTGAAGAAAGATTATACACCCGAAACACCTATTTTGTCGACCATTTCTAGAAACAATCACAGGGAAATAGGTTTTGTAGCAACATCTTGAATTTTTGTTTTTAATTTTTTTTACAGGCAGCTTAGTTCCAACAACATTGTGGATCTTCACGTAGGGATATTCTCCAACCTGACAAATTTGAAGTTGCTGTAAGATGTCTGAATACTTGTTAAATAACGTTTGGTTTAAACTGTTTGACATACTATTTCAAATCTCAGCAAATACTTAATGTAACTGGAGCAGTATACACAGTCTAGTGAAAAGGACATTTTTTGTGCCATTTCTTCTGAAACAAATTAATAGGAAGGTGAACGCATTACAATAATAATTATTTTATTCCTTTATTTATCCTCGTTAGTATTTATGGCACTTAATACGCTATTGGGGCAGCGCAAATGGTTGAAACAAATAATTGAAATCAAACATAATGGGGTTAAGAATTTCAACTGGCCGGAGGCAAACAGGCTGCAGCTATTTACAAGTATGGTCAAAGATTTGAATTCGGGACTACCGTGAAGAAATCCAGCTAGCGGTAAGGGCGGGACTTGAACTCGGGGCCTCCCAATTGCAAGTCCAGCGCTCTAACCGCTCGGCCACACGACCTCCTTACAACTTAAGAAGGGTAATACACCCAAAACGCTTCTTTTAAACATCGCGTAGAATGCCCGGTCACATCCGGGAATTTAACAGGCTAGAGCCGCATTGGAGCCACGATTTGATCTTTAAAATATGACAGAATAATAAGACTGAAACGAATTTGAGAGTTTTTTGTCTCTGATTGTGAGTTACTCGTAACCACATCTCAATGGGTACAACCGGAATATTCATATAAAAAACACCAAATTCAAGATCTTACCGTAGATTAATGCCAGCTTATCGGATTTCACTGGGTTTTTCGCGCTAAAAACCAACTAAAAAATCGCAATTTTTGCATGGATTTTCACTTGCGTCAGGCTGCTTGCGTAGACGTTCGGGGAAAGATTACAACCAAAGTTTGCAGAAATCGCGAACGGTACCACCTGATATCGTGCCATCTCTAGTCTGCCTTTAAGAGTGAGTCCATGGGTGCACCAGGCAGGTGTGCTACATGCCATCTCTCCGATTTCGCTGATACTTGGCCAGTTTAAAGGGTCTACCCCAAAACTCAAAATGACAAACTGGTTTGTAGTTTGGATCTTTATGGTGGGAGATAGCCCACCCAACTGGTTTAATTAGATTTTTAACCAATAAAAGGGCATTAATAACAGGCAAAAGTAGGAAGCTCTCAGGACAACTGTTTTTAACCTTTGACTACCAGGGTTTGTGTATATGTTGATACATCTTTAATAAATGCAAGAATATAAGTTTCAGTCAATTTGATTGACAGCTTGTCAATGACCGGCCTTAAATATGGGACCACCTTTTTAGCCATTCAATTATTTTCTGATTTTGAGATCGAATATCTCTCCTTGCCAGAATGCTATGACAATAATTTTGTTATTCCCTGCTTAACAACCCTTTGGTCTATAATAAACATAAAAAAAAAAAAAAATTCTGGGCTCGGCCTTTATTTGGCGTCAGATGCCAATTGAAAACTACAACCAGAATAAGTTTATTTCCACTTCATCTTTCCTGTAATTCAATGATTAACGGTTGCTTAAGTTAATAAACCGACACTTTCTAGCCTAGACTTTATTTTCTGACAGAATAAGGTAAGATCTTTGCTGTGAAGGGCATGTTACCTGTGATTTTTTTACCGCTTTGGAGATTTTAGCTTTTACTTTGGAAGAATTTGTTAAGGGCGAAAAAAAACGGCGAAGAGGCTTGTAATTGATTTTATTAATTTAATTTAATTTTGCGTCAAATTATTCCATATTGGGTCATAGGACAAGTCAACTGCAGCTAAATGCATTATACTATGTAGCATTTATCGATATTTATCCCTTACGAAGAAAGTTGTTAAGCATCCAAACTAAACTCACGCTATATAAGGCTTATATTTTACCTCATTTCACCTATTGTTCCACAGTGTGGATGCACTGTGGAAAAACGGCATCAGACAAACTTGAAAAACTGAACAAGCGGGCTCTAAGAATAATTTTTAATGACAATGCTAATACTTATGCTACTCTACTGGAAACAGCAAACATGCCTTGTCTGCACGACAGGAGAGTCCAGGACATGTGTATTCTTATCTATAAAGTCATTCATGGAATAACACCTACTCCACTTTGCAACCTGCTGACGCTTAGAAGTAAATCACGTAATTTACGGGGCGAATTGATTCTTGTACAACCCAGAGTTATCACCACTAAGTATGGACTAAACACCTTTAGGTACTACGGACCAAAAATCTGGAACTCTCTAAATGATGAACTGAGAACTTCTCCGACCCTTAAAAAATTTGTAACACGCATCAGAAAGATCACCTTTGACGCATGTAACTGCTCTTTATGTAACTGTTAGACTATCGTTAATATTGTACCTTTTAGAATGATTATCTGTAAAAAATATCGCATTATGATGTAAATAGTTTAAATTCAGTTCATTTCTTCTTTGTTTGTTTTTAACCTCGACTCATTAGCTACTTAAGCTAGGAGCCTAATAAGCTCCAGACCCTCGAGTATAAATAAAGTTTTCAGTTTTTTCAGTTTCGAATAAGGTTGAAAAAGCGCTCTCAGACAGGAAAGACGTTTTGTGCTGTAGCGAAGCACAGAAAAGGATTTTGAAAAAAATTAGTTCGATTTTAATCATTCCTCATTAAGTCCTTTTCACCCACAAAAAATAAAGGGAAGGTTTACGGGCGATCCCAAACTCGCTGGACCGCTCTTAGGTAGACAGCCACTTAAACATGTCAAATATGCGACGTAACACTGATGCGTTTTCATGGAAACGAGGTAGAGACAAGAGTTAGCATTTGAAAAAAGTCTCTCTTGCAAAACAGCACCCCCCCCCCCCCCCCTTTTTTTTTTTTTTTTTTTTTTATTCCAAAGATGGTTTGAAGAGTCAATTTATAGCTTTGTCTGACCATATAGAAAAATTCTGTGGAACAAAATTTCAAAACTACTACAAATAGTCATTTGGCGTAGATAACCTCTCTTTTGTAATAAAAACTGTTAACGTTATAATAATGAATTATGCCAGTTAAGCCACCGAGGTATGTGACGACTTGTGCTTACACTGAAGAAAGATTATACACCCGAAACACCTATTTTGTCGACCATTTCTAGAAACAATCACAGGGAAATAGGTTTTGTAGCAACATCTTGACTTTTAATTTCTTTTTAATTTTTTTTACAGGCAGCTTAGTTCCAACAACATTGTGGATCTTCACGTAGGGATATTCTCCAACCTGACAAATTTGAAGTTGCTGTAAGATGTCTGAATACTTGTTAAATAACGTTTGGTTTAAACTGTTTGACATACTATTTCAAATCTCAGCAAATACTTAATGTAACTGGAGCAGTATACACAGTCTAGTGAAAAGGACATTTTTTGTGCCATTTCTTCTGAAACAAATTAATAGGAAGGTGAGCGCATTACAATAATAATTATTTTATTCTTTTATTTATCTTCGTTAGTATTTATGGCACTTAATATGCTATTGGGGCAGCGCAAATGGTTGAAACAAATAATTGAAATCAAACATAATGGGGTTAAGAATTTCAACTGGCCGGAGGCAAACAGGCTGCAGCTATTTACAAGTATGGTCAAAGATTTGAATTCGGGACTACTGTGAAGAAATCCATCTAGCGGTAAGGGCGGGACTTGAAATCGGGGCCTCCCAATTGCAAGTCCAGCGCTCTAACCGCTCGGCCACACGACCTCCTTACAACTTAAGAAGGGTAATACACCCAAAACGCTTCTTTTAAACATCGCGTAGAATGCACGGTCACATCCGGGAATTTAACAGGCTAGAGCCGCATTGGAGCCACGATTTGATCTTTAAAATATGGCGGAATAATAAGACTGAAGCGAATTTGAGAGTTTTTTGTCTCTGATTGTGAGTTACTCGTAACCAAATCTCAATGGGTACAACCGGAATATTAATATAAAAAAACACCAAATTCAAGATCTTACCGTAGATTAATGCCAGCTTATCGGATTTCACTGGGTTTTTCGCGCTAAAAACCAACTAAAAAATCGCCATTTTTGCATGGATTTTCACTTGCGTCAGGCTGCTTGCGTAGACGTTCGGGGAAAGATTACAACCAAAGTTTGCAGAAATCGCAAACGGTACCACCTGATATCGTGCCATCTCTCGTCTGCCTTTAAGAGTGAGTCCATGGGTGCACCAGGCAGGTGTGCGACATGCCATCTCTCCGATTTCGCTGATACTTGGCCAGTTGAAAGGGTCTACCCCAAAACTCAAAATGACAAACTGGTTTGTAGTTTGGATCTTTATGGTGGGAGATAGCCCACCCAACTGGTTTAATTAGATTTT
>CALNXK010000036.1:3590000-3625000 GCA_942486035.1 Porites lobata
CAGGCTGCAGCTATTTACAAGTATGGTCAAAGATTTGAATTCGGGACTACCGTGAAGAAATCCAGCTACCGGTAAGGGCGGGACTTGAACTCGGGGCCTCCCAATTGCAAGTCCAGCGCTCTAACCGCTCGGCCACACGACCTCCTTACAACTTAAGAGCAGTTGTCTGTAAGATTCGAGCTATATTAAAAAGGCGCTGCCACCCTATCTCACCGAATTGGCTAAAAATTGGCATGTAGACTTGATTTGAGGTCTTTAATAAGGAATAGGTAACTTTAGGTTCTAATTCCTCCTACTTCGGAAATTATCGACATGGCCGGTTTTTGGGTACCTCGGACCGGCGCCATATTGGTTAATAGAAGCTGCTTTTGAACCTTCGACTACAACCCTGTCTTCAAAGCTAATCTTCCTTTGCCAATACAGATTGAAAGAACAATCCCTCTTTATTGTATTTTTAGAAACTACTTCGAAATTGATAACGTTTTCGCAACGATCGATTAAACTTTTGGTGGGTATACTTTTTGAATTTTTTACACCCGCAAAATTAACAGAATTTTAAAGGCGTATATCTCTTTTGCCACATCGCATTGAAGCTTGCCAATCTGCCTGAATACTCACTGTTTGTAGTTAAATCGAGTTCATTAATTAAAAAATTGGGCAAATTTAACGGAGCAGAAACAAAAGTAATGAATGGAAGACTGTTCTAGCGACTTTGCCAATAATCTGTACACCGAATACTCGCCAGGTGTTGCCAAAATTACAATCGATAATAGAGTTTCTGTCATTAAATCTGAGTGATCTGTGTAATACAATTAGCCTCTGTAATATAATCGATAACTCTGCTGCGAAAAACAGTATAAAAAAGGCAGATTGTATAAGGAAAAGGAAAATGAATTTGTTATGTTTATGCTACGACGCGTAAACAAAATTCAACCATCACAGTCGAACTGGAATTTTCCTGATTTTTCTCCAGTTCCTTTACCGAAACCAGAGCTTTTAAAATTAACCATAGTAATGAAAATTGAGATGTATTACCTTACTCGACGACAAAGTTGCCAGTTTCAACCTTGATCGAAAAAAAGTAATATTTTCCCACGCATATCGCGGGTCGTCAGGTTCCTTGCCTGGCGTTACAACTCACGTGAAACCGCCTGGTTTCAAACAACTGAACTGAAGAATCCGTGAAAATCTTAGCCAGGCAATAAATAATGGAAGTTGATATAAGTTATCATTATTAGTGAGCGAGGATCGATGCGATGATAGTTCCAGCTACATGTGTTTACAGCGTTTGAAGATTTACTCAAAACTCATGAGACATGAGCCCTTGAAATAAACATCATTACTTCCGGTTTTAAAAATTGGGCGTTGGCAAAGTAATGAATAGACTCATTCTACCTTGTACACCGTTAACAACGGTTCCGTGTACAATTTTCAGGTATTTTGTCTCAATCACGAGGCCCGTTTTGAGGAGATTCTTGATAAACAGAAAAATTGGTTTGGAAGGGGTTAAGAAGAATGAGGGATGAGCCCGGGAGAGCAAAAACCACAGTCACCCCACCGAAGGGCTTTAAAACTGTGCGCAGATGCCTCACCCTAGGGACAATTCCAGATTTTTGTTTCCTTGAAAAAGCTTAAAATCGCTAGACAATGCATGGACAACTCAAGACAGGCCTAATTCAAAATAAAGTAAACAGCAAAGAAAATTCAGTTAGAGACCAGAGTGTTTATCCGATATCGCGAACAATAAGGAGTGATTGAAGATGTGTCTGCAGTTTAAGGTAAAATCATTTACCATGCTCACGGACCTTTCGACAACATAAGTGTACCGATTGACGTAATATCCGTGGTAAAAAACGAACGCTTTTTACTGTAGGACGATGACGTCATCATAGAAAAGGCGTCTTCACTCTGGCATCCAGAATTTCAAACAGTCAAAACCTAGTTTTCTCTGCTCGTCAAATGAAAAACGCCTCTGAGGGCAAGTAGTGGTAATGTGCTTGTTATATTAGTAAGACGTCCAACATAAGGAGACATTCATAATCAACTCGGTTAATGTATTGATAAAGGGAAGCTTTCTCCTTTACCCTTAGGGACAGAGTTCAAAGGCGCAAAAGATTTTTAGTTCAGCTCTAGCATGTGTTGTCTAGCGATTTGCCTTGAGCTTCTCTAAATTTTCCAGATCAAACAAGCTGTGCCCATCGTACATAATCTTGTCTGGGCTCCCTTGAAAAATTGCAATTCAACAGATGCCTTCAAGTTCATCCTCGGCCGCGACAACTTCGTGATCTATTTTAATGGGTGGTTTTCTGGAACTATCCTATGGCTTGTCCTTTCTGGTCGTCACTATATTAGCGAACATGTTTCAATTTCTCTCCAGCAAAAATCTCTATCAGGAGCGTTGCCAGGACTTTCCAGGTGTGCGGAAAATTTCCAAAACTTACCCTAACATCTTACTCAGTTCTCTCGCAACGTTTCCCCACTACATTTGCTAATTCAGTTAACTAGGTGAGGTTATGCGTGGATGAAATGGCACTTGCAATCGGTGAGAAAATTAGGTTAGACACTTTACCCTCAAAAAGGACAACTCTCACGTTTTGCTGACACTTTCTACCTTAGAAGAGATAGGTGAAGCTTTGCCTTCCCCACTCCGTGTAAAAGAATGTCGTTCGGCTGTTCAAACTACTTTGACAAAACAACAAACTTCCCAACTTTCATTTTTAATAAAGGTATAAGGGTAGGAATCCAAATTGTTTTGGAGTATTTCACTGATTTTAACACGATGATTGTAAAGTAGCTATAGTGTTTAGTGAGTACGGGGGCTAATGCTCCATCGTAAAAATCTGAAATTAAAAACAAAAATCTTGTATAACCGAGTAGTACACAATTTTAGTTATTTTATTGAGTTGTGAAAAATCACAAATTTGTTTCTTCTTGAATGTGTTATACTCTCATCCATTCAGTCTTTCCGATATGCCCGTCGGATAGCGGAAGTTAACGTAAATGATCGATTAACTTTCCACCTTCGGGTCTTTTCCCTAGCCATAATTTTTTTCCCTCAAGGAATTTTTCTCTGTTTTACATAATAATTGGTCTTGCATTCAGCTTATCGATTTTGAGAGCCTAGTCCTATGCCGTATTCTGATGCGATCTACTTTATGTAGCTTTCCCCCCATCTAACAGCTCCTTACTGAACAAAAACGGCTTTAATTGAGTCTATTCAAAGAACTAGCCAATATTTTTCCAGCGGTAAGCACAATGTTCCTAATTCCCCCTAGTCCCCTTCTTAGACGCTTTCATGTGCATCAGGTTTTAAGTTTTCTTTTCATAAGCTACAATGCTCATAATCGCGCATTCTGATGTCATTTATGCTTAAAAAATTAAAAATTAGTTTATCGAAGAAAGAGTGAATTAAAGGTGTCATGAGGCGTTTGTGATTTCATGAACTATTTGACGCGGTCCTTTTCTTACGGCTTATGTCCGTTGGTGAAATCGCTACTTGGGTTTTCTTGGATTGAAAGGGCGGCTCTTTCTAAACGTGGCGTTGTTTATGGGACCTTAGTATTCAGAACAGAATCAGTCGATGGCAAACAACGAAAAGGCTTTTTATGTGGTAAGTTACAGTGATGAACCTTGCCTCGAGATGGTCTATTTTTGTACATACCTTCATGCAATTCAGTGTTGGTCTGAAAATTTTTTTGTTATGGATGGGGAAGGGGGGAGATCAGAACATGTACCTCGTGTTGTTTACGAGACATTAAAGTAATGAAAACTGTTAAACAGTCTTCTACAAATCAAAATAGTTGCAAATGCTTACGGGAGGCCTTAACTATATGATGATAAGAAGGGCTATATTTGGAAAGGTGCATGGTCGTGGAGTTAAGGAGATTTGACTAATCAACCAATTTCGCGCTAAACATAAGGGCGTGGCCAGTGGCCCCAAAATTGTGTTCGCTCGCCCCGGGCTGGCTCGACTTTTGGGATACGGTTATGGGGTTATAAACAATGAGTTCATCATGTACATAGCCTACTCGCCCCAAGTGACTGCATTTCACTTTTCAGAGACCCATCAGTTACTGTATGACCCTCTCCGATCAGATTTCATGGCCGTGGTACTGGTGGTGAGGTCAGTCTACAAGCAGAGTCGTGAAAAACACCGCTACTTGAGCCTTTACGTTCAAAACGTTCCTGGCTATCGGGAAAAAAAGAAGGAGCTTTTAAAAATACTAAATAAAATGTCATTTCAAATATCACTTTGTCACCGTTCGAAAATTATTGTGCAGGCCCGTAACCAGGATTTTATATGGGGGGGGGCTAACGAGGCCAAAGTGGGCCAAACTACCGAAATGTATTTTTTATTGTCTCATCCGTTTATTTAGGGAAGTAGCAATACATGAGAAATTGTAACAGCAAAGTACATGGTAGGAACTGAATAGTACATTTGTCGAATACAACTGTTTGAATTAAGTTATACAGGAGTAATTTTACGATGTAAAATGATACATCAAAATACTGTGGAACTAATCGCTCAGAATAGTCCCGAGCTCCAGCCTCCGTGGGTGTTTGGTGGCAAACAGATTTACCACCTCATCCAAAACAATTTTAGCTTGATAATGTATGTGCATTAGTGCGAAGGACGACAGCCTTTCCTGGCCCATACATGCCCTGTTATATGTATGCAGCCGCCTTAAAGAACTCGCACTTCTTTCACATTCACAGCTCACTGCAGGGAGTGAGGCGCATATCTTGAGGAGCGCATATATATTTGGAAAGAGATAATCATCACACTCCTTAAGCGTACGCACGTTAAAATGCTCATTGAAATGTTCTGAATGACTCGGGCTACTAGAGTGCAGCTGGTTTTATTTTCCCAGTGAATACACTACTGCTTTTTCCATTCTTTCATTTTGTTTAAATATCACTGTTAAGTTTGAAACTTCAGTTTAACCGACTGCACTCCTTAACTTGGATATTGAGTATCAAAATGCGGACTTTGGGGCCTGTGGGGAGGGTGCGAACGCACCTCGTTTTTCCCCTGGTTACGGGCCTGTTGTGAATCAGACCGAATGAAAGTTCACACAAAGAGGGGGAGGGGGGAGGGGGAGGGGGAGGGGGGTTGGTAGTTCTTAACAGTTCCAGTTAGCTGGAAAATTAAAAGTTACGAAAAAATAGTGGGCGAACTGCAGAATACATGCAAGAATGAGAAAGAAAATAGAAAACAACTTCCTGTTCAAATTCAGGTGAAACGTTTAATAGCGTCAAGAAGACTGAACTTGACTGAGGTTGTTCATTTCAGTTCCGTTCCAGCGTGCAGTTCCTTGTCCTCCTAAAAATAGCTTCGTCTGCCACCGATCATTCCATGTCATATTTTGCGGACTTATTATTCAGTAATGACGGTACGATCAGGTAATTTGACTTGATGAGTTCTTTAATTTCATTTCATGTACTAGTTTTATATCTTACGCTGGAAAGATCTGCCAAACAGTGTACACTAGCAAAGGTAGGTTCCTGTTTACACGTGTAATTATCGAATACCATACAATTTGCATAAAGCTACAGTGCACGGTTGGTTTTTCTAGCCTTTTGATTAAAATTGACAACGTTTGCGTTATCTTTGCCTAAGAAAATATGTAATTTGTAGCTGTATACAGCGAAATACTACAGAGAAAATTGTAACTGTGCAGTACACGAGCGGCTCCCGATTGGTCTGGGAAATCGAAGAGCGAACTTGAGCTAGTACCGTGTGTAACAAAATTTATAATTTTCATTTTAGCGCATATTTCAAGCTCTTCGCAAGATCAGAATCAAAAGATCATCTGTTTACATTACAAGGGAGGGTTTTTTAAGCGATAGATAGGGTTTAAGAGGCACGATTAATTTTTAAAGAATTTTCTTTTCAAATATTCACCGAATTTTGTTTTGAAGTTTTAACGGCCAAGTGGCTGAACCACTGGGCATTCATGCAATCATATTTCTGTTCCGTTGCATTTGCCCAATTATTTTATTCAACAATCTAACTTAGCTATAAACAAACTATGTTTAGTTAAAATGGCTTAGTGTAAATCGATGTGGCATGGGTGATATTGGCCTTCCAATTTCTACCAAATTTGTGTACCGTTTAAGTACCGAAAAAGTGCTGTGAGAAGTTATAGCCGTTCGTAGCTCAGGCTTAACCATTTTCAGATAAGAGTAGGTAAATGAAAGGAGGAAGGATAGTTCTTTGCAACTGTATGAGTCACGATTAAGTTATTTCAATGATAAGGCTAGAATTAATTACTGTAAATCTCCTTCAGTTCACCAACATGGCGGCCGCTCGAGGCCTCGTCAAAACTGTCATTCCTGTATCTTTGAAACCAACGAGAATTCGAACCTTAGAATATGCATTCAGTATTTAGGACACCATTCTAAGACTACATGCCAAAAATCAGCCAAATCGATGAGGTACCGTGTCAGGCCGAAGTTCGAATTTTACAGAAAATCACTCTTAAGAAGGGTAATACACCCAAAACGCTTGCGCGTAGAATGCCCAGTCACATCCGGGAATTTAACAGGCTAGAGCCGCATTCGAGCCACGATTTGATCTTTAAAATATGGCGGAATAATAAGACTGAAGCGAATTTGAGAGTTTTTTGTCTCTGATTGTAAGTTACTCGTAACCAAATCTCAATGGGTACAACCGGAATATTCATATAAAAAAACACCAAATTCAAGATCTTACCGTCGATTAATGCCAGCTTATCGGATTTCACTGGGTTTTTCGCGCTAAAAACCAACTAAAAAATCGCCATTTTTGCATGGATTTTCACTTGCGTCAGGCTGCTTGCGTAGACGTTCGCGGAAAGATAACAACCAAAGTTTGCAGAAATCGCGAACGGTACCACCTGATATCGTGCCATCTCTCGCCTGCCTTTAAGAGTGAGTCCATGGGTGCACCAGGCAGGTGTGCTACATGCCATCTCTCCGATTTCGCTGATACTTGGCCAGTCCACCCAACTGGTTTAATTAGATTTTTTACCAATAAAAGGGCATTACTTAAAAGTAGGAAGCTCTCAGGCCAACTGTTTTTAACCTTTGACTACCAGGGTTTGTGTATATGTTGATACATCTTTAATAAATGCAAGAATATAAGTTTCAGTCAATTTGATTGACAGCTTGTCAATGATCGGCCTTGAATATGGGACCACCTTTTTAGCCATTCAATTATTTGCTGATTTTGAGATCGAATATCTCTCCTTGCCAGAAAGCTATGACAATAATTTTGTTATTCCCTGCTTAACAACCCTTTGGTCTATAATAAACATAAAAAAAAAATTCTGGGCTCGGCCTTTTTTTGGCGTCAGATGCCAATTGAAAACTACAACCAGAATAAGTTTATTTCCACTTCATCTTTCCTGTAATTCAATGATTAACGGCTGCTTAAGTTAATAAACCGACACTTTCTAGCCTAGACTTTATTTTCTAACAGAATAAGGTAAGATCTTTGCAGTGAAGGGCATGTTACCTGTGATTTTTTTACCGCTTTGGAGATTTCAGCTTTTACTTTGGAAGAATTTGTCAAGGGCGAAAAAAAACGCCGAAGAGGCTCGTGTTTGATTTTATTTATTTTATTTTATTTTGCGTCAAGTTATTCCATATTCGGTCACAGGACAAGTCAACTGCAGCTAAATCCATTATACTATGTAGATTTTAGCGATATTTATCCCTTACGAAGAAGTGCGGCTTTTAAAATTACTGAATTTCGACCTTCGAATAAGGTTGAAAAAGCGCTCTCAGACAGGAAAGAAGTTTTGTGCTGTAGCGAAGCACAGAAAAGGGTTTTGAAAAAAATTAGTGCCATTTTAATCATTCCTCATTAAGTCCTTTTCACCCACAAAAAATAAAGGGAAGGTTTACGGGCGATCCCAAACTCGCCGGACCGCTCTTAGGTGGACAGCCACTTAAATATGTCAAATATGCAACGTAACACTGATGCGTTTCCATGGAAACGAGGTAGAGGTAAGAGTTCGAATTTGAAAAAAGTCTCTCTTGCAAACGAGCGTTCCCATTTTTTTTTTTTTAATTTTTTATTCCAAAGATGGTTTGAAGAGTCAATTTATAGCTTTGTCTGACCATGTAGAAAAATTCTGTGGAACAAACTTTCAAAACTATTACAAATAGTCATTTGGGGTACATAACCTCTCTTTTGTAATAAAAACTGTTAACGTTATAATAATGAATTATGCCAGTTAAGCCACCGAGGTATGTGACGACTTGTGCTTACACTGAAGAAAGATTATACACCCGAAACACCTATTTTGTCGACCATTTCTAGAAACAATCACAGGGAAATAGGTTTTGTAGCAACATCTTGAATTTTTGTTTTTAATTTTTTTTACAGGGATCTTAGTTCCAACAACATTGTGGATCTTCACGTAGGGATATTCTCCAACCTGACAAATTTGGAGTTCCTGTAAGATGTCTGAATACTTGTTAAATAACGTTTGGTTTAAACTGTTTGACATACTATTTCAAATCTCAGCAAATACTTAATGTAACTGGAGCAGTATACACAGTCTAGTGAAAAGGACATTTTTTGTGCCATTTCTTCTGAAACAAATTAATAGGAAGGTGAACGCATTACAATAATAATTATTTTATTCTTTTATTTATCTTCGTTAGTATTTATGGCACTTAATATGCTATTGGGGCAGCGCAAATGGTTGAAACAAATAATTGAAATCAAACATAATGGGGTTAAGAATTTCAACTGGCCGGAGGCAAACAGGCTGCAGCTATTTACAAGTATGGTCAAAGATTTGAATTCGGGACTACTGTGAAGAAATCCAGCTAGCGGTAAGGGCGGGACTTGAACTCGGGGCCTCCCAATTGCAAGTCCAGCGCTCTAACCGCTCGGCCACACGACCTCCTTACAACTTAAGAAGGGTAATACACCCAAAACGCTTGTTTTAAACATCGCGTAGAATGCCCGGTCACATCCGGGAATTTAACAGGCTAGAGCCGCATTGGAGCCACGATTTGATCTTTAAAATGTGGCGGAATAATAAGACTGAAGCGAATTTGAGAGTTTTTTGTCTCTGATTGTGAGTTACTCGTAACCAAATCTCAATGGGTACAACCGGAATATTAATATAAAAAAAGACCAAATTCAAGATCTTACCGTCGATTAATGCCAGCTTATCGGATTTCACTGGGTTTTTCGCGCTAAAAACCAACTTAAAAATCGCCATTTTTGCATGGATTTTCACTTGCGCCAGGCTGCTTGCGTAGACGTTCGCGGAAAGATTACAACCAAAGTTTGCAGAAATCGCGGCTTTTAAAATTACTGAATTTCGGCCTTCGAATAAGGTTATAAAAGCGCTCTCAGACAGGAAAAAAGTTTTTTGCTGTAGCGAAGGAGAGAAAAAGATTTTGAAAAAAATTAGTTCGATTTTAATCATTCCTCATTAAGTCCTTTTGACCCACAAAAAATAAAGAGAAGGTTTACGGGCGATCCCAAACTCGCCGGACCGCTCTTAGGTGGACAGCCACTTAAATATGTCAAACATGCAACGTAACACTGATGCGTTTCCATGGAAACGAGGTAGAGACAAGAGTTAGAAATTGAAAAAAGTCGCTCTTGCAAACCAGCCCCCCCCTTTTTTTTTTGAATTTTTTATTCCAAAGATGGTTTAAAGAGTCTATTTATAGCTTTTTCTGACCATATAGAAAAATTCTGTGGAACAAAATTTCAAAACTATTACAAATAGTCATTTGGCGTACATAACCTGTCTTTTGTAATAAAAACTGTTAACGTTTTAATAATGAATTATGCCAGTTAAGCCACCGAGGTATGTGACGACTTGTGCTTACACTGAAGAAAGATTATACACCCGAAACACCTATTTTGTCGACCATTTCTAGAAACAATCACAGGGAAATAGGTTTTGTAGCAACATCTTGAATTTTTCTTTTTAATTTTTTTTTCAGGGATCTTAGTTCCAACAACATTGTGGATCTTCACGTAATGATATTCTCCAACCTGACAAATTTGCAGTGGCTGTAAGATGTCTGAATACTTGTTAAATAACGTTTGGTTTAAACTGTTTGACATACTATTTCAAATCTCAGCAAATACTTAATGTAACTGGAGCAGTATACACAGTCTAGTGAAAAGGACATTTTTTGTGCCATTTCTTCTGAAACAACTTACAATAATAATTATTTTATTCCTTTATTTATCTTCGTTAGTATTTATGGCACTTAATATGCTATTGGGGCAGCGCAAATGGTTGAAACAAATAATTGAAATCAAACATAATGGGGTTAAGAATTTCAACTGGCCGGAGGCAAACAGGCTGCAGCTATTTACAAGTATGGTCAAAGATTTGAATTCGGGACTACCGTGAAGAAATCCAGCTAGCGGTAAGGGCGGGACTTGAACTCGGGGCCTCCCAATTGCAAGTCCAGCGCTCTAACCGCTCGGCCACACGACCTCCTTACAACTTAAGAAGGGTAATACACCCAAAACGCTTGTTTTAAACATCGCGTAGAATGCCCGGTCACATCCGGGAATTTAACAGGCTAGAGCTGCATTCGAGCCACGATTTGATCTTTAAAATGTGGCGGAATAATAAGACTGAAGCGAATTTGAGTGTTTTTTGTCTCTGATTGTAAGTTACTCGTAACCAAATCTCAATGGGTACAACCGGAATATTAATATAAATAAACACCAAATTCAAGATCTTACCGTCGATTAATGCCAGCTTATCGGATTTCACTGGGTTTTTCGCGCTAAAAACCAACTAAAAAATCGCCATTTTTGCATGGATTTTCACTTGCGTCAGGCTGCTTGCGTAGACGTTCGGGGAAAGATTACAACCAAAGTTTGCAGAAATCGCGAACGGTACCACCTGATATCGTACCATCTCTCGTCTGCCTTTTTAATATATCCTATGACATAAAAACCAAGTTTGATACTTCAGATTATCCTCCTAACCATCCATCTGGAATATTGACAGTAGTTAACAAGAAAGTTATTGGTATGTTTAAAGATGAAGTAGCAGGAAAACAAATTACTTATTTTATTGGATTGCGACCCAAGCTACATTGTTTTAAAGTAGAGGAGATTAAAGAAGTTCGTAATTGTAAAGGTATAAAGAAAAATGTTGTAAAAAAGGGAATAGATTTTGAAGACTATGTCCAATATTTATTTTCTGGTGAAAAGCAAATGAGATCTATGAAAATTATAAAAAGTAAAAATCATGATATATATTCAAAAGAAGTAAATAAAATTGCTCTAAGTCATGAAGATGATAAAAGACAGGTCTTAAAGGACAAAGTAAAAACACTTGCTTTAAGATAATAAAGATACAAATAATAAATGTGTTATACAGAAGACCAAATAAAAAGATATCTAGAAATATTGCATAATTATACTAAACAACCCATAGAGGAAGAAAATACTCGACGTGCTAGATGCTGGAATTGTCACAATAGTGAATGTTTTTTTATTCATTTAGGTTATAAAATCTGTGATTATTGTGGTGTAGTAAATGGACATGTTTTGGGTTACTATGATGTTAAAGATTACGATAGATTACATTTTCGTAAGAAGAGTATTTATCAGAGAAAGTATCACTATGAGAAAAAGATTAATCAAATTTCTAAAAGACTAAACCTAACTGAGGATCAAAAGTATGAACTGTACAATAAACTAATGGCAATAGACAATCACGTCATGGAAATACTAAACAAAAAATACTGTAGAAAGAGAATGATAAGTATTTTTTATCTAATTAAAAAACTTTTAGAACAAATGGGTTGTGAAAAGTATAAACTAGTTTATCTTAGGATTTCTCCCCAAACTATGGAGAATTATGAAAAGTGGTGGGAAAGTTACAAATCAGTCCTCTGTGAAAGCACCAGTAAATAATTCCAGTTAAATAACCAAGTACTTCACATTCTTTAAACGGTGTGTTGAAAGTATATACACATCCTCTACGAATCCTATACTGTTTCCAGAAAGCCTTAAAAGCGAGACTAAATATTAAATGATTAGCAAGAACAGCTGAGTTTGATCTGAGGGAGTGTCTCGCGTCTGTTAGTCTATAAATAATTTGGTCTATGTCCAATTTTTGTGTGAAATACTTTGCATACAAAAACTGGTAAACAAGACAAGCTTTAATAAAGTTGTCTGGATAAAATTTTGTTTTATTAGATGGAAAGTAGTAATTTACATATGTTACAATTGATTTAATCATTTCTATATTATGTGTAGATAGAAATGAGCTTTTCCGTCAAAACGACGGGTTAGGTTTTTAGAGGGAAATATAATAGGCTTAAAGAGATAAAAGTATAATATAAATGGCAAACATGTTGGAGAAAAGTTTTTAAAATGAAGAATTAGGAATCGAAATGAATTCTTTTATTGACAATAAGCAAAATATTTGGTTTCGAGGAAAGGATGTTGCTAAGATACTTGGATATAGAGATCCTGATCAGGCTATTAGAAAAAATGTATCAACAGAAAACAAATGTTTCATCTTATTCGCTCTAAATGTTCCCCCGTCTCAACGACGGGTCAACAAAATGACACCAGAGGAAAATATTGTTCCCCCGTCTCAACGCCACCTCAACAAAATGGTATTGGGGGATATAAAACACCCCCCCAACAAAATAACACCAGAGGCTCAAATTGTAGGGGTGGCAAAACGCCACCTCGACAAAATGGTACCAGGGGCCCTGAAACAGGGCGTCAACAAAATGACAGTAGAGGAAAATATTGTACATTTATTAATGAGCCTGGTTTTTATGAGCTTGTAGTTAGTTCTAAATTAGAGTTTGCTAAAAAGTTTCGCCAGTGGGTATTTACTACAGTTCTTCCAACTATCCGTAAATATGGTCAATACAAAATGTTTGATAGTCCCTGGAATAAGATGATAATGATTGGTAATGAAACCGACCTTCATTATAACGTTGTTCAACTAATTAGAAATTATTATCCAGATTTTATATTAGTAGCCGGACTGGGAGAGAATCAAGATACAGAGGATAAGAGACTAGATTCATATAAGAAAGGATATACCCGCGGGCAACCAGATTTAATGATTCTTGATTATCACAAAGGTTATAAAGGTCTTTGTATTGAATTTAAATCACCAACTAATAATTACCATGTATCAGAAGCTCAACTGAAGATGAAAGAGAAGTACCGTGATAATGACTATGCATTTATACTTAGTAATGATTATGATAAAATAACCAAACTTATTCATAAATATATGGCTGGTGTTCGTATTCCATGTAAATATTGGACAAAAGCATTTCGTAATAAAAAAAAAACATTGGAAAAACATTATAAAGTTATTCATAGAATTGAGAAAAACATCTAATTTCGATATTAATGTAATATCGAAATATAAATGGCAAACATGTTGGAGAAGACTATTGATAATAAGGCAAAATATTTGGTTTTGAGGAAAGGATGTTGCTAAGATCCTAGGTTATATATTAGTTAATATTTAATCTTTAAACTATTATTTAGTTATTTTATAGTTATACTAAATTTTTTATTATACCTACTAGCAAATCTATCTGCTATAGGAGTCTGATCAATTATCATTTCATCTATTAGTTTCATGCGTTCAATAAACTCTTGTTAGTTAAACTCATCACCCCGAAGAGCTGAACGTAGTTCAACCAGTACCTTTTCATACGTTGTAAATGCAATCCTACTCATCTCAATTTTTCTCTTATAATTCTTTTTCTTCCCAATTCCCGCCACGACAACTCCAGCGCCATTTACAACTTCGAGAACAACAGGGTTTAGGGTTATTCCACCAGCAATTATTCCTACAGCCACAAGACTTATTCCAGATATTGTAAAAACATCATCAAGAAATTTATAACTCCTATAAGACCGCTTAAAACACCAATATTTCTTGTGATAGTGACCATAAAAGTCTTTGAGACATCCAACGTCTGATTCTGACAGAGATTTATCAATGTGATTGAATTCAAAGATATCCTTCATTTTATTAAATTATTATATTAATGCGGCGTAGCCAAGGGAGGGGGTCATAGGGGGAACCGTAGGTTCCCCTATACTATATAAGATCCATTTAACTTTTCTTGAAGCATTACTTTGTGAAATTGCTCGGAGTCAAAGTCGTAAAAGTTTGGAGAATACATTAATCTTATTAACACTCCATCTTCAGTTGTAAACTTCCAACGTTGATTAACATTGTATTGAACGGCTGGTATAGTTAATGTTGAGCTGTAGTTACTTATTTTAACTTTTGTAACATTTGAATCAAAATTTTCTGTTAGCCATAAAACAATTATTTTTCCATTAAAACTACTTAGCATGGTAACATTTTGAGTTGTTTTATTGATAGTTAAAGTTACTTTATTGTTTGTTTTATCATAATTTAATTTTAATAGTATGTTATTGTTTGTTGATAAATATTTAGTTAGGGTAAAACTCCTATTTCTCCAATGACTAAAAACAATACATAAAGTAGATTTCGAAGAATGTGAAGGAGAAAAAGTAACATCATAACCATTAACATTTAAGCCATCTTTTTTTATTTCACTTAGGTGTTTATTAGTTGGTAGTGTACATGTAATATTAGGCTTTACAGAATTAATAATAACTCGAGATGAACCTATATTTATTCCATAACTATCCGCATTAGCAAAGTCATAGACCTCACTAAAGTATAATCTGTACAAAGCATTTTTAGTAAAAGGAGCTACTTCTTTTACTAATGTAACTGTTGTAGCACTATTATCATTTTGTCGGTCAAGTTTGATATTTTTAATTTTTTTTTGATTTGCATTTATATCAACATTGTACACCACTTCTGTTGGTTTGATATCAAATGCGGTGTGATAGTCGTAAACTTTATCTGGGTCGATATTGCTAACTGTACCCCTAATACCATAAGCAATCATGTAAACTCCTGAAAAGTTACGTGGAAATATAGCCTGTAAATATTTTTCCAGTGGAATATTAACAAGAATGTGAAGAAAGGAACTAACATTAGAATACAACCTCCGAAAATTAACTATTATTTTATGGTAGAACATATATTGTATTTTTCCCTTTGAATCAGTATATTTATGGGAGAACTTCCTTATAAAAACATTTCCAATTGATAATCCTTTTGATGTTCCTTTATCAACACTTATTTGAGTCTTTTCCCAAAGGGTAACATTAATTCGTGTTGAGTATTTCCAAACATAATGTGTAATTAGTAGTTCCTTCTAATCTGTAAAAATTGATTCCCATTTTATACTTATAACTACCCTGAGAATTCTTATTTATAGTCATGAAAATTACTTTGTGGTTATAGTCATGAAAGTTTCCTTGGTTTGGTGGTAAGTTATCTATCTTATTTATAGCAAAACTAGTTTCATTAACTATTTCATCAGTCCATTGAGACCCACTTGACATGAGATAAGCTAACTCATCTTTATAATGACTTGGTTGAGCTGTAGTGTCAACTAGTTTGTCAACATAATCTTTGGTTATCGCTTCATTGTCTTGGGTTGGATTACTTAGATTTTTTATTTTATGATTGTTAAGATTCAAGTCTCCAGTCATAGCGACGGTACCATCTTTTTCCAAATAATCACTTAGATCTGGACTTCCAGTATTATCACCAACATACTTTTTGGTTGCAGCATTTGTGTTTGACACTGGAGTTGCGAGACCAACTATTTTATTATTACCAACATTAAGGTCTCCAGTCATAGCGACGGTACCATCTTTTTCCAAATAATCACTCAAATCTGGGGCAGCTGTGTTATCATCCACATATTTTTTGGTTGCAGCATCTGTGTTTGATGTTGGAGTTGCGAGACCAACTATTTTTTTGGTTCCAAGATTTAGGTTATTAGTCATTGATACACTTCCATCTTTTTTTATAAAAGAACTAGTATCAGGTATTGAGTCATCAACATATTTCTTTGCTGCAGCATCTGTGGGGTTTGTTGGTGGTTTTAAATGAATTATACTTTTATTGTCCATGTTTAGATTATTAGTCATTTTATTTGTTCCAGCAACGTAAAGATATTTTAAATCTGTGAAAGCTAATGGTGTTGGTTGTTTTCCTCCCATTGGAGCTGGCAGATTTAATATTTGTTTATTGTCCATATCTAGATTTCCACTCATTTTTTTTGTTCCATCTAGATTTAAAAAAATTATTATCAGTGTATATATGATTTTGTTGCTGCTTCATCTACATCAGATGGTGACTTAAGGTTTAGTAGACGGTATCTAGCCTTCATATCAATGTCTGAATCAACTGTCAATCGTGATGTTGTGGGTGAACCACTAGAATTATCATCAACATTCTTCTTTGTAGCAGCATCAGTATTATCACTAGGTGCCCCAACATTTGTGAGTCTTTTTTTATTCATATCATAATTACCATCTGCGGTTAGACTAAATCCAACTCCTGGAGCACCCTGAATTCCTCTAGCAAAGGGATGATCAAAAGATTGCTCGTTAAATATACCCATTTTATTTATTAGGCTAGATTACCAGTAAAGTTTTTTGCAATACGTTTTTTTGGTTTATCAACGTATAGAAATGCATACGGTTTTCTTGTTGCGGATTTATAATCTTCTTTGTTAACCCCCAACTCAGATGATATTCTGTTGCTCTCCCTTGATAATGGAAATTCATACAGGCAGTAGTGAGAACAATTCAGTCGAATATCCTTTGGAATTTTGTAAAATGATTGACTGAGGTAGATTACAGAGCAATTCTTATGTCGTCCTTGGATGAAATAATCTATTAACTGTCTCTGGTTTTTATCACAAACATAATCATCAAATATCACAAGTTTTTGGTTGTCTTCGTAATCCATTTCTGACACTGGGGTTATTTCATCATTACTCACATGAAGTATTTCATATCCAACTTTAGAACTCAGTTCTCTCATTTTTTGCATTAATCGCTTATATTTATGCTGCTCTAAATTACGCGCATAAAGATAAATCTCATCGAAGTACAACAGTGGTTTAATTAACATGTGGTACAACAGATTAGTGTTACCAGTTCCACTGTTTCCACAGATTAACATCCGAAATGTGTCTGATGGCATGTAAGGAAATAACTGTTTATATTTTTTATCTGGGTTGTCACCACTATCATAGTTTGGTATTTCCATTTATCTAATATGTACATTAAATAAAATGGACATCCAAGAATACAAAAAAACTTGCAATGAATAAAATTGAAGCTGATTCTTTGACTAAACAGGTGAGAGATGTAATAAAAATAACAAAATGGGAAAAACAAGATGCTCGGGAAGGTTTTAAAGAGACATTTAAACCACCTATTAAATCTCAAGATAGCATTAAAAAAAAAGTATTGATGAGCAGCAAGACGCAACTATAGCACAACTTAAAAAAATCAACTTGCTCTTACAAGAGGACTACAAAGAAACAGACTTGCATTAACATCAGGATTGGAAAAAATTAATGAAACTAATTTAAGATTGGCTGACATGAGAGAATTACCAGATTTGGAAGGTGATTATGAAGAACCAACAACATCAGAAAAATCTTTTACACGTTATGACATTGAAAAAAATCTTGACAATGTGGATTTAGGAGTATTAAAAGATATGGGTTACCCAAGACCAAATGATTTTTTTGATACTAACCCTGAAGGACTTTCAGAAATACGTGATGAAGTAAAAAATGATGTAAAAACATTTACAGGGCAAATAGCTGGTTTGAAGAGAAGAAAACAGAAAACAGAAGATGAAAAGTTAGAAATAGAAAACATTCAAATGCAAAAAGATTTACTAAATCATTACAAAAACATTCTTGAACTTTATCTAGGTTCGCTTGAGTATAAAACGGGAGAAGGAATGATTTACTTTAACAACCCACATCAACTTCTAAACAGACTTGAATTACTTGGTGGATCAATTCTTGCTGGTAATAATGGTGTTATACCTGAGTTTTCTCAAATGGCACATCTTCTCAACCAAATGAAAGTGATCTCAAAAAAACAACTAAATGATTTACTAAAAAATTATATATCAATTAAATAAAAACGGAAGAACGAGCTATCCACATTTCCTCGATAAACAGGGAAAAAAGAGGAACAAGCAGACCTGGTGATTTTACTATTAAGTTTAATCCATCTTTGAAACTTGACCCTGATAAATCCCACCAACTTGCTCTTGATCGGCTGTCCATAACTTACTCTTGGTACAACATTAGAAGTGATTATGGAAACAATAAAATCAAATACACCCATGATGGAAGGACGTGGCAAACAATTACTTTTACAGATGGAATGTATTCCTATTCAGATATCAATGATTACATTCATCAATATATGACTCAAAAAAACCATCACTCAACGGACTCAAGAGGGAAAAGGAAGTATTCAATCAATCTAACTTTTATTCTATCTGCCTATCGAGTTCTCATATCACTTGATGGTGATTATCAACTTGATCTGAGAGGAACAGAATTTGGAGACCTAATTGGATTTGAAAAAAAACTTATTACAAAAACAGAGTATGGAACAAAACTGACAAATATCACAAATTCGATTGATGTGTTGAATATCAACACAAGGGCAATAACTGATAGCATTGTAAATGGAATAAATACAAATACTCTTGCTGTGATACCAACTGATAATCTTACAAGGTCTTTTCCATTTACGTTTGAGCCTAAAAGACCATTGTATTGCTCTGTCTCTTCATTTCACATTGATGAAATGAGAATCTATGTGACAGACTCACTTGGAAGACCAGTAAATTTTAATGGTATTGATTGGTTTATGACTTTAATACTCCATTCAATGTAATATAACTATTAAAATAAAATGATGCGACAATCAGAGTTTAAAATGAGATGTGACCCTGAATTGGGGAGATATACAAGACAACATATTTATGGAGAAGGAATGATGGATGTGTTTGAATCGTTTGGATCAAAATTATTTGGAAAAACAGTCAAATCAGCTGTTAAAAAAGGAGCTAAAAAAGCGGTAACAGCAGCTGCAACAAAAACCGGTGAACATGTTGGTAAAAAGGCTGGTGATAAAATAGTGCAAATGTTATCCAAAAGTAATAATAGTAAACCAAAAGTGACTTTTAATGAAAATGTTGAAACAATTCCAAGTAAAAAAGAGATAAATCAAACAGTGAATGCCATTCTTAGTGGTGGTTCAACACGTAAGAGAAAAACTATATCATTATTAAAATAAAATGAAGTCCTTTAGAAATCCAAAATATTTAGAAAGATATGAGGATGTTGTTTATGACCTGGAACAGGCTCTAGATACAGCCCCAGCAAATAACGCTCACCAAAATAAAACAGGCCTTAGATTTGTTGCTGATAATACAGGAGAAACTGCTCCTTTTGATTGGTATAACGCACGGTTATCAATGGATTTTAAAGTAAATAAGCTGGCAAATGGAGGAAATATCGCGGTTGCTGACCATAACGGAATTGTAAATGGTAGTAACTCCTTTATACAAAAATTAAGTATCGTAGCAAATGGAAGAGAAGTTTATAGTTGTAATTATGCACATCATGTTGTAAATATTAAAAATTTACTTGAGTATAGTCCTTCATATGCGCAAAGTGTTGCTGCAAATGAATTTTATTTTCTTGATACATCAAGAGATGCAGAGGAAAGAGAATTTGAAGTTAGTGGCACAAATCGGTTAGCTAAAAGAAGAGCAGAATATAGCAAAGGTTTTGCTGCAAGAAAAGCGCTATTAGGTGTGTCAGCCACAGTAAACTGTGAAATTCCTCTTAATAGATATTCTTTCTTTGAAGCATTGGATGAAAAATTACTTCCTAATACAAAAATTGAGTTAAATATTGAAATTGAAAAAGATGCTAATTTAATTTTTGAAGCTGCTGATAATTGTAGAGTTATTATAACAAGACTACAACTTTTTATTCCAAGACTTACTTTTAATTCAGAAGGACAAAAGTTGTACACGGAAAATTATCTTAAACCTTACAAATGAGTATATTTGAATGAAGTAGTTGAAAGGTCAAATAATACACAGCAACAGACAGGACATTTTAGAATTACAAATGCTATTTCAAAACCACGTCATGTATTTGTTTTTGGAATTGATACAGCAAGAATTGATTCACAAACAGCAAATCCATTTTTATACGACACTTTTGATCTGCCAAATAATGCTAATATATCAAGATGTTACCTGGAAGTTGCAAATGGAAACGAATATCCAGATATTCACTTTAAACCTTCTACAGATATGACAAGAGTTTTTAGAAATGTAATGTCATACATTTATGCAGATAATGATTATCAAGGTTGAACATTACTTAATAGAAGTAATTTTGAAACTTTATTTCGTTTTGTTTATTTTGACCTAACAAAACAAAAAATGGATATCAAAGAAGGGGTTACAAAACTCGCATTTCATTACGAATTAACGGCTAATCCAAATGCTGATTATAATATTTACGCATTAGTATTACATGAAAGAATAGCAGAAATATCACAACAAGATGGAAAACTATTACTTCGTGCTTAATCTAAAAATATAATCATTAAAATAAAATGCCAGAATTAAAAAAAAGTATTAATAATGTTTACTATCAATATCTCATTCACTTAACCCCCCTTCAAATAAAATCTTTTAAAGTTTTATGTAAAACTCTTAAGTATAATAATCTTGGACACACATTTAAACTTAATTATGCTAAACCAAAAAACAAAAAAGGTTTTACAGTTTTTCTAACAAAATCACAAATTAAAGATGTTAATAAAGCAAAAAAAAAATAAAGGAAAATATAATTTAGAAATTTCCAATATTCAACTCAGAGAAACGTGTTCTTCTGTAATTAAATTAAATAATAAAATAGAAAAAGTAATTCCTAAAACTACTAAAGTTGGAAATAATTACAGAAAATATACGATATACTTAACACCATCACAAATAAAAAGTTTTGGAAAAAGATATATACCTCTAAACTATAAAAACCTAAAAAACAAAAAAGGTTTTACAGTTTTTCTTACAAATACTCAAATTAATAAACTTGAAAAGTCAATGGCAAATGAGGGAAAATTTGAATTAAAATTTAGTGAAAGACAATTTAAATTAACTAATGATTTTATAAATAGAGAAAATAAAAAAAAACTTGCAAACTTAAAATTAGAAAATCAGAAAAAAAAATAGATAAAATAAAGGCTTTGAAACTTAAACTTTCTTTAAAAAAACAAGGTAAAATTAATCTTGTTCCTTTTATTAAAAATACAATAAAAAAAATATAATAAACCGAAACCTAAAAAGAAAAAAATAGCAGATTTAATTAAATTTCCTGAAATTAATTTTATATAAATATTATAATAAAAAATGACTACTTATTTTGAATACCGAGTAAAACTTACAGATGGACAAAAGTCAAAACTGATGAGTGCAATAAGAAATAAATCACCACTAACTCTTAGGTTAAAACATTCTCATCTTCGAGGTTCTGATGAGTTAATGCTAACAAAAAGACAAATTGCTAAAATAAAAAAATCACTGGCAAATGGCACAGGAACAGATATAAAAATAAGTAAAACTCAGATTAGAAAATCTGTAAAACATGGAGGAAACTTATTTTCATCACTCGCATCTCTTGGAGCAAAAGTACTACCATATGCGATAAAAGGAATTTCAAAAGCTGTTCCTTCATTGGCAACTGGTGCTGCAACTGCACTTGGAGAACTTGGAATAAATAAAATATTTGGAAAAGGAATTACAATTCCAAAAAAATTTTTACCATTTCTACCCCCTTTTGCCCGAGAGTTTACCCAAGCACAAATAAATCAAATCAACAGAGCTCATAAAACAGGAGGTCGACTTGTTATCAAACCAACTCGTAAGCATATAGAAGGAGGATTTCTTGGAACTCTTGCATCTATTGGAATTCCAGTGGCAATCAGTTTAGTATCTAAAATGTTTGGATCTGGCCTTCAGGTTGATAGACATTCATCATCTAATACAACAAATGTTTACGTTCCACATCCTCCTCCTCCTCCTCCATCAACATATGGTGAAGGTTATCCTTATGGCCCACCACCCTTTTTTGGTACTTGGGAAAACCCAATAGGAATGGGGGTTATAAAAAAAAAAGCCGGCAGGCCGTCCAAAGGCAAGGGTCTTCTTCTAGGAAAAAACAGCCCATTCAACTCAATTCCATTAATAGGGGCCATTTTGTAATCAAACCTCTATCCAACTTTGACCTCATGGATTGGGTAAAGAAACTTGGTATTAAACATTTTAGAGGAATATACAGTCGTGATGGTCTACCTCATAAGATAAAAAAAGAATGTGGAATAATCAATCTAGATGACATGACTGGCCCTGGGACACACTGGGTTGTTATAGAAATCTGGATTCAGTACTCGGTAAACCGGTGGTTGAGTACTTCGATCCATTTGGTTTGAGAATGCCAAATGAAGCATTAGAGTATTTTCGTACGGCTAGAAAACGTATGGTTTACTCAATGGATGAAATACAAAATCGCAATACTGTTCTCTATGGTTACTGGTGTTTATATTATCTGTTTGAGCGACAACGGGGTAATAGTATTCTTGATGTAATACATAACCCGCATTTTGATAATGACAATAGTGATTTTATAAAAGAGTATTTTGGGGGATAAAAAATAATATTTAATAAATATTATTTTTTTAATTTGTATTTACTAAATATTTAAAACTATCAATATTAAATTTTAAATCTCTTAAACATTGATAAATATAAAAAAGTTTTTTTAAATTACTATCATTATGTTCTCTTAAGAGTTCAAGCCAAAATCTAATTTCTTCCATTTCTAAACTTATACAAAATCTATCGTCTTTTTTCCGAAGTCGATCTATCTCTTTATAAATCTTAGTTCGAATTTCATTCTTATAATCTATTAGTAACTGACTATCTAATAATTTAAATAGTTCAATTAAACTTTCATCCATTTTTATATTTACTTTTTTAATCTTTAAATATATTTAGTCTGAATCCACCGGTGTATCCTTTAGCTGTTTAACCCTATCAACTTTTGTATTTAGATCTTTAACGCTATCAACTATATCATCAAATTTCGAGTAAATGTCAATAAGACGATAAAGTTTCTTCTTTTTATCACTATTTAACTTTAACCAAGAATACTCCTCATTTCTGAATTTTCCCCACATCTCACATTCACCAGCCATTAGTACTCTAGAAAGATTATCATTTTTCTTTCTAAGAGCCTCAAACTCATTATTTATTTGTGTTCGTACATCTTTTTCAAAATCTTTTAGTGTTTTAACATCCATCTTTTTTTCTATCTCAGAAAAGAATTTGGCCTCCATTTATTATATAAATAGATAATTACCTTTTACAACTTTATCAGTTTACTTGATTTTTCACTTATTTCTATAAGCAACTCAAATATTTTTATAAATCGAGCATCATTTTCCAATCTAGCAAAATCGGCATATTCAAAACTCATGTTTAAATTATTATATATCTTTTGAAGTTCCCTTTTTAGAAAATTAGATCTAGTAGAGATATTTATCTAAACATTATACTAAATGACAGAATCATATTGCATTGTAGATAAAAGAGTAACTCCTTGCACAGAGCCAAGCGGTTACCAAAAAGATAAAAGAGGTAGAACTCAATTCTATTGTAGATGCGCAGTTTGTGGAAACAAAAAAGTTAGATATGTAAAAACTGGAACAGTTTCTCAAACTGGAAGTGGAAAAAAGAGAAAAACTAAAAAGAAGTCAAAAAACTAATTAGTCTGTCAGTGATGGCGGGCAAAGGTGTTGGCGATGCCGTTGGCCCAATCAAAACAGGAATAAACATTGGTCAAAAAATTTCAGAAACCTTGTTTCCTCAAACAAAGCAAACATTCAAAGATTATTGGTCTGGTGATATTGCAAAAGGTGCTTTTAATTCAGAAGATGGTTTATTTACTTCCAATTTCTGGACGGGTAAAACAACTGTGTTTCGTTCTGGTGGTAAAACATTTTGTCTGAAAGAAGGAAATCCTATAATGATTGTTAAGCAAAATGGCAAACAAATTAAATATGCTCATGTAAATGATTTTTTCAGTGGTGGTTTAGGAACCAACAAAATATACAAATCTGTAGCAGAAGTTAAAAACAAATATGATTCAGGCCTTTTTGATACAGCAGTTGGTACTGCAGTCGATGGATTTGTACATTATGGTCCTCCATGGATTGGTAAAAAGGCAGTTGAAATGGGTAGATATTATAGCTCTGAAGCTTTGGGAAATCCTAAATTACAAAAAAAAGCCATCGACTATACTCTTGATAAATTGAATCCGATGATCCAGAATGTTGGTTCTCAAGCCCTTAACCAATTGTCTACCAAACTACGACCAGAAAAAAACTATAAAACAAACAGAAAAGATCTTGATGGAGGCGCCATAGATATCCACAAGGCTGTTGGTAAATTACCAAAACCAGCAAGGGGATGAACCTTACCTGGGCATAAATACACTGGTCCATACAACGATCTCGAAAACCAAGTAAGACACAATCCGGAAACTGGTGAAATATTAGAAATTTATGATCAACCAACTGGACCAACTGATGCCGTTAGTATGCAACATGATGTTTATTATAGTGTTTGTGGTAATGACCGAAAGTGTAAATATAAAGCTGACCGTAAAATGGTAAAATCTTTGGATGCAATTCCTTGGAAAAAAAGACAATGGGGACATACTTTAGCTAGAACAATAATTAATACTAAACAAAAACTTGGAATGGGAGCAAAAAACGTAAAGCGGCGTTGAGTAATGATTGGTCTCAACAATTAGCCGACGAACTTCACAAACCAATCACACGAAACTTTCAAAAGAGATCAGTAGTCTCAAACGGGATTGATGATATATGGACAGCTGATTTAGTTGAAATGCAAACGTTTAGTAAGTGGAACAAAGGGATTAAATATCTTCTAATGGTTATTGATGTGTTTAGCAAGTATGGATGGATTAGGGGGTTGAAAGATAAGAAAACTGAAACTGTTAGTAAAGCATTTGAGGATATATTCAAAAGTAAACGTAAACCGAATATGTTATGGACAGATAAAGGTTCTGAGTTTATCAGTAAACATTTCAAAGAATTTCTGAAAAGAGAGGGAATCAAGCTGTATCACACTGAAAATGAAGAAAAATCTAGTGTTGTTGAGACATGGAATAAAACAATGAAAAACAGAATGTTGAAGATGTTTACTGTAAATAACAACACTGTTTACTGGGACAAGATAGATAAACTAGTTAATGATTACAACAACTCGAGACATTCTAGTATAAAAATGACTCCTGTTGAAGCGAGTAAAAAGAAAAATGAAAGTAAAGTTTGGACTAATTTGTATGGTGATTTAATCTACTTGAAACCTGGTAAAGCAAAGTTTGCGGTTGGTGATAAAGTTAGAATTTCTAAGTATAAGGGAAAGGTATTTGATAAAGGTTACACACCAAACTGGTCAGAGGAGATATTTGTTATTGATAAAGTTTTACCTACAAAACCTGTTACATATAGTATTGTTGATTTAACAGGAGAAGAGATTAAGGGTTCTTTCTATGGGCAAGAATTACAGAAAGCAAAACAGCAGACATTTAGAATAGAAAAAGTTATCAGGAGGGATAATAAGAAGAAAATGGCACTAGTAAAATGGAGTGGATATCCTGATAAATTTAACTCATCAGGGTGAGCTCTAAGGATTTGGTTGATTTTTAATACAAATAATGTATTAAAAATAAAATCCTATTATTTACTCAGTTTCTTCTGTATCAGAGATAACTAAGTCTTCAACTACTTGCTCACTCTCTTCCTCTTCCTTTTCCTCTTCAATTCTTAGTAAAGACTCTCTAGGTTTAAGTGGTTTGACATAACACTCATGTACTTTTATTTGCAAAGATGTAACAGTTTTACTTATAAAGATTCCTTCAATTATTAAAGCCATTTTAACATTGCAGTACTGATCAATATATTTAAAAGGATTTAAATCCTTCTTTCCCTTTGTCTTAAACAGAGAAAGAATTTTCTTTGATTTCTCAGAATAAATAAGTTTAGCATAAAGCACTGGAGCAGCTGAGGGATCTATTCTTGTTTTCTTCTTTCCTTTCTTATCAGTATATTCTTCCTGTATGTAATAAAACGGTGAAGACAGATTTGATGCTAGATCTGCACCGTATTCATTCTCTAGATGTCGCTGAGAGAGATTTTTTACATTGTTAATAGCATCAAAAAATGCTTTTTCTTTAGTATTCGGTTCGCTATCTTTAGCCCAAAGACATACTGGCATACTATAACCTACTAACTTGTTTGTTTCTTGATTTTTCTTCTCATTCACGCCAAAGCTAAAAAGAAGTGGAGTTTCGATTACAAGTGGTCCTTTCTTTCCATTTAGATATTTAACTTCAATTGGAATACGTTTGTATTTGATCTTGCTATCTTTCACTTTGTACTCTTTAGCTTCATTAAAGATAATGTTGTCTGAGGTTAGATGATCGTAACTGGATAATTTCATTTTATTATATATTTTTATTCCTTTAAATCATTTTTTAAAAATCCATCAATATGATAACAAATAACACTTCCTCTAGTTATATTTTGTTCTTTATATTTCTTAAACCATTCTTCATCAAATCTAAGAGGAAGTGGTAAACGAACAGCAAGACCATCACTACCATCATCTGATTTACCATTACAACAAAGTAATACTAAACATTTTTCTTCTTGTTTCCAAATTTCAAATTTACCATCAATATTAATTTTGTCAAGATAAAAACCTGATTCTAATTTTTCTTGTAAATTATCTAAAATATCATCCACATAATGCTTCGAAAATATTAAATCTTCCATTTTTTATATAATACCTAGATATCTTAAAATTCTTTTTCTGGCCAGAGTAGATTCACACTCCAGAAATTAGATGATTCAGGATTAGTATAAGTTAACTCTCCCTGTTTATTTTTAATCTTTTCAGCTCGAGCGAGATACCTCTCTTTTCGATCTTTGTCTTTATGGATAAGATAGTCTGGATATTGTGATGACCCAAAATGAATTTTCTTTCCATTTGAAAGTGTTGCTACATATTTGTTATTTTTGCGTGTTGAATAATCAAGCGATTCAGCGCCAAGTTTTTTAGCCTTTTTGGTTAGTTTTTTAAACTCTTTACCAGTAACAAAATATTTATCATCATCTGATGAGGAGGAGTGGTCTTTAGGTTGATATGTTGGGTCCTCATCATGATTATAACCATCATCAACTATAAAATCTCTGTCTTCTTTTGGAGGAATATCGTTTTTGAATTCCATTTTATTATTTGATTAGATTATTTTTAAGAAATCCCCTAATATTTTAAGCCTTATATTTTATTAAAAAATAAAAAATAAAAATAAAATGACCTTTACAGAAAATGACTTAATATTTCCCTCAAAAAAAATTTATGAAAATATAAAAAATATTGATAATACCATTCTTTCTCTTTTATATACACAAGCTCCTTATTTTGAAGATTGTCTCTTGGTATGCTGTTCTGAAATGAGAAACTCTATAAATAATTTTAATAAAGCACTTGACCAAGTTGAAAATAGTATCAGCAAAATTAAAAAAGTTAAAATTTCAGAAACAGTACCTTTTTCTTTCATAAATGAATTTCCTGCAATATCACAATTTTATATAGAGGCAAGTGTTTTAGAAAATATGACTAAAACTCCTGTGCAAAAAAGATTTTATAATCTTGCTATAAGATTATGGGATCTAGGGGTTTATCCTAAAGAAACTTAAGTCTTGTAACAATCATTGTTATAAGACTAACTTTTAAACTTTAGTGAAGATATTCATTTCTATAATCCCTTACATGATCTAGAATTTTATTATTTTTTTAATGCATTTCTGGTAATTCAAAATTTTAGCTGGGAAATAACTTTTATCTATATCTAATTTAAAATAAAAGTCATAAAAACATTCATAAAAACTTTTAAAACCAGATTTATCACTTTCCCCATCAAACTCACCAGTAAATGCATAACGATATAAATCAATATAATGATCTAATTCTAGGCGTATAATATATATATTTAAAACATCAAAAACATCAAAATATATATTTTCAATATTGCCTAATTTTCTACTTTTATTAAATTTTTTTAAGCATTTAACAATTCTAATAGCTTCCGGAATATTATAATATTCTTCGTTTTTTTTTAACAAATTTACAAAATCCTTACATTTTTTATTAATCCCTCTTATAAGAAGATATTCATTCTTGTATTCCCTTGGATAATCTTGGATTTTATTAGTTTTTTTAATGCATTTCTGGTAATTCAAAATTTTAGGTGGGAAATAACGATCATCTATATCTAATTTAGAATAAAATTTATAAAAACATTTATAAATGCTTTTAAAACCAGGTTTATCACTTTCCACATTAAGGTTATATCTTTCCTCATCAAACTCACCAGTAGATTTACAACGATATAAATCAATATAATTATCTAATTCTAGGCGAATAATATATATATTAAAAACATCAAAACATATATTTTCAACATTGTCTATTTTTCTACTTTTATTAAATCTTTTTAAACATTTAACAATTCTAATAGCTTCAGGAATATTGTAATATTCTTCGTTTTTTTTTATCAAATTTACAAAATCCTTACATTTTTTATTAATTCCTCTTATAAGAAGATATTCATTCCTGTAATCCCTTGCATAATCTGGGATTTTATTAGTTTTTTTTAATGCATTTCTGGTAATTCGAAGTATGTCCTGGGATACCCATTTCCTTAACTACTATCTACATTTATTTTATCATTAAATCGACTAAAACATTCAAGAAACCTTTTAAAACCAGGAAAATCATTTTCCACATTATTATACTTTTCCTCATCAAACTTACATCTATCTGGATCATAATATAAATTCATATAATCATTTAATTGTAATTCTAAACTCTCTATTGACTTAACATCTTCATATTTAAAATTTATTTCACTAGTATCACTAAGATAATCTAATTGTTGGGCTTTTAAAAATCTATTGAAGTATCTCATAAGTCTATCAGCTTGGTGACTTTTAAATATTTCTTCTCTTCCTAATATCTCTACAAAATTTTCACATACCTTATTAATCCCTCTTATAAAAAGATATTCATTTCTGTATTCTCTTGCATAATCTGGGATTTTAGAATTACTTAGAGTTGCGTTACAATTATGGTCAGACTGCGGTAGGATACCCATTTTACTAACTACTTTCGTGAAACTGTCCCATGCGATTGATCCTGTATAGCGTATAGATTTTCTTAGAAAATTCATTTCTGGTCTTGGAAGAATGCATGATGTTTTCATTTCTTCTGCGGTCTAAATTCCTCTGTAAAAAACTCTTTAAATAACCTTTTATACATTTGAAGAAAAACTCCGCTAATCGCAATTTGTACATTGTTTCCAGACTGTCCCATCCAGTTCGCGTTAAGACCCCATCAGCGCTGGTGCCCCATGGCAACTCATATATAATTCGTCCAGCCCTTGCATGGAGTTTCTCCAGGTTGTTTATGTGCGTCTTGTTGTACGATCCCACACTGTCCATTGTCAGACCGTATGTAACTGATGGCATTATCACTTTCGTGTAAAAGTCTTCTAATTGCTTCCGACGGAGGAATCGCATGCGTCGGAGTAAACTTAACTTGGATGCGAATGACGTCGCTACATTTGCAGCATGATCTGACCAGGATAACTTGTTATCAGACTTGTTATCGACTTATACTCCAAGGAGTCTTTCTGAGGTTGTCCACTTTATGATGTTGTTGCCAAAACGAAGAGCTTGGATAAGGCCAGTAAATGTTGGTTGCCGCTGGATTATCATTGCTTTACATTTTTCCGAGTGTGGTACCATGAAATTTGTGTCGCACCATTCCTGGAGTTCTGCTAGGACATTTTTTAGTGTGTTTGTTAGCAAATCCATCGTTTCTGCGATACATTACATTTTTGTGTCGTCTGCATACAGATAAGTTTCCGCAGAGCGTAGTTAGTGATTTTGAGAGGTCGTTTGTAAAGAAAGAGAAAACGTGGGTCTGAGGACCGACCCTTGCAGCACTCCGTGAGTTACAATGTGTGTATCGGAGTCGCATCCGTTGATTCTCACGAATTGTCTTCTTTCTGTAAGGTAGTTCTTTAACCACAGCCGAATATCTCTCCTGATTCCAAGTTCGTTCAGCTTTTGTAGTAATATATTGTGCGACACCATGTCGAAAGCTTTAGTGAGATTGACAAACAGTATTCCCACAAAAAGCCTCCTTGCTATTGCTTCTCTCCACCTCTCTGTTAGGTGCTTTAAAAGCTGTTCTGATGACTTTTTCTTCCAATAAGCCCATTGCCTGTCTTCAAGTAAATTTTGCGTAACCACGTGATTAATGATATTACTTGCGACGCAGGATTCCATTAAGTTACTGTCTTGGTATGTATGCTGAGCATAGATAGCGGTCCGTAACATGTTCTGTCTTCCTCTCGTCCTTTTTTGAACGCCGCACTGACTCTAGCTATTTTCCACTGGTCTGATGACTTGCAGGCTTTAACACTGTGTTCAAACACGCTCGTGAGAGATGGGGCAATAGACACACCTTCATACTTTAAAAGACGCGCGGATACGCCGTCTAGCCCCGTAGCTTTCTTCACTAGAACCATTCGTATTCACAGCAAGAGCATCACTTCTAAAGGCAAGACTGAACCTTACATAACCCGTGAATTCAATTTCTGTTCCAGTTATAAGTTGACTTAGGAAGAATAGTGGCAGAAAGATGGAGCACATGTCCTCCGCGATAACCGTATGATAATTAATGTTAGTTTTTTTTTGGAGGGCCACGCTTATATTATCTGTGGATATCAAGTGAAACCCTCATTAAAAAAAGTATCTATCAATATATCTATCTATCCATCCATCATCCCATCCATCCATCCATCCATCCATCCATCCATCCATCCATCTACCTATCTATATATCTATCTATCTATCTATCTATCTATCTACCTATCTACCTATCTATCTACTTATCTATCTATCTAACGTCTAGTGAGCTAAAATACGTTCGTTCAAAATACGTTTGTGCTAACCGGAAACTGCTTTAAATGTCTTATTTATATTTACCCTATTTACCCTCGGCAGTATTTATAGCACTAATGCTAGTGGGGCTGAGCAAATGCCTGAAACAAATAATCTAAATCAAACTTAAGAGGTTTAAGAATCTGAAATGGCTGGAGGCAAACCAGCTGGCTATTTACAAGTGTGGCCCAGGATTTGAACCCGGAACGACCGAGAACAAATCCAGCTAGCGGTCAGAGCGAGTTTTGAACTCGGGGCCTCCGAATTGCAAGTCCAGCGCTCTAAGACTCCTCTAACCACTCGTCCACTCTGTGGCTTCGACAGAGCGCCCTCGTAGATAAACTATTAATTACCATCATGATATTGCATTCTTCTTTGCTGAATTACAGATTGCTTAATAACAATCACCTTCAGTCAATCAGTGATGAAGCTTTCGAAGCCCAGAGACAGCTTGTCATATTGTAAGTATAGTCCACTTTTCGGAAAAGATGTTATGATGACCGACCCAAGGCAGAGTAAACAAAGTAGTTACCTCGTATTGTTACAACTTTTATAGAGAAGGAAAATGCATTATGAATAATCAAGGCATAATAACCTCAGTTCCGCATGTAGTTACTTCCCGGAGCAGAAAATAGATAAAAAACGAAATCGATAAAAATCGTCAGCGATCAAGTGATTTTATCGATTGATAACGGAAAACGGTGAAAAGCTATCGAGAGAAATCTTTTAGTCTTAATTTCGAACATCTCTTTGACTCTAGAGGATGTCTGAAATTCAGACTGGGCAATCTTTTATTTTTTATGATACCGTTGCGAGATTTCGTACCGGAGTTAAATTCTCGCCCCGGTACAACAACCGGGGTGAGCTCACGCCGGAGTGACTCGCGCCTATATATGGCGTTAAATCTCCGCCAAAAATCAAGTTTTGCTTTCAACATGCTTTGATCGTTGTCAGAAACTCAAATGTTAAAACGAAAGCTTCAATGTTGAAACGAAGACTGGATTGTTGAAGCCATTAGTTGAGTGTTCAAGAGGCAACTTCAATCTTGAATCTTGTTTAGCGTCTTTGAACTTGTATGATGTTGAATGCAAAGAAACTGTTTTGTTCCTAAAAGTTCATATCTAAATCGTAAACATAACGGTTAAAATGAAAACTTGGATGTCGAAAGTAAAACTTGATTTTTCAGGGGCACCCGACGTCAATTTTCGGAAAATATCTATTCGGAAGACGATTTGAGATCTAGAATTTTCGGAACATTTGTTGTAAAATGTCTTGCTTACCTGCCTCTCCTATGATTTTCGAACATCTAAAAAATGGTATAATTGCTCATTTTTAACGGATGTTTACCCTAAAAAGGTCAACTAGAATTTTGGGAGCCTTTTTTCTGGCTGAAATTTTCGAAAAGGTCAGTTTCGATTCCTACAACTTTCGGATCACTGGACTCTTCAGCTAGTAAATCCGAACAGATGAAAAATTTTTAGGGGATAAAAATATGCCTATATCTGCCGTTTATATACTAAAATAGGTTTAACAATGCTATGTTTAAGTGGCTTTGAATTATATTCTCGTTGGGTGCCCCTGATTTTTGGCGGAGATTTAACGCCATACCGCGCCGGCATGGCATTTTGTGGTGGTATCATGTAAACAAATATAGAGTCATGAGAGGGAACCGGAGTGAACTCGCGCCGGCGAGAATGTCGCCCCGATGTCATGTAAACACCCCCTTAGTTTAAGCTAGTACTTCGTTTAACAGGCAAAATGAAGAAAAGAAAGTCTGCTTTTAGTTTTGTAGCTGAATTGTGTTATCACAAATTTTCAGAAAGGTTTCTTTTCAACTTCAGACGTAGATGACAAGTGGCTTTTAGTGAAAATAAGGAATGCGTTCGTATAGCCACAGCAAGCAATCAATCATGCAAACATCTATTTCTGAAATACCCTTACAGAAAGGATTAAGAAGATACATGTTTGCGAACATATTCGAGGGAGCGGGAAATGGATATTCCCTTTGTACCGGACTATTAGGACTTAGCGGAAGATCCCTTCTTCTAATTTATGTACAAGATCTTACGAGCTAGTCCAAGAGAAAATAATTGGACCTGTCCAGTTACTTTCTCTTAATCCGCTCAAGTGGCTCACAAACTCGGGGAAGGTTTCTCGTCTTACAATGTATTTCAAGGACTGATTGGTCACTTGATTACTGGCGTTTCGACTGGCAGCTTCTTATATACTAACACTTACGCAATTCAAACCTTTAGATTGCTTTCAGATAATCCTATCAAGACTATTGGGCATCGGGCTTTCAGTATCCCAGAGAAACCAAATGAGGTCTTAATGTAAGTATAAACCGATTTGTATTATTTATGAATGGTTCATAACTTTCGCCAAGTAGTAGTATTTAGTAATAGTAGTAGCAGCAAAGCTTTATTTGAAATCGGATTGAAGAGTAGCACATGAGCGCTAGCTAGCTCACAAAGTTCAGACAAACGAACATTGTTTGTAAAGTGATCTATACTAGCGGTAGCTCTAAGATTATGACGATGATGTGAACTGCCGAAATACAAATTTTGAATGAAGATATGATCGTCGCATTAATGTTTATTGCAATTTTGCAAATAAACTCGCAAACATTTTCGGGAGTTCAACGGGATGCGAACCCATGGCCTCTACGTTAGCGCTGCAGTGCTCCATCATTGAGCTATGAAGACCCAGCAGACCAATTTGTTGAGTTTATTTTAACCCGTAAAAGGAATGAGACATGAAGATGATGTGAGCCGCGGAAAAACAAATTTTGAATAAAGATATGATCGTCGCGATGAAGATAAGATCATCATCTAAAGTCTAAACTATTTTATAGTTTGGGTTCTAAAAATTTGAAAGAGGGTGTTCCATAAAAGGTGGTATTGACACGTGGCAACTGTAAATTGTTTTTACCTCTAAGCTGATTGCTAGTTCTAGGTACGAGTGGTGCTGATATGTAGGTAGGTGTGACAGCTTGAAAGAACTTGTAATGAAAAGAAGAAGCAACAATAAGTGATAATTATGGGAACAAATAGTAGTGGTAATAGAAGATACCAAAGATAATAATAACTTTTCAGTTAACTTTTCGTTCTTTGCAGCTTCATGATTCGCACTCACTTAAAAGAAGTGAGCCTCCGAGTCTTGTCTTTTCACGATTTTCATAACCTAACTTCCCTCATGTAAGTACGATTGGTATATTATCAGAACTGTTGTAGAAATTTGCCAAATACATAACAGAGGGAGTTCTGCATCTTCCGTCGCAATAGCCCCACAAAATATATAAGTATGAGGATGTATATTATAAACATATACGGTCGCTGTCATCTTATAAGGAATCACACTCGTTCACTACGCTCACTCTTTCAATTTAGGATACGTTAACAGCTTACAACTGTGCAAAACCGCACGAGTACACTTTTCATGAAGTATTCTATATAAAACTCAATTATTGGTGTCCTTGCTATTAGTTGCTTCGCTCGTAGGAAATCGGGCTTTGATATCAATAAGAAAGACTTAACTATCCATTTTTCGTACTCTTTTGTAGAACCATGAATGATGGTAAAATTGGTACCATGAAAGTTTTGGATTCACTTCAACGAGAGCGCTGCACTTTTCATCTGTTAGTAACTTTCTTTAATACAGTAATACAATATTCTAGTATGCGGTTGCATTGTCGTTGATCTTCATTTACTGAGTTACTTTAGCTTCATGCATCAACTCGATGTAAACTATACTGAAGCGAGATGAAGTTAAATTTTGCCGAACCCATTTTCTCAACTCGCACTGTGAGGTATAGGTAATCTGTATTTTTGTCCCTTTTCTGCCTCATTTTCAAATACTGGTCATTCTCTGATCCGAGCTATTATAAATA